>CM028131.1:552305000-552765000 GCA_016271365.2 Neoceratodus forsteri
CCCTTCAATCCATGGCGCCTGGCAGGTATCTTACCTCTCTTGCCCCTCCGTCCCCCAGTTCTACCCCCCTAACAACTGAGTCCCACAACAGGAGTTGTTTTTTCCCCTGTGAGGTCCTGTGCCACCCTCCTGTGGGTCTCCATTGTGGAGGTTCCCAGCATCCTCCTTGGTCTCCACTGTGGGTGTCTCCATAGAGGAACCATGCTCCACCAGAGTGGCAAATGAACTGTGGAGAGGCACAACTGGAGGGATGCGCCTCTGTTCCACCACCCTCACCTTCCCTGAGACCACTGTGGTCAAACCACTCCTCTTTCATGGCAACCTCTGAGGTAGTGGTGGTGGCCTGGGTGGTCTCTGGGTCTGGGAGCAGGTTTCCTGAATTCTTGCCAGGTAAGCATGGAAACAAACAACCTCCTACCTCAGACCAGAAAGGTGCCTCCAAATAGGGCAGCAACACAATCTCCATAATGTCTCCCAGAAGACTGCTGCTTCACAGCCAGTGCATTGCACCACTCCCCACATGTCTGTGTTCCTACCTGTTACAGCTGCTTTTCTTTTGTTGTTTTTTGTTCTTGTTTTAGTGTGTGCAAGCTTGTGAGTGTCTCTACCCCCTATTCAGTGTGCTGTGCCTTTAAGGATATGAACAGGTGTATGTCATTAGCAGTTTTGGGGACAGGATTTCAAAACCCCTACTATAAAGGAAGTTATGCAATTGGAGCTGGTTAAACAATCTAAGAAGTAGGGTCGCAAGAAAAGTTTCAATTTCTTATAGAAATTATGGGTTTACCAATCCAAGCCGGCCGACTTCTCTGGGGTCAAAGAATCTATGGCATTGCTTATTTCCTGTACAGTCTAGGTTTTGTTTGTTTTTCCAAAAAATCTGATTGCGATACAGTTAGATGAGGAAATTCAGGAAATTCAACTTCTACCAGAAACTCTTCAAAAGTAGGACCACAGAATGGAGTTGAGGAGTGGGGTATCCAGGTCCTGATAAAAAGATCAGAAATGTTCTACAATATCTCTTGGGGTGGTGAGCACGTGGCCTCTGTTAATATGAATGGAAGGGATTATCCTAGCCACAGTTTGGATATGCAACCACAGTGTCAAAAGCTTGCCAGCTTTATCACCTTTGTCAAAATATTTGGCCCTGGAGGACAATATCATATCTTCCACCATCTCCCCTAGAATTTGGTTGTACTTTGCCATTACCAATTCCAAACAGACCCATTCTGAGGAGAGGAAATCTGAAACAAGATGTGTTTCTAGGGATCATATCTGTGTTAATAAAGTAGAGATTTCCTGCATAGCTTTTTTTTCATTTTGATGCTAAAATAATCAATTCTCCCCTAAGGGAACATTTAAGGGAGGCCCATAAAATATCTTACCTGTCTACTGAAGAAACACTCATTACTGAGAATGAAGTAATGAAGCGTTGAATGTGCTCTACTTATTCCAAAGATTTCAGCAGTTGATTATTTAACTTCCATGTCTTGTCTCTCTCTGCTGTATTCAAGAGGCTAACCTGGAAGAGAGTGTGGTGATGATCTGAAATAACCTTTGCACTGTAATGACAAAGGAGTAACTGTGAAAGGTGCTTGAACCCAAATAGAAAATAATATATTCTTAAGTATGAAGCATGGGGGATGGAATAGAATGAGTATTCCCATAGTTGAGGATGGAGGGCTCTCCATAGTTTGATGAGTCCCAGAGAGTCCATCAAATCCCATAAGGCTAACTGCCCCAGAGATAGAAAGCCAATCTTGAGTTAGCAAATCTATCCAGGGTATAGTTAAGGACCATATTCCAGTTTCCAGCCAGGAGCATTGGGATGGAGACCCAGGCCATTAACTCTTGCTGTGCCATAGACTGATATATCAGTCCAGAATTCCTAGGCCTTCTAATTCTGTTGGCAGCCTAAGGGTTAATTATTTAATATAGTAGTGAAAAGGCTAGAGTCATCACTGTTGGGGCAATTTATCAAACCCAGAACAACCTCCAAGTGACCAATTAATGCATGAAGAAAAATGTACTGACCCTGGTGGGAGGGCACTGATTTCCTGCAGCAATTAAAATGGGATCCTCCTGGCCACTATAATGGCAACACCTTTTGTATGGTTATCCAGGATTGAACCAAAAACCTTTCCCACCCAGGAAAAATGAAGCAGTGAGACCTGGGTGGGAGGAAGATGGGTTTCTTGTAAAAAGGCCATATCAGCCTATAATTTGCCAAAATGTAGGAGAATTTTGGATCTTTTCAGTGGGGATCAAGCTCCCTTCATGTTCCATGAGCAGAAACAAAAATGAGTTGCCATATCCATCAACTAGTATATAGCAACTATAACAGGGCAATTCCAGTTTATGAAGCAGGTAGGAAACTTTATAAAACTTAATTACCCTCTTCCAAGAGGATCTTCTCCCCCTCCTTCCCCAAAATCAACTAAACACCCAAACCTGCAATATCAAATGAACACCCACTCCTCCCACTCCCCCATCCCCTGCTTTTCTTTTATCATAAACCCAAATAATTTCCCCCCACCCATTGATCTTCTTGGTGCATAACTACCAAGGCACACAGTGCTGCCTCTCTTCCAGCCCCCACCTCACATCTCAACCCACTCAATTACTGCATAATACTTATTCACCCCCAAACTAAGCAGAATTATTCTGATATGGCTCAGAAGATGTAACAAAGCAGTAGGCTTGGGGAAAAAACAACAAAAAAACCCCATAATCATTGGCAGCGTACTTAGAAATTGGAGCCTTTTTTAGATCCCAGTGGTGTTCTTATTCTAGGCCCAAAACAAAGTGATTTTTTTCATACCTATTTGAAACAGTCAATATTATAGTAGTACTAAAAGTTGACATACTGTTATCCCCAAAACACTCATGGGACAAACTGTACAACGTGAGACCAAAATCAACTCAGAGCCCTAGTATCAATGGTAAAACATAGAAAAACATATACATCAACATTATACATAGATTAACATCCCCATAAACTATAAAGCAAAGCTATATTCCAATTGTTTAACCAGATGAGACACACTAAGCTGAAAGCTTGTTTACAGGTGCAACCTGGGAGCACAGAGAAAGTTAAGTGCCTTGTTCAGGGTCACACAGTATGCAAGTGGGGGCTTTGGGATTCAAACCCAGGCCTCCAGATTTGCAGCTCAGAGCCTTAAACCACTGCGCTATACTGCCTGCAATAAGCATGTGGCTAGCTACTAAAAAGTAAGTACTAGACAATAACAATATATACAAATAATATGTTTTAGAAAAAAAAAAAAAAGTCCCACCAGTCTACATTATGTATTATAAACAAGGAGCCCCACTCAGTAGACAGTCACCATGGCTTATGTCGATGTAGGAAGTAGTGTGGCTGAGAAATCTAGGTCGAACTGCAAGCCCTGGTCAAGAAACAGCCAATATCAAGCTCCTGCTCTACAGCAGCACATTCAGTGATGAAAACAATGCTGGGAAAAGGTCTCGGGAAGAGGGAAGGGGTAGCACCAGAAAAAAGTGGAATACAGGCAACATCATGCAAGGAGTTAGTGAGGGCGAGCCTGTACAGCAGAATAGCTTGACTGAAACTAGAGAGAGCAGCTTCACCTCCAGAGGTGTGGCTTACAGTCCTAGGTTGAAAAAGGATCAGCCAGCCAGGAACGTGAAAGTGAGATCAATCTGGGATGGTTGGTCGAATTGCCAACCCACTCCAATCCAGGTCCAAACTCCTCAGGAGGGGTTATCAGTCAGAAAGTGTCCAGTTGCCACATAAGGTAAGCAAGCTGGGAAGTTGTACATCAGATGGAGACTGTTGTTAGGGAGCAGAAATTGTAAGTGACAATAAACTAACTGGTGGCTAGAGGAATGAACAATCAAAAGAAAGGAAAAAAAATGCATCCCATAGTTACTGTCTCTGTTTCTGCAACATCTTGTGTTTGTTGGGCTTCTTAAGGCATTTGAACATGACCTGCTAATTGAGACTGCCAGTTGTATGAAAGACAGTCTGTGCCTGGGATGGCAAACTGTAGAGAATAACTGCACTATGAATAGGTACTCTCGAGAAACCACCAGACTGTCTTGGTAAGTAAACGGTCAGTGTTGAGTGCACCTCTCAGAGTTAGAGGCTACCATAGGGTAAGAATGATTAACGTTATAAATGAACAAAATCCACATCTAAATACCAGACTAGTCTTTGATATTACAAGATCAATCTATAGTTGCTGTCAGTGATTCTAAAATAAGGCAGAGAGCAGTTCCTTCAGAGCAGTCGACACTTGATTGGCGGTCTCCCACAACTTCCAGTAGTCTCTAATTCAAACTTGCAGGTATGTGGGGTATGATACCTGAAAGTGGAGCCTGACTACTATAATTTTGGAGACAATGGGATGATATGCCGCATGTCTCTGTCTGACAGTGGCAGGCATATCTTGGACAATTCAGAGCTTCGCCCCCTCCCATAAAATCTCTTTCAACTCCCTCACATTACTCAATATTATTTATATTTATTTTTTTTTTTTTATCAAAGTTTCGGAATTACAATACTTTGAGTCGAAGACTCTTTTGCAAAGGCTTCACATCAATACAAAATGGACACATTACTTAAGACAATTTTGAGCATACCTCACTAAGCAGAACAACACATTAAGACAGAATTTTACATGATTACATCATACTTGGCGATGTACATCATGATGTACATCATACATCATACAACAATGCTTGGTTGGTATCTCTAGGGTTGATGAAAGACCCTGGGTCGTCAAGGTGGAGTGAAGCTGGATTCTAATTGTACGGGCTTCCCATGCCTAGCTTATGGTTAGAGTCCCATTGGGATTGTAGGCCTAGTTATGGATCATTGGAGCCACAGTTTTTTTTTTGTTGCATACCAAATTAGTAGCAGCCACATGTCTCTGAGTCAATGTGATGTCTCTTAATGCCATTTTTAAATAGGCCAAGACTAGGGGCCAGGGAGATGGAAGAGAGGAGGTTATTAAGCCAGAGGGGAGCCCGATAGCAGAAAGACCTTTGCCCTAGTGCAGTCCTACAGTGGGGGCTAAGAGGGGGGTGCTTGCCTGGTGCCTAGGGGTGCTTCTGTGCGGGTTTGCTAGGATGAGGGGGGAGAAGACCAGTGGGTGCAAGCTTCATGAAGATCTTTTTGGCTTGGAGGCAAGTGTGGTACTTTAGCCTCCCTTCATAGATCAGCCAGTCTGCTCACTTATAGAGATTGCACGTATGGGTTAGTCTATCAATGCCTGTGATTAGTCGGCAGGCTTTATTGAGGGCTAGATTGATGTGGTTAAGGGTTGTGAGGTCAGCCATACCCTAAATTATTATCCCATAATTGACCATTGATAGGACTGAGCTGGTTATTGCCAGCCGTAGGGCCTGGGGGGGGAGGCAGTGTCTGTGTCTATAGAGAATCCCAAGCCGGGTGTTTACCAAGGAGGAGAGGTGGTTAATGTGTATGTGGTAGGTGAGGGATGTGTCTAGTGTGATGCCTAGATATTTGAAGTATGGGACCTGTTCAATGTGGATGCCCTGAGAATTAGAGATACTTAGCTGGGCACTACTGTAGGGGTTCTGGCAGTGAGCAAAGATCATAGATTTGGTTTTAGTGTAATTTAGTATTAATCGATGATCAGTGAACCAGGTCTCTAGTTCATTAAAGCAGCCTTGTAGGGTGTGTTGAAGGGAGTTAGGAGTGGTATCTTTCCAGTACACTACGGTGTCATCTGCATAGAGCAATAGCTTACCACTGCAGGCTTTTGGGAGGGAGTTCAAAATGAGGGTGAAAAGTAGAGGGCCTAAAATCGACCTTTGAGGGACACCCACAAGAACTGGTTGCTTGGCGGATAGGGTAGCATTGATTTTGACTTCTTGTGTCCAGTCAGTGAGATAGTGCTTGAATCAGGCGATTGTGTTAGGGGCAAGAATGAGGGAGGGAAAGAGTGGATTAGTAGAGCATGACTGATGGTGTCAAATATGCTTTGGTCAGGTAAGCAAAGATTGCTCCTGCTATTGACCCCTGTTTCAGCACCTAGTGTATGTAAGAGGTAAATTTGAGAAGGCAGTGGTAGTGCTGTGACCTGCTCTGAACCCGTGTTGTTTGGGGAAAAGCAGAGTGTGATTAGCCAGGTACTCTGTGAGCTGGTCTGACATGATTCTTTTGAGAGCTTTAGAGAGCGGGGGGAAGATAGTGATGGGTCTATAGTTACCAGGGTCGGTTGGATCACCCTTTTTTAGGACTGGCATGATAATTGCCCTTTTCTAGAGCTTAGGGAATTGGCCTAGATGCAGGGAGCAGTTTAATATTTTGGTGAGGTGGGGGGAGGGTCTCATCAAGAGTTAGACGGAGGATTTTAAGGTCTAGGGAGTCACTGCTGTACCTCTAGTTGCGCAAGGCTTTGGATAGGTAGTGTTTAGCCTTATTACAGGAGATGGTTCTCAGCCGGAAGGGAGGGAGGGTGGTAGTAGGGGAGGTGATAGAGGGGTCCTTGGGGATAGGGTCAAAGAAGTTTGTTGGGAGGATGTGACTGAGATCAGAGAAGGAGTTGTTCAGGACATTGGATATGGTGGTAGGATCCTGGGAGAGGGCTCCATGGTCAAGTATCTGTGAAGGGGTTGGGGAGATGGTTTTCCCACAGAGCTCCTTGACATTGTTCCAGAGAAGTTGTTCCCAGAGCCCCATGATGAGGTGAGTGCTTGTTTATAGTAGTTTGTCTTAGCTAGCCGAATAGCCCAGGTGCACTTGTTTCTTACCTCTCTATAGAGTTGCCTGTCATGGGGAAGCTGTGAGTTCAGTGCCCTATGCCAGAGGTTGTTTCTGTGATGCATTTGTTCTAGTAGGGTCTGCGAGATCCATAGAGTGCGTCTATTTTTTATAACCATTTTTGAGAACGGGACAAACATGTCACAGGTAGCATTAAAAATTTTAATAAAGGAGGTTAGGACGGCATCAACGGACTGGGCAGTGTGAACAGGTGTTGCTTGCTGAGAAAATTCTAAAATTTAAAGATGAAGGGACTCAGAGAGGAGGGGAGGTGTCTGGAGGTTGGGGGGCACAGAGATCTGTAAGCCCACTCTATAATATAATTAGTCCCATTTGGAAGGACCAGCCAATTTCGAGCATAATTTTTGGGTGAATAATATAGAGATCCACACTTTGCCTTTTCAGGTAAGCTGAGAACAATAATGTTGCACTACTGATTGTAGCCCTCCAGGTCCTCACATTTGGTTTCCATTTTAGCTATCTTCTGTTTAAGGGCTATGACATCAGCATCTGAAAGATCGCTCCATTTTCTATACAGAATATTTTAACTTAATTGTTTCTGACCCATCTATCTAGATCAGAAAGGTTGAAACAGAAGGTTTTGAGATGGTTGGTCAGTTCTTGTAAGGCCTCCTTCACAGGTGTAAACTCTGCTGAAAACTTCTCATCCAATAATGGCACAGCACCCAGAGTAGAAGTAGAACTATGACCAGCCCCGATGTTGGGCCTTGGACCTTTAGTGTATTTATGAGGTGTAACAGGTGAAGTATGTAGTGGCAGTGCCGGGTACACTGGCTTCCTTTCTCCGGTGCTCGCTAGCGCTGATGTCTTTATTGCCAACAGAACCATCCCAGTCCAGATTAATGCATTAGAAGTATGTAGAAATAACATTTTTAAAGGGTTGTTGTGATGAGGAGCAGGAGCCAGTTAAAGGAGCTGTTTTCCGATCCTAGGGCATCATGTGACTCTTCAGCAGTAGTGCTTCTGCTTGCAACACTGATGACCCAATTTAGGGAGTGAACTCTGTGTGTCAGAGGGCAACCCAGGGGAGGTTGGATGACCATCCCACAGACAGCTCCCTACATTGGGGGGGGGATCTGTGGAGCCAGCATTTAAGTGACAATCAGTGAAGGGTGGGTGTACAACAACCTCTAGACAGGTGCTGTGAATGTCGATGCAGGGTGGTGCTGCTATCAGGGTAGCTAGACCAATAACCTCATATAGTTCCAAATGATAATGTACTCAGGCAGAGAGTCCATGGACTGCAATGTTTGAGGCTAAAATGTAATTTATTAGCACAACTCAAATCTCTGAAATTTCACATACATATAAAGCAGTTGCATCAACACAGTGTACAATTGATGGCAGTCTGCTCATCCAATGTATCAAACTTTTCCACAACACTTCATCTCATTAGTGAACCTTCATGAGGGGTATGGTCAGAGGGAGAGCAGCTCCACATGAAATATCGTAAATTATATGATCTCATTTAACATCATTATGCTGTTGTGATAAAATTTACAAAACATTTAGTGAGATTTAAAATTACTTTATATTAGTACTAAATACATTTAAATCAAACAACACAGTACAGCACCAGTGCTTCAAAGTGCATTGTACATGAAACCAATATTTATACTAGCTGTTGTTTTGAAAACAGTAAGACAGACAGAGAAGTTGTTAAAGTTATTGTCCACAGTCTGCTTTAGGAATTTCTTTTGCTGCTACTCTTCAGGAAGTGTCTGTGTTTGGTAACAGACTCCAGGTAACTTCTGTGTTTGTAACAGGTTTATGTAATTGAGTTTAAACAGCTGTGTGCTCTTTCCACTACCTATAGTAGTTATAATTATTTTCCACAGTCTGCTTTGTGGATTTCTTTTGCTGCAAGATTTCAGGAAGTTTCTGTATTTGGCAACAGATTCCAGGTCAGTTCTGTGCTTTGTAACAGGTTTACGTTATTGACTTCAAATAGCTGTGTGCTTTTTCCACTACCATTAGTTCTTAAAGTTATTTTCCACAGTCTGCTTTGGGGATATCTTTTGCTGCTACACTTCAGGAAGTTTCTGTGTTTAGTAACAAAATCCAGGTAAATTCTGTGTTTTGTAACAGGTTTATATAATTGAGTTTAAACAGTGGTGTGCTCTTTTCACCTATATTAGGTATAATTATTTTCCACAGTCTGCTTTCTGGATTTCTTTTGCTAGATTTCAAAAATGGCTGTTTATGGTATCAGATTCCAGGTAAGTTCTGTGCTTTGTAATAGGTTTGTTACTGACTTCAAATAGCTGTGCTTTTTCCACTACTGTTAGTTCTAAAGTTATTTTCCACAGCCTGCTTTGGGATTTATTTGCTGCTACACTTCAGGAAGTTTCTGTCTTTAAGTAACAAATTCCAGGTAAATTATGTTTTGTAACAGGTTGTATGTAATTGATTTTAAATAGGTGTGTGCAGTTTCCACTACCTATAGTTGTTAAATGTATTTTCATAAGTCTGCTTTAAGGATTTCTTTTGCTGCTACATTTCATGAAGTTTATGTGTTAGGTAACAGATTCCAGCTAACTTTTTGTGTTTTGTAACAAGTTAATGTAATTGAGTTTAAATTGCTTTGTGCACTTTCCACTACCTTTAGTTGTTAAAGTTATTTTCCACAGTCTGCTTTGGGAATTTCTTTGCTGCTACAGTTCAGGAAGTTTCAGTGCTTGGTAACAGATTCAGGTATTGTCTGTGTTATGTAACAGGTTTATATAATTGATTTTAAATAGCTGTGTGCTCTTTCCACTACCTTTTGTTGTTAAAGTTATTTTCCATAGTCTGATTTGGGGATATCTTGCTGCTGCACTTTAGGATGTTTCTTTGTTTGGTAACAGATTCCATGTAACTTCTGTGTTTTGTAACAGGTTTAAGTTATTGACTTCAAATAGCTGTGTGCTTTTTCACTACTATTAGTTGTTAAAGTTATTTTCCACAGTTTGCTTGGGATTTCTTTTGCTACATTACTTCAGGAAGACTTTGTGTTTCGTAACAGAGTCCAGGTAACATCTGTGTTTTGTAACAGGTTTATGTAATTGATGTTAAATAGCTGTGTGCTCTTTCCACTACTTTTAGATGTGAAAGTTATTTTCCACAGTCTACATCTGGGAATTCTTTTTGCTGCTGAACTTCAGAAAGTTTCTGCGTTTGATAACAGATTCCAGGTAACATCTGCATTTTGTAACAGGTTTATGTAATTGAGTTTAAATAGCTGTGTGCACGTTCCACTGCCTTTAGTTGTTAAAGTTGTTTCCCACAGTCTGCTTTGGGGATATCTTTTGCTGCTACACTTCTGGAAGTTTCTGTGTTTGGTAACATATTCCAGGAACCTTCTGTGTTTTGTAAAAGGTTTATGTAATTGATTTTAAATAGCTACACGCTCTTTCCACTACCTTTTGTCATTAAAGTTTTTACCATATTCTGATTTGGGAATATCATTTGCTGCTGTACTTCAGGACATTTCTATGTTTGGTAACAGAATCCATGTAACTTCTGTGATTTGTAATATGTTTATGTAATTGAGTTAAAATAGCTGTGTGCTCTTTCCACTTCCTTTAGTTGTTAAAGTTATTTTCCAAAATCTGTTTGGGGATATCTTTTGCTGCTACACTTCAGGAAGTTTGTGTGTATGATAACAGATTCCTAGTAAGTTCTGTGCTTTGTAACAGGTTTATATTATTGACTTCAAACAGCTGTGTACTTTTTCTTCTATCTTTAGTTGTTGTAGTTATTTTTCACAGGCTGCTTTGGGGAATTCCTTTGCTGCTACACTTCAGGAAGTTTCTGTGTTTGGTATCAGATTCCATGTAATATCTGTGTTTTGTAACAGGTTTGTGAAATTGAGTTTAAACAGCAGTGTGCTCTTTCAACTACCTATATTAGTTATATTTATTTTCCACAGTCTGCTTTCTAGATTTCTTTTGCTGCTAGAGTTCAGGAAGTTTCTGTCTTTGGTATCAGGTTCCAGGTAAGTTCTATGCTTTGTAACAAGTTTGTTATTGACTTCAAATAGCTGTGTGCTTTTTCCCTACTGTTAGTTCTTATTTTCCTCAGTCTGCTTTGGGGATTTCTTTTGCTGCTACACTTCAGGAAGTTTCTGTGTTTAGTAACAAATTCCAGGTAAATTCTGTGCTTTGTAACATGTTGTATGCAATTAATTTTAAATAGGCGTGTGCAGTTTCCACTACCTGTGGTTGTTAAATGTATTTTTCACAGTCTGCTTTAGGGATTTCTTTTGCTGCTATATTTCAGGAAGTTTGTGTGTTAGGTAACATATTTCAGATATTGTCTGTGTTATGTAACAGGTTTATGTAATTGATTTTAAATAGCTGTGTGCTCTTTCCACTACCTTTTGTTGTTAAAGTTATTTTCCATAGTTTGATTTGGGGATACCTTTTGCTGCTGCACTTCATGATGTTTCTTTGTTTGGTAACAGATGCCATGTAACTTCTGTGTTTTGTAACAGGTTTATGTTATTGACTTCAAATAGCTGTGTGCTCTTTCCGCTACCTTTTGTGGTTAAAGTTATTTTCCACAGTTTGCTTTGGGGATTTCTTTTGCTGCTATACTTTAGGAAGTCTTTGTGTTTCATAACAGATTCCAGGTAACATCTGTGTCTTGTAAGAGGTTTATGTAATTGATTTTAAATAGCTGTGAGCTTTTTTGACTACTTTTAGATGTGAAAGTTATTTTCCACAGTCTGCATCTGGGAATGCTTTTTGCTGCTGACCTTCAGAAAGTTTCTGTGTTTGGTAACAGATTCCAGGTAACTTTTTGCGTTTTGTAACAAGTTAATGTAATTGAGTTTAAATTGCTGTGTGCACTTTCCACTACTTTTAGTTATTAAAGTTATTTTCCACAGTCTGCTTTGGGAATTTCTTTTGCTGCTACAGTTCAGGAAGTTTCTGTGTTTGGTAACATATTCCAGGCACCTTCTGTGTTTTGATACAGGTTTATGTAATTGATTTTAAATAGCTCTGTGCCCTTTTCCCTACCTTTAGCTGTTAAAGTTATTGTCCGCAGTCTGCTTTAGGGATATCTTTTGCTCATACACTTCAGGAAGTTTCTATTCTGATAACATATTCTAAGTAACTTTTGTGTTTTGTAACAGGTATATGTAATTGAGTTTAAATAGCTGCATGCTCTTTCCATTACCTTTGTTAAGTTATTTTCCACACTCTGCTTTGGGCATTTATTTTGCTGCTACAGTTCAGGAGTTTTCTTTGTTTGGCAACAGATTCTATGTAATGTCTGTGTTTTGTAAAGGTTTATGTAATTGATTTTAAATAGCTGTGTGCTCTTTCCACTACCTTTTGTCATTAAAGTTATTTCCCATATTCTGATTTGGGGATATCTTTTTGCTGCTGCACTTGAGGTTATTTTTATGTTTGGTAACAGAATCTATGTAACTTCTGTGTTTTGTAATAGGTTTATGTAAGTGAATTAAAATAGCTGTGTGCTCTTTCCACTTCGTTTAGTTGTTAAAGTTATTTTCCAAAATCTGTTTGGGGATATCTTTTGCTGCTACACTTCAGGAAGTGTCTGTGTTTGGTATCAGTTTCCAGGTAACTTCTGTGTTTTGTAACAGGTTTATGTAATTGAGTTTAAATAGCTGTGCACTATTTCCACTGCCTTTAGTTGTTAAAGTTATTTTCTACAGTCTGCTTTGGGGATTTCTTTTGCTGCCACACTTCAAGAAGTTTTTTATGTTTGATAACATATTCAAGGTAACTTCTGTGTTTTTTTTAACAATTTTATGTAATTGTGTTTAAATAGCTGTGTGTTCTTTCCACTATATTTAGTTACACAGTCTGCTTTGGAGATATTGAATGCTGCCACACTTCAGGAAGTATCTGTGTTTGCTAACAGATTCCAGGTAACTTCTGTGTTTTGTAACAGGTTTATATCATTCTTTTGTAGTTAACAGAAGAATGTCTTTTTAAACTGATTGTTTTTAAGGACAAAGAGTACCAAAGTAATAACCCCCACCAACTTCCATTCTCCAACCACACCTGGCTGCTCTAACTTCATAGTGATAGGCCAAGTCACACCTACTTAAAGAGACAGGAACAGTTAGGCAGCACAGCAGAAGCAATAGCCTTGCTGGTATACAAGCAGACATTCAAGGTGTGTAGCTAACAACTAGGTCCACAAGGGCACATTTAAGAGTAGGCGAGTGAAGCTGGAAGACACCCTAGAAGGAGAGAGTCAGGGGAGATAAGGATAAGAAATAAGGGTTAGCAGGCAGAAGAGTGAGGAGACTTAGGAGATAGCAGATAACAATTAGGGGCATAAGCAGTCAGAAGAGTGAGGAGGGTAACAGTCATGATGAAAGTGGTTCAGTGTAGTGGTTGTGGAGCAGCAGTCTTCAGGGAGACATTCTGGAGACTGTAATCCTGCCCTATCTGCAGACACCTCTCTGGGCTGAGGGAGGAGGTTGCTTGTCTCAGCACAAAGTTGGCTAGGTTACAGGCAGCATCGCCTCCCACCCAGAGACCAGTGGATCCACAACATGAACCTCATATGAAGCCCAGAAAGAAGTGTGACTGGACCACAGTGTGCTCAGGGAGGGTAGAGGGGGAGTCAGAAGCACATTTCTGAACTGGTCCTTCTGAGCAACTCCTACACTGTTTTGTAAGAACAGAAATGCCCCACACAGGCACCCTCAGCTTGGAATGGAGAGGATGGTCAGGACCTTCATGTTTGAGCCCCATGGAAGGTGGGGCACAGAATCCGAGAGGAGGTGGAAGCTTCTCTTAGTGGGGTACTCTATTGTCCAGGGTGTGAAGTTAGGGAAACCTAGAAGGGGGAGAGGGGAGAGAGGGAAGTCAAGTGCATCCCAGGAAGTGTTGCATGGAGGGATGGGAAGCAAATCCATAGGACTGAAAGGGTGATAGTCAGGAGGAGGAGCTGGATGTCATTGTCCACCTGAGGACCAATGACCTGGTGGGGAGAAGGTGGAGTTAGCCAGAGTCCAGGAGGATTTCAGGAAGCTGGGGGGGCCTGAAACAGGTAGCACATTCCACCCCCATTCTCAAAGATGCTACCTGTCCAAGGCACAGTGGAGGCTAGGACACTCCACATCCACGTCTTTAACACCTGGTTGAAGGATTGGTGTGGAAGGGAAGGATTTGGCTTCATAGGAGTCTGTGGTCCTACCTAGGCAGATGAGAGCTTTCTATCAGGAGGATGGCCTGCCTCTGTCCAGGAAGGGGACCTCACTCATTAGTGAGAAACTGGAATGCTTCAACAGAGAGCTGGCCAAGGGGGGGGAGAGACAGGAGGGCTGGTAGCTTAGGAACACTCCCCAATGGTAGCATGCAAAATACAAGTTGACAACAGAAACAACTGAAATGGGTAGTGAGGAGCAGGCAGGCAAAGTGTATAGTGGAGGATAAAGTGGGGCAGGAGCACATGAACAAGAACACCAGGTGGGAAAACAGGCATGGGAGAGAGAACAAGAACAGAGGGAGGGCAGGGTGTAAAACATGGAAGGTCAAGTTCACAGATGCCCACAGTCTGAGAAATAAGGTTCCAGACCTGGAAGCCTTGATGATGGATACAGACCTTGACATAGCAGCAATAATAGAGACATGGTACTTTGATAATCACAGCTGGGACATCAATGTACTGGTCTAAACACTGTTCAGAAGGGACAGGGAAGGTAAAAAGGGAGGGGGTACTCCTGTACATCAGAGAAGGCACAAAGGCTACAGAAGTACAGGGAAGACAGAGGGAGGCTGAGACAATGTGTGTCATTCTTGAACCAGGGAATGGCACAGCAATACATACTGGGATGATCTACAGACCTCTGGCACAGAGGAAGGAAGTGGACAGGGTACTAATGGAGGAAATTCCCAACATGGCAGCTAAAGGTGAAAGCCTGCTGATGGGGGATTTCAATATGCCAGATGTAGCTTGGATCACCCAGGCATCTGCTTCACTCAGAAGCACAGCCATCCTGGAATCCATGCAAGGGGTTGAATTTAGCTGGTGCATGAACCAACCAGAGATAAATCAATTATGGACCTGGTATGGACCAATGGAAAAAAGTCAAAGGAGTCCAGGTGGAATGGCATCTGTGATCCAATGGCCACCACATGGTGTGGTTTGGCATGGAGACAGGGACTCAATTAAGTCACACAAGGGCAAAAGCATTAGATTTTAGGAGGGTGGATTTTAGTGAAATGTATAGATGTTTATGAGCAGCCCTGGAAAAGGTAGTGGCAGTAGAGGGAGTGGAGAAACTGTGGCGGAAACTAAAAGGAGTCATAGTGGAGGTAACTAACTAATGTATTAGGATAGTGGACAAAGGGAAAAGAATAAGGGGTAAGGGGAAATTGTTTAACCAGGAGAATCACACTAAGCTGAAGCTTGATTCCAGGTGTGACCAGGGAGCACACAAGGAAGTTAAGTGACTTGTTCAGAGTCACACAATATGCAAATAGGGGCTCTGGGATTCAAACCCAGGTCTCCAGGTTTGCAGCTCAGAGACTTAAACCACTGTGCCATATTGCATCCCTGGAAACCACTATGGTTCTCTAAAGAGGAAGCAGACAAAGTAAGGGCTAAAAGAGTAAGTTTCAGGAAGTATAAGATAACCCAAAGGCTGGAGAACAGGGAGGTGTAGCTTGAATGTCTAAGGGAAGCAGGGAAAGCTGTTAGTAGAGCCAAGGCACAGACAAAGGAGGGCTTGGCATGGATTGTGGATAAAGGTGACAATACATTCTATGGGTACATCAGGGATGTAAGAAAAAATGTGGAGGGGATTGTGAGGCTCAAAGCAGAGGAGAGAGAATGTAAGGAGGGGGATCAAGACAAAGCAGAAATACTGAACAAATACTTCTGTTCATATTCACTAAGGAGGGAGAGGGTCAAGGACCACAGTTGGGGAGCAGAGGCAAGGAAGGAGAAGTGGCTACCAGTCCACTTACAGTGGAGAAGGTTCTGGAGGAACTCACAAGCTGAAGATGGATAAAACCATGGGGCCAGACCACATACACCTGAGGATATTAAGGGAACTGAGAAGGGAACTAGCAGCACCTCTGGCTTCCCTTTTCACAGAGTGACTAAACACAGATGTGATTCCAGAGGACTGAAGATGGGTGCATGTAGTCACACTGCATAAAAGTGTCAGTGGGGAGGAAGCAGGGAACTTCAGGCCAGTCAGCCTCACTTCAGTGATGGCGAATATCATGGAGACACTGCTGAAAGATAGGATAGTAGCACACCTGGAATCCAATGGTGCCCTGGATCTGAGGCAACATGGATTCACAACAGGAAGGTCTTGTCAAACAAATCTGATAGTTTTTTTGACTGGGTGACTAGGGAAGTGAATCAGAGATGATCGGTAGACATCACACACTTAGATTCCAGAAAAGCCTTCAATACTGTCCCACACAAAAGGCTGCGTTAACAAGATGAGTACTCTGGGCATAGGACATAAGATGATACACTGGGTTAGAAACTGGCTGATGGACAGAAGACAGAGGGTGGTGGTAAATGGGATCCAATCTGGGGAGAGAAAGGTGACCAGTGGAGTACCACAGAGATCAGTACTGGGACCAGTCCTGTTCAATGTCTTCATTAGTGACATTGCAGAGGGGCTCAAAGGAAAGGTCTGCCTCTTTGCAGATGACACAAGATCTGCCACAAAGTAGATACTCCAGAAGGGGTGCAGAAACTGAAGAGGGACTTGGAGAAGCTTGAAAGATGGTCAGAGGTGTGGCAACTGAGGTTGAATGCAAACAAGTGTAAGATAATGCACTTGGGTATGGGGAACCCTGGATAGAGCTACAGAAAGGGGAGTATGTGCTGACTGTCACCAAAGAGGAACGGAACCTAGGAATTATCATATCTGATGACCTTAAGGTACCAAAACAGTAATCAACCCCTGCAGGGAGGGTGAGTGGCATGCTGGGGTGCAAAAGCAGAGGCATTACAAGCAGGGGATGGGAGGTGGTGATGCCATTGTATAAAACACTGGTAAGGCCTCACCTGCAGTACTGTAGGCAGTACTGGAGACCACACATGCGTAAGGACATATACAATGAGGTGGCTATCCAGAGAAGGATGACAAAGATGGTGCATGGCTTGCATCACAAAACATATGAGGAGAGACTTAGAGACCTCAATATGTACTCACTAGAGGAGAGGACGACAAAGGGGAACATAATAGAAACTTTCAAATACCTCAAGGGCATAAACACGGTGCAGGTGGGGATCTTTTCCAATGTAAAAAGATATCAGAACAAGGGACATGATATGAAATTGGAGGGGGGAAGAATAAGAGGTAATGTGAAGAAGATTTTCTACACAGAGAGGTGATGGACCCTTGGAACAGACTGCCACAGAGGTGGTAGGGGCAAGCACAGTAGAGGGTTTAAACATACCTGGGACAGGCACAAGGGAACATTGGGTGGGAGGAGTGATCAAAAGCCATTGATCACTTAGGGTCAGTGACCGTATACAAATATTGGGCTTGCTGGCAGATTAGATGAGCCTAGCGGTCTTTGTCTGCTGACAGTTTCTATGTATCTATGTAGGATGATTGCTGGAGCATTGTATGTGATCACTCTTATTCTCATTTCATTCATTTTATCCCAGAGTAACTGTGTATCCACACGCCACTAGAACCAGCCAAAAGTAGAAGAGATGAGTAGTCAATCTTTGAAAAGAGGAGGTTAAATGGTCAGAGAAAACAAAGTTATATTTCAGCTATTCCAATTCTTTTACACTGTACAGTATCCAGTCCCACTATTTCAACTCTTTTTATAAAAATGGTTTGAGGTCCCATATTTCATTCATGCCCTTTGATTTGATACTTCCTAGTTTGAAAATCCAAGCACTTTCTTTCCTTAAGAATAAATTATTTTTTTCTCACCCTCTCTTGGGGATGGAAACATATGTAGTAGTAGTCTTAGTAAAAATCTTTATTTTTATAACATGATCAGTTGACACATACACCATAAGGACAACAGTCCTATTTACAAGGTGCTCCAGAGACTAAATGTTTGTAAAGAGATCCAAGGTTACAAAATAACATATTACATATCTAAATTATATATATTACAACATCAGTATATTTAGGTACCACTGCCAGTAATTACATACTCTCTATTGAACTTGTGTTGCATAATTACAAAGTTAAAAAATAACAAATTGCATATCTAAAACACATATAACAACATCAGTATATTTAGGTTCCAGTAATAACCAGTAAAAGCATATGTTGATCTATGTGCATGAACACCAAATATCTACATAGGTAAAACAGTAAGGAGTTTAAAACTCAGGATTCAAGAGCACGTAAGAGTCATTGTAAACAACAGATAAGATACGCCAATGGGGAAACATTTTTTTTTAAAACATGCATCAGACCCCAAACACTTGAGATTTAAGGGCTAGATATGGTTTACAAGCCATAGAAGGGGGAGACAGAAATAATTTAATCTTAAGAAAAGAAAGTGCTTGGAGTTTTAAAGTAGGAATGATGTTTGTTTCACTGGTGAATTACCTAAATACACATGGCAGAACAATGCAAATTGCTAATTACCTCAAACCGGCAATTTTCATAGTTTCGTTGAGCAAACTGAGTCAATTCACCACCCAAAAAATATGCAAATTATAGTCATCAGCAAAGCGAATTTGCCAACATTTAAGAATCTTTTTCAAGGAGCAGATTTTGGTAATTTTGCACATCTTTACTCAGGGATATGCTTAGCATAAGTTAGAAAAGGTTTAAGACAAAGTTAGAATACTAAGCTAATTATACATCTGGACATACATATGAAATAGCTAGCAAACAATAGCCTTGTGGTCTTTCAGGTTTAATCAGTTGCAGAGTCCTTCTCCAGAGATCACAGTAGGCCCCGTGCCCCATACCCTCAACCTGATCCTCCCTTCACTCTGTCCCACCATCTCTTGAACCCCATCTTTGCCTTCTCAGTGACAACCTCAGCTGGGAGTTCATTCTATTCTGACATCACTTTCTCTACAAAGAGCGCCTTCTTACCTCTTTCCTTGAACCCTTCCACCTCCAGCTGATATCAGTGTCTCCTGATAGTTTTGTTCACAGTGAGACAAGAAAGGTCCCAGATATCTTCCTTATTTATAACTCTCAGGTACTTGAAGGTCTGTATCATTTCTGCTCTCTCCTACCTATTGTCCAGTGAGTACATATTAAGTTATTTTGGTCTGACCTCATATGCCCTCCCCTGCTGACCCTGATCCATCATTGTTGTCCTCTTCTGAACTGCCTTGAACTGGTTCATATTCTTTTCTAGGTAGGAACTCCAGTACTGCACGCCATACTCCAGGCTAGGTCATACCAAGGATCTGTAAAGCAGCAGTAAAACCTCCTTCCTTCTGCTCATGAACCTTCTAACAATAGATCCCACTATTCTATTTGTCTAGGTTGCTGCCTTGCTGTACTGTGTAGCTTGATTAAGGTCACTGGTGACGGCGATCCACAAGCCATTTTCATCCTCTGTTTCAGTGACCTTTATCCCCAACTGTACTGTACTGTACTTCGTTCTTTCTTTCTCTGTGCATAACCTCCTGTTTCTTCACAATAAACCTGAGTTGCCATATGCTGCATCACCTTTCCAGCTTTGCCAGGTTTTCCTTTAGATCCTGTTCCCCTTCATTTGTTAGATGAATGAGACAGGCAAGCTCTACAAGTGAGTACAGCAACTCTAACTGAAAAAAATACTTAAAAATAGTTACTATATGAAATGGGGGAAGCAGTAAATGTGGGGCCAATTGGGCCAGACCGGGGATGTGGGCTAGTCAGTCATGTCCAAATGGCAGCATGTATCCTTTCTGAGGTATATTGCTACTACCAGAAGAGACTTGAGTCCAAATAACCTCCTGCTGAAATCAAACAAGAGGCATCCATTGGCAAGCAGACATGTGAAAGTGAGGAAGGGGGTCAGTATCAGAGGTGAGCCCTTACTTTTGGGGAGCTTAATGGGCATGCAGTAGGATTGTTGACTGACAGTTAAAAAACAATTCATTAAAAGTAATATAAAAAGTAACATGAGTTACAGGTAGTTACTTATTACTTTTTGCACAAAAGTAATAAATAACTGGAACTCATTACATTTATATGACAGTAGTAAAATTACCTAATTACACTTTAAAAAGTAACTTCACCAACAGTGCTCCCAAAACCACCTCCATACCCTTTTCTGTTCCTATAGCTACCCATGGTTCTTCTGTGAGTACCAACACATGATGTAAAGCTACCACCTCATGCATCTTGCCTTAGCTTGGCAATGTCTTATTTTTAACCCATCCAATTCCAGGGTTATCTCCTCTACAATATATACACCCTAGAAGTTTTTGGGGAATGATAGAGACCTATAAGTAAGTAAAACATTATTTATAAAAGTTCCTTTCTCAGAATCAAAGGCACTTGTACAATACAAAAATGATTGGCATTATCGGTATAATGATTAGTTTCAGCTTCTACGACGCCCGGCGGCCTGGGTTCGAGAACGATCCGGGTCATTGGAGGGCCGGCCGGGGGGAATAGGATCGAGCGTCCGATGGACGGCTCTCCTATTCCGGGGGGAGGGCGTGGGTAAGCCTCGGTGGTTGGAGACCCCTGGTGGAGACCGGGGGTTCCATGCAAGCCGGCGCTCAACAAGGGGGATGGGCGGGGGCGGACGCTGGCGTCCATTGCACGTCCCCGCCTCCTCCTGGGAGAAAAAACCGGTGGAAAAGATTGAGGCAGGACCATCGATTAATGAAGCCCTCCTGGAGAGTCTCACATAGCCGCTGCGCTGCAGGACCCCAACTAGTTACAGTTCGGGCCACGCCGTTGGCCATGGCTTCCCCTCCTCAGGGGGCAAGCCAGGGGTGACTGAGGGTCCTCAGCAGCAATCGACGGTAGAGGTCTCCGGGCCGTGACCAGGTGGATGGCTTCGGTGGTCCTGCCAGGGAAAAGAGGAAAATAAAACAAAATGATTATAATGAAATCAACAAACCAACAATTTAAAATTCCATAAATACAACAGTGGCCTAAAAATCAGAATACGCTAGACTAAATAAATAGGTTTTAAGTGCAGTTTTAAAACTTTGGACAGTCAGGCAATCTTGCACCTGATGAGGTAGAGAATTCCACAGTGTTGAGGCCATAAACTGCATACCTGAGCCCCAGATATCTTCAAATGAACCCTGAGAATCTCCAACAATCACTCGTCAGTGGATTGGAGGGGAGGGGGAGTAGTAGGAGCAAAGAAGATCTTGCAGATAACTAGGTCCCTGATCATGTAGGGTCTTATAGGTCAACAAAGTGACCTTGAAGGTGATCCGCCACTGTATTGACAGCCAGTGCAGTCCATGGAGCACAGGCGTTATATGACTGGTCCTAGAAGTACCAGTCAATAGCCTAGCTGCCACGTTCTGCATTAGCTGCAAGCAGCGGATATCAACCCCTGGTAGCCTTAGGTAATGGGCATTGCAGTAGTCAAGGCAGGAGGTAACGACCTATAAGTACCTCATGGGATGACTACGGTACTGGGAGGGGTATTTTTAGAACAGAAAGTACACAAGAACAAGTGGACATGCAATGAAGCTGGAAGGGGGGACTTAGAAAGAATGTGAGGAATTCCTTGTTTGTTTGTTTGTTTTGTTTATTTAAAATCTGATAAGACCTTGGGCCAAAGGCTCATTTACTAGGGCAACCAGAATGTGCAATAAAATCAAAAACATACATTAAGACAAGCAGAAATTCAAATACAAGTACATAGGCAATTGCATCTAGACAGAATAACATTTACACTGACATTTAGCAAAATATAATGTTTTAAAGCATGTTTGAAGCTGAAAACAGAATTCATGCTCCTATTAATGTCAAATGTAAGGAACCGTAAAACTGGCAGTTTAAAAAACATTATTTTTTGACCACAAGGTTCTCATCTTGGGAAAAGCAAATTGGTAGGAGAAAGATGATCTAGTTGGAATACTACCAATGTGTTTTTTTTTAATTTAGTGTAATGAGGTAGGGACAAGGTCAACAGTGACTTTTTCTGCCGAAATGCCTAAAATTATCTTCCAGTGGAGGTGGTGGGGTGAAAAAAGTGATGGGTTTCAAGTATGCATGGAAGAGGCACAATGGAATCTTGTTAGAAAAGCAAGGGGGGAAGTAGCTAGAGATCAGGTAGGTTCTGCAGTGACAGTATAGACATGGACAAAATGGAAACCTGGGTGGGCAAAGTGATTCTTATCTGCTGACAAATTCTATGCTTCTGTGTTTATTTTGAAGAAATTGGCTCCCATATTCATGGGGTTAGTGTGAAGCTAAGTGGGTTAATGCTGTGCTAACAGTGAATTGTGGAGGAGGGCAGGGGCCATATTTAAAGACCCCTAGTGCATGGCACAAATATACAAGTATTACAGCACCCATATTTAGTCGCTTCGACTGTACTAAACAGTATTCATCACAGTGCTGTTTAACACTGCTAAAAACCATGCCGTAATCTCTGAACAGTGTTGTGCTCCCTCCCAAGTCAGTCACCCTGTACACATTATAAGCATAACTTCCACAATCCTGGTGGTTTATCATTCCCCATCCCAGATCACCCAACTGTCTATGCTATTAGCACATCTCCCACAATCTGGATAGTCTAGTGGTCCCCCAGCCAGTGATTTCCTGACAGTCCACATTACAAGCACATTTCCCCATCGAGTGATTTAGTAGCCTCCCAGCCCCTCAAGGGTCAATCGCCCAAACCCAGTCCCCACTCAGAATCCTCTTCCCCATCCCCAATCCAGTCAGTAATGCTTTTCTGTGGCATTTAATATGGCAACAGGCACAGCCCTCCACTCACCACCTCAGTTGGCCACTATTTGACAGACATTTGCAATCGTGTGTATTGTAGAAGTTGATTCTACTGTATGAACAATTGCAGATACCTATCAGATGGCAGACAACTGAGGTATTGAGCAGAGGGCTAGTTGTTTCTGCCATCTCAAATGCTGTAGGACATCTCTGGCAACTGAGGATGGGGTTGCATGGAGAAGGATCCTGAGTTGGGGACTACTGTGAAGTGAGGACAGTTGACCTTTGGGGATGTGGGGACCTTTAGATGACTATGATTAGGAGTTGTGCTCATACTTGGACAGTCAGGTGATCTGGGTGCGTGGGAACCCACAAGATCTCAAGCACTGGGGAAGATGTGCTTATAATGTGGACAGTTGGGCAATCAAGGGATTGGGGGCTGCTGTAGGAGATGAACATTTATCTTGGAGAGGACAAGTGCTTAGAGACTGCACACACATTAATGAGCCTGTGATGGGCATGCTAATGGCCCTATAGTGCCTTGCATACCCAATAAGCATATGGCCTACAGTGGTCTAATGGACTCTTCCTTGTGGTCTAGTGGTCTCCCACCCAAGTAGACAGTGCCCCAAAACCCAACTCCCCATGTTCTATCCTCCAGTCAGCAACTGGCACGGTTATCTGCTCTCCACCATGGCCGGCCACCGACTGAGCTGTCAAGGAAGTACTGTATACAGTACATGCTCATTGACGGATCTGTCCTTGACAGCTCAGTCAGTGGCCAGCTATGGTAGAGTGGAGGGCTGTGCCTGTCTCCAGCTTGGGGATTGGATGGGGTGCAAGGTGGTAGGGCACTGCCTGCTGGGGTTGGGGTCCACTAGACCACCAGAAACAGTTATATAAATATATATGGGGGTGATCAGGGATAGGGAGGGGTCTACTAGGCCACCAAGGAAGGATAACTACTAATTACCTGGGGAGATAGTGGATAAGGATGGAATTCCCCAAACCACTGGTGACAGATGTCTGACTCTGTAATGGGGGATACTGGGGATCGGGGAGTTATATACGTATTTACAGAATCAATGAGTGACAGTACCACCATAAAACCGTGCACCCCAATGGGTGCAGCAACTACCATCCATGCACAACTGTTTCCCCAGCACCCTCCACTGCCACCTCTTATGCCCCTGGTCCCTCCTGGCAAGCAGCTTCTTTATCCCTCAACCTTCCCAGACCCTCTTTTCTTGCGCCACGTGGGGGGACTGCATCCCTGCGGCAATTCATTCAGGTGTGCAACTTTCATCGTTCTAAAGGCTGTTTGAAAATCAGACCCTTTATCTTTAGACAGGGCTAACTTTGGAACCATTAGGAATTGGATCTAATTTAATTATTTTTTAAATGAAAGTTTGGAGTTACTGCAGTAGTCTTACTTGATAGTATTACAGTTTAAAGGCTAGGGGGATGTTAGGGTATATTAATAGGGGTATCACAAGTCGGAAGAGGGAGGTAATAATCTCTCTTTACAAGACACTGGTTAGGCCCCATCTGGAGTACTGCATGCAGTACTGAGCCACCACAAGGACATTAACACAAATTGAGGCAGTCCTGAGAAGGGCAACCAAAATGGTGCAGTGATTGCATCAGAAAACATATGAGGACAGATTAATGAAGCCCAATATGTATAGCCTAGAGCCAAGGAGGGAGAGAGGTGATATGATCTAAACATTCAAACACCTTAAGGGCATTAACATGGTGAAAGAGTCTAACATGTTTCAATATAAGAAAAATAGCAGGACAAGAGGACACAGCATGAGATTAGAGGGAGGCCAATTAAGGGGCAGTGAGGAAATTCTTTTTCATAGAAAGGGTGGTGGGTGCATGGAATGGCCTACTTCAAGGAGTGGTGGATATGAATACAGTGCAGGGCTTCAATCAAGCATGGGAAAGGCATAAGGAAGCAATACAGATGGGTATGAACAGATTAGCCATTGACAGAGCAAAGGCCGATGGCGCATTTATATGGTAGAAAAAGAAATGGGCAGACTGGATGGGCCTTGTGGTCCTTATCTGCCATCAACTTCTATATTTCTGTTTTCGGGTATCACGATATAGCATTATAGATTATTGTAAACTGTATTATGACAATGTATTGATAAATGTAAATAACACTTTTTATCAAATTACAGTATAAACACTGCACCTATACATTATAGAATCATAGAGGCTGTTGGCAGAAAAGGACCCACTGCCACCCCCCCCCCCAGTTTACCTTAAGGTCCCTACCTACTGTGCTACCATAGACCCTAATTAATCTCCAGCCTTACCACCCCACCCTGTACTAAGGGCCATTCGTGTTTATCCCATGCATGTTTGAATCCTGTTAACAGTTTGGTGCCTACCACCTCCGCTGGGAGACTGTTCCAGGTGTCCACCACCTTTCTGTAAGAAATATTTTCTCACATATCCCCTCGTCTTCCTCCTTCCAGCTTCATATGATGCCCCTTGTCCTTGAGCATCCCTTTCTGTGCAAAATGCCCACCTGCATCTTATTTATACCTTTGAGGTGTTTGAATGTTTCTATCATGTCTCCACTTTTCCTTTTTCCTCCAGGGTGCATGTTTAATTCCTGAGTCTTTCCTCATTCAGGCTTCCAGTACAGGTCCATGCACCATTTCTGTTGCCCTTCTCTGTACTGCCTCTACCCTGTCTATGTCTTTCCTTAGATGGAGCCTCCAGAACTGGACACAATATTCCAGGTGGGGCCTCACCATTGATCTATTCAGGAGTATCACTACCTCCCTCTTCCTGCTGGTGATACCCCTCTCAATGCACCCCAGCATTCTACTAGCCTTCCCCACTGCTTTATCATACTGCTTTGCTACCTTCAGGTCATCTGATGCAATGACCCCCATATCCTTTTATTGTTTTGTGATTGCTAACTCCTCCCCCCTGTAAAAGGGGCTTTAGTTCCTGTGCATGGCAAGCCTTTTATTTGTTCGTTGTTGTAGGACTTCATGGAAAGAGTCTTACTTCAGGTACTAATTCATGTACTGCCTAAAGGCATAATTAATAATAACCAATATTAAGAAGCATTAAGAGACACTTTGAATTGGGTAGCTGGCTGTTTGGACTGAATTTGAGTGATGTTCTCTATGTAGAAACATAGAAACATATAATTTGGTGGCAGATAAGGACTGCTTGGCCCATCTAGTCTGCCCATTTTCCTACCTAACAGATAAGCTGCACATCCTGGTTAACCAAAAGCTTAGTTCCTCCTACCCCCCACTAGGACTGCCTTACATCTGTCCCATGCATTCTTGAGTTCTCCCGCTGTTCTTGACACCATGACCTCCTCAGGGAGGCTGTTCCATGCATCCACAAGTCTCTCTGTGAAAAAATACTTCCTCACATTACCTCTGAGTCGTCCCCTCTATCTTCAAATTGTTCCCCCCTTGATCTTACACATCTCTTTTTCTGAAAGATACTACCCTCTTGGACTTTGTTGATTCCCCTGAGGTACTTGAAAGTTTCTATTATGTCCCCACTCTCATTTCTTTCCTCAAGGGTATACATATTAAGCTCCTTTAGTCTTTCTTCGTATGTCTTCTGGTGCAGACCCTGCACCATTTGGTACCCTCCTCTGGACAACTTGCACTCTGTCTATGTCTTTGTGGAGATGGGGTCTCCAGAACTGCATACTGTACTCAGATGGGGTCTCACCAACTGTCTGTACAGAGGATAACAACTTCTTGTTTTCTACTATTGATGCCTCTCCTATGCATCCCAGTATCCCCCAGCCTTCCTTACTGCCTTCTCACATTGCTTGCCCACCTTTAGGTCATCTGATATAATTACCCCCAGGTCCCTTTCCATTTGACTGTTGTCAGTATCTCCTACCCCATTGTACTCTTCCCTGGGTTTTTGTTTCCCAGGTGCATTGCCTTGCACTTCTTTGCATTGAATCTGAGCTGCCATACATTTGACCATTCCTCCAAACTTGCCAAGTCCCTTCTCATCCTTTCCACTCCATCTTGTGTATCAACCCTGTTGCAGGTCTTTGTGTCATCTGCAAAGAGACATGCTTTTCCTTCCAGTTCCTCTGCAATGTCACTTATAATGACATTAAAAAGGACCCGTACCAGTACTGAACCCTGCAGTATCCCTCTAGTAACCCTACTTTCTTCACTGTGGACTACGTTTACTACTACCCTTTGCGTCCTGTTGTCTAGTTATTTTTTTATCCAGGCTACCACCTTGAGACCCACTCCAAGGCTGCTAACTTGTGTATTAATTTTTTGTGTGGTACTGTATCAAATGCCTTGCTAAAATCTAGGTAGGCCATGTCCACAGCCACTCCCTGGTCTACTACTTTAGTCACCCTGTCAAAGAAATCTATTAGATTCATCTGACACAACCTTCCCATTGTGAGTCCATGTTGCCTTGGGTCCTGTGCCCCACTGGCCTCTAGGTACTCAACAATTCTTTCCTTCAGAAGTGATTCCATCATTTTGCCTATCACTGAGGTCAAACTAACTGGTCTGTAGTTTCCTGCCTCTGTCCTCCTCCCACTTTTGTGAAGAGGAATCACATCCACCCTCCTGTAGTCAGTGATGTCACTAGTTCTACCCTTAGTTCTTTTAGAATTCTTGGGTGAATCCCATCAGGCCCCATTGCTTTATCCACCTTCAATTTTATTAGTTCTTTCAGAACCCCTTTCTTCTGTAAAATTGACTGGTATCAACCCCCGTCTTCAGAGTGTTTCTCTTTTTTGGTTTAGGTACCTCCCCCTCCACTTCCTTTGTGAATACTGAGCAGAAATATTCATTCAGTATCCCTGCTTTTTCACTGTCACCCTCTACCCATGTTCCTTCCCCTTTATTAAGCCTCAGTATTCCTCCTTTGGTCTTTCTTTGATCCCTAATGTACCTATAAAAGGTCTTATCCCCCTTCTTAACAGAGTTGGATATCCTTTCCTTGGTTTGGGCCGTTGCTATTCTGACTGCCTTCCCTGCCTCTTTCTGCTTCTGTCTCTCTCTTCTGTTTCTGTGCTTGGCAAAATCTGTTGCAACAGTACTGTTTATTTCTCTAGCTTTTTCTTTGCTGTTTTCTATCTCTGTGCCTTCCCTACTTACATTTTGGCCACTTGTAGGTATTCTTTCTGTCCCTACAGCATTGTCCTGTCACTCTCTCAGCCCAAATTGTGATGTTTTACCCATTTGCGCTGGCTCATACAACATGTTTGACGGATGGTGTGCATGATCATCAAGCTGCTTAATGTGTGCACAGGGCTTCGCGATCATGCAAACGAGCTTAGTGACTTTTTTAAGCTTTAAAGTGAAGATAAAATGAGAACAAGCATCTCTTTTTCAATAGGATACCAATGAGGAAAACAAAGCTAGGAAGCTGCAGGAAGAAGTATTTGTTTCAAAGTGTCCCTAGCTAACGAAGGAACAGTAGTTCATTCATGTTTGGTGCAGAACCAAATAGTATGCATTTTACAGGAAAGCTTTAGTGTAAGCTCCTGTTCAGTAGTAGAAGAAGGATGTTTATCACTTCAAACAAACATTTTCAGGTTGGTTAAATGATTTGAGAAAGAATTGTATCCATAACTAGACTCCATGTTTGGAGCTGTTGCCTGTGAGAGAACTGAAGGCATCCCTACATCATTCCTGTCTTCCTTATGGCCAGCCAGCCATGCCTACTCCCTTTTTATGATAGTAGCTGATGGGAGGAGCCTGACTCTCTCGTATATTTTTTTATTTCTTTTTCCTTGCATTGTTTTTATGAATTATGAATACTAAACTAATTAAAGCACCAGAACTGAGGGTGTTAATGTAGTGAGATATGTTTTGAACCTCCCTGATGTTAATTTTGTTTAAGTATATTTCATGGGAGGAGCTTATTAAATCATGTGACCTGATACCTGTATCAATTCACTGAAAGTGTTTTGTAAGGTAGTTGGTGGTACGAGTATAATCCTACCAGTCTCCTAGCCTGCTACTAGGTGGATGTAAGGTTTTGTTGAATGGAGCTAATTACAGACCTATTTCCTTTTGTTTATGTCTTTATTTTCCATTCTCAGTCCACTTGTTTATTCTGTTGCTAAATAAATCGGATCTGAAGATTTGCATCTTGACACTATGCCTGGACTACATTTGTACCCATGTTCACATATGGTGTAAGAAGTGGGATACTAAGATACAAGTGCAGCTCTTGGTGGTGTTCATTAAGAGATACCATGGAGGACCAGAAGCAGCAGGTCAAGGTGGAGGCACCCATACCCGGGGGGAGAGGTATTGACAAGGACTATGGCTGAACAGTTTCAAATCCCCTTATGCAGTGGCTTGAGTGATGTGAGGCAGAAGGAGACTGAGAAGGATTCCAGTAGAGAGTTGAAGGAAGAAGGCACCACAGGAGATAATTCTGATTCAATAGAGGAAGAAGAAGAGGCACTCCCATCTGAAATACAGGGCTTGCTTCAGTGGATGTGTGTAAAACAGCTGGACCTGGAGAAACAGAGGGAAAGAGACAGACTTTAAAGTAAAGCCAGGTGGGTGGACAATCTTAAAGCCATACAAGCATTAGGAACAATTGGACAGAACCTCCCTAATAAGGGTCCTACAGACATTAAACTCTCTAAGTTTGCCGATAATGATGACATTGAGGCATATATCACAACTTTTGAAAGAGTTGCTGCTGCCTGTGGGTGGTCCAGGGACCAATGGGTAGTTCAGCTAGCCCATTAACTCAAGGGGAAGGCTCAACTAGCCTATAGTCATGTGGAAAATAGACAGACCACCAACTATGATCATGTACGTCAAGCTATTCTCAAGCGATATGATATCAGTACAGAGACGTATCGACAAAGATGTCAGATGTTCGGGTATCGTATAGCAGATTCCCCTCAAGAGGCTTATGTGAGATTACAAGACCTCTGTAAGAAGTGGCTACAACCCAATGTGCAGACTATGGACCAGGTGGATGTAATAATTGTATTAGAACAGTTCATTAAGATATTACCCCATGATACTCAAATGTGAGTTTGACAGCATAGCCCTGAGACAGCCGAGAAGACAATTCATCTAGTGGATGACTTTGTAACTGCCCACCCACAACACCAGAAAGGACATCCAGGGGCGAATATTGCTACTATGGTGAGACCTTTAACTACCACTAATGTGTCCAGCAGTACTATTAACAACACTGGGACCAGAACTGTTAGATACCGTAACCCAGATATCATATGTCGAGAATGTCAAGCAGAGGGACATATAGCTAGATTTTGTCAAGAAGAAGAAGAAGAAGAAGAATGACCCTATCCACCTGGCCTTGGCTAACTGAGGACAATATATAATTCCTATTAATATAGAAGGGAAAGATGTTATAGAACTGATTGATTCAGGAGTCGACAAACCTTGGTATATGCTGGCCTTATACGAGGAGACGCAGGGACAGACCAAACAGGGGTCACCTGTATACATGGAGGCTTATATTTCTGCCGCTTGAAAGACATAAGAATAACTGTACAAACCCATGTGCAACCAATGAAGGTGGGACTGGTACCATGGTTGCCAGTGCCATGACTTTCCTCTTTTTGAACATTTGCTTTCCTCTGCATCCTTAGTATATGCTGTAGTGACTCGGGCCCAGGCTAAAGATGATCAGAGTATAATGGAAGCCTTTCCCTTTGATGAGGAACTATTTGATCCACCAAGTAAAAGCAGGAAATCAAAAAGTCAGGGAAGACATGATAAATTAAAATGGACTCAAACAAAGGACTTAAGTTGTGATGATATGTTAAGCAACAAAGTCATGCATGATGCATTTGGTGATGATCAAAAGTAGGATTTGTCTCTAAAGTCCTTATTTTCACAGGTAGTTCCTGAGGGGGTAGAATCTACCTCTCCTGTTTTTAGAATCCTGAAGGAAACTGTACAGGCAATGTACCAGCCCCAAAGATGGTGAATGGGTAGACCAGCTAGTGGTTCCTAGGCAGCACCAGACTCATTTGCTTTACTTAGCCAATGATATCCCCTGTGCAGGGCATGCAGGGCAAGACAGAACTCTTAGTAGACTGCTATGTGTTTTTTTTTTTTGGCCAGGTATCCACAAACAAGTAGCAGACTACTGTAAGAGTTGTAGTGCTTGCAAAAGGTGGCCCTTATTAATGAAAAAGACAAGGTCCCCCTGCAGCCCCTGCCACTAGTGACTACTCCTTTTGAACTGGTAGCAATGGATATAATAGGACCCTTATTCAAGAGTACAAAAGGTAGTCATTTTGCCCTGTGATCTGTGACTATGCAACCAAGTACCCTGGGGCTATCCCTTTATGTACCATCACAGCTGAAAGAATAGCTAAGCAACTGTTGAAAGTGTTTAGCAAAGTGGGGATACCTATGGTGATACTTACTGATAGGGGTTCTAACTTTTGCTCAGCTTTATTGAAGTGTTTTTGCCAGGCCCTGGGGGTGGAAGTTGTGTATACTTCTCCATACCACCCCCAGATGGATGGACTAGTAGAATGCTTCAATAAAACATTGAAGAAAATGATACAAAAGTATGCTGAAGATGAAGGAAAACACTGGGACTTATACCTACCAATCTTACTGTTCGCATACCTGGAAGTCCCTCAAGCGTCTACAGGATTCTCGTCTTTTGAGCTGCTATACAGCAAGAATCCAAGAGACCTCCTGGACATGATCAAGGAACAGTGGGATGGTTACAAAACCATAATATCCTCAACACTACTTGACTATGTAGCACAGATGTGCCAAGTCATGGCAAGATATGTCCAGTTAGCACACAATCAGAATCAAAACAAACAAAAATACCAGAAAGAGAAATATGATTTGGGGGTAGGTAGTAAGCAATTCCATCCAGGGGACCTTGTTCTGTTATTACTTCCCTCAACTGTAAAACAAACTAACCATGACATGGCAGAGTCTATATGTGGTACAACAGCAAATTGGGTGTTAACTATGCTGTGGAAGTTCAGACAGGAGACATAATGTAAGATATACCATGCAAACCTATTAAAGAAATTGTGCGAATGCCCAGAGGCAATGCCAACCATGTATGTCTGCCCTAGTTCTTCTGACATTGAGATGGAGCTTGCCTACAGAAGGTTAGAAACAGAAGGACTTACAACCCCATAATGCTTAATCCCTATTAAGTGACACACAAAAAACAGAGATAGGACAGGTGATGCAACAATTCCAGCATACATTCACTAATACACCAGGTAAGACACAGGACATAAAACATCATATCCATGTGACCCAGGAAATACCCATTTGGGTGAAACCATACAGAATATCAGAAAAGGTAAATGAAGAGGTTATAAGAGAGATACACAAAATGAAAGACATTGGTGTAATTGAGGAACCCAACAGCAACTGGGGATTTCCCATTGTGATGGTCCCTAAGAAGGAGGGTGGGGTTAGGATATGCCTTGATTTTCATAGGTTGACTGCTATGTCTAAATTTGATGGGTATCTTATGCCCGCATCGATGACATCATCGATCGTCATGGTCAGGCAAAGTACATCAGCACATTAGATCTCACCAAGGGGTACTTGCAAATCCCATTAGACCCTGTAGCATAAGAAAACTGCCTTCAGTATCCATCTTGGATTGTTTCAATTTGTCATGATTCCTTTGGCCTCCATGGAGCCCCAGCGACTTTTCAAAGTCTGATGAATTGGCTCTTTAGACATCTCACTTATACTGCCGCCTACCTCGATGATGTGATCATATTTAGTCCACATGTGAGGAACATTTACAACACCTAACCAATGTGTTAGACACTATCACCCAAGCTGGCATCACTATTAACCCCTCAAAATGCTTTCTAGCCATGAGAGAAACAAGATACTTAGGATTTTTGATTGGTGGAGGGCAGGTAAAACTCGAAGTGAGGAAAGTAGATGCTGTGGTAAAAAGTCCCTGCCCTCTAACAAATACACATTTGTTCTTTTCTGGGACTGGCACATTATTATAGGCATTTTGTGCCACAATTTTCAACCCTTGCCAGTCCCTTAATTGAATTGACAAGGGAAAATAAACCCACAACAGTAACATGGACTCCAGAGTGCAAGGAATCATTTTGTGCCATAAAGGCTGACTTTTGTTCAGCTCCAGGTTTGCAAAGTCCTGACTTTGCAAAACCATTTATTGTACCAACTGATGCATCCAATGTGGGCATTGAAGCACTACTGCCCCAAGTACAGAATGAGGAGAAACATCCCATTTTATATGTAAGCAGAAAATTGCATTTAATAGAGACCAAATATTCTACAATAGAAAAAGGATGTTTGGCCCTTACATGGGCAGAGGAGACCTTACAATATTACTTGTAGGGGACAGAGTTTGACATCTATACTGATCATAATCCTATATGTTGGATACAACAAATGAAAAAAAAAAACTAAGGATTATGAGCAGGTATCTGGTGCTTCAGCCATATAAATTTACAGTCAAACATGGAGCAGGAAAGGCAAACTGCAATGCTGACTTTATGTCTCGTTTTGGAGCAGTCATAACAATGTAGCTAACAGTAGACTTTAGGGTATTGATTTAGTCTGTTCTTACATCCTTATTGAGTCATAGTTATATGCGACCCCCGGGGAGGAGCTTTGGGAGAGGGTGGGCTGGAGCTCCATCTTTCCTTGGAAGAGATCTACTCACCCTAGCTGCTCCTGTTGTGGAAAGACTCTATTGGAGGAAAACAGGTAGTTTTCTTTTAAGAGGCGAGGAATGTAAAAGGGGCTTTAGTTCCTGTGCATGGCACGCCTCCCTCCCTTTTATTTGTTTGTTGTTGTAGGACTTCATGGAAAGAGTCTTACTTCAGATACTAATTCACGTACTGTTAAAGGCATAAATTAATAATAACCAATATTAGAAGCATTAAGAGGCACTTTGAATTGGGCAGTTGGCTGTTTGGCCTGAATTAAAGTGATGCTCTCTCTTCTGTTTCTGTGGCTGGTAAAATCTGTTGCAACAGTATTGTTCATTTCTGTAGCTTTTCCTTTGCTAATTTCTATCTGTGTGCCTTCCCTACCTACATTGTGGCCACTTGAAGGTATTCTTTATGTCCCTATAGCATTGTCCTGTCACACTCTCTCAGGCCAAATTGCGATGTTTTACCTGTTTGTGCTGGCTTGGCATAGTATACTTCACGATGGTGCACATGATTGCGCTGCACGAATATGCGCACAGGGCTTCATGATCATGCAAATCTTCAGTGCAAATGAGCTTAGTGACTCACTTATTTTAAGCTTTACAGTGAAGATAAAAGGAGAACAAGCATCTCTTTTTCAGTAGGATACCCATAGAGGGAACACTAAGCTAGGAAGCTGCAGGAAAAAGTATTTGTTTCAAGGTGTCCCCCTAGCTAACGAAGGAAGAGTAGTTCATTCATGTTTTGGTGCAGAACTAAATAGCATGCATTTTACAGGGGGAAGCTGTAGTGTAAGCTCCTGTTCAGTAGAAGAAACTGGGTGTTTAGCACTTCAGACAAACATTTTCTGGCTGGATAAATGATGTGAGAAAGAGTTGTATTCATACCTACAGTAGACTCGATATTTGGAGCTGTTGCCTGTGAGAGAACTCAGGACCTCCCTGTAGCATTCTGTCTTCCTTAGGGCCAGCCAGCCATGTTTACTCCCTTATTATGACAGTAGCTGATGGGAAGAGCCTGACTCTCTAGTGTATTTTTTTCATTCTTTTTCTTTGCATTTTTTTATGAATTATGAATACTAAGCTAATTAAAGCACCAGTACTGAGGGTGTTAATATATTGAGATAAGTCTTGAGCCTCTCTGATGTTAATTTTTTTTAAGTATATTTCATGGGAGGAGTTTATTAAATCATGTGACCTGATACCTGTATAAATTCACTGAGAGTGTTTTGTAAGGTAGTTGGTGGTAGGAGCATAACCCTACCAGTCCACTAGCCTGCTACTAGGTGGATGTAAGGTTTTGTTGAATGGAGCTAATAACAGACCTATTTCCTTTTGTTTATGTCTTTATTTTCCATTCTCAGTCCACTTGTTTATTCCGTTGCTTAATAAATCTGATTTGAAGATTTGCATCCTGACACTTTGCCTGGACTCCATTTGTTCCCATTCCCCCCCCCCCACAAATGATATGTTGCCCTTAGAGTTCTGTGCCCCATGTGCATAATTTTACACTTTTTGGCATTGAAACCAAGGTGCTAAACTTTTGACCAGTCTTATAGCTATTCTTCCCTCACCCCCGATGTGTCTACTCTGTTTCAGATTTCTGTGTCATATATCAACAGGCATTTCTCTCCTTTCAGCCTCTCTGCAATGTTGCTAATAAAAACATTGAAGAGGACCGGTCCCAGTACTGACCTCTGAGGCACCCCACTGGTTACTTTACCTTCTTCTGAGTGAACACCAAATATCACCACCCTCTGAGTTCTGTTACTTACCCATTGTACTAACTTTGAGCCCACTCTAAGCTTTTCAGCTTACTTACCAGTCTTTGGTATGGAATGGTGTCAAAGGCCTTACTGAAATGCAAGTAAGCCACATCCACTGCTCTACCCCGATCCACCTACTGTATATTACATCAATATTGTTCTAACTACATGCTTTCATTAAAAACAAAGTTCCTAGCCTGTCGGATTCCAGAGTTACCCCCTTTAGAAGAGACTATCTGTGACAAAGGCTAACTTTGTAACTGCCAGGAACAGAAACGTAATTTTCTTAAACGGAAATTGTGGCATAAGGGGGTTGTCATAAGATGCTGATGGTGTTCTATAAAGGAGAATGGCATCCCTTTTCCAGTTTACCCAGCAGAGACCTGCTGAGATGCATCATCTTCATTTAATTTCTAGTGGAGTCATGTTTCTACCCATTTCCACAACTGTGTGAACTGTAACACTTAGAAGTATGATGACGTGCCTAACTTCACAAAATGAGAAACTGGTTACAGCAAGGTTTTATCCAGTAGTCTCCTGGTTCCAACCAGTGATATAACCACTAGACAACATGTTATCTGTATTTATACATGTATTACACTGCACAAAAACATAGAACTTGTTGGCAGAAAAGGAATACTTGGTCCACCCTGTCTGCCAAGATGGTCCCTGCATAGTGTGTCTCCACAGATCCTAACTGGTCTTCAGTGATCCACCTTCCTCACTTGGCATTTTCGAATATTTCTCTATGTCTATCTCATGCATGTTAGAACACCCTACTATTTTTGCCTCTGACACTTCTGTTGGCAGTCTATTCCAAATGTCCACAATCCTTTCGGTGAAGTAGTACTCCCTCATATCCCTCCTAAACCCCCCCCACCCAGCTTCATCCATGGTTCTGGTGATCTTTCTCATTTCAAAGAGATTCTCCTCCTGCACCCTGTACACCCCATGTGAAGTGCTTGTAGGTCTCTATCATGTCCCTGTTGCTCTGCTGTCTTTCAGGTTGTACATCTTGAGATCCCTTTATTTCTACTCATAGGTCTTTTGGTGCAACCAATGCAACATTTTAGTTGCCCAGTTCTCTACTGCCTCCACCCTGTCTATATCCTTCCTGAGGTGAGGTCTCCAGAACAAGACACAATACTCCTACTGAAGTTTCAACAGCAAGTGATATAGTGGCAAGACCACCTTGCTTCTTCTGTAGGAGATACCTCTCCCTATTTTATTTATTTATTTAATTATTTAAAAATGAGTTACTGGGAGCAACACATTGAGCTGAGGCTTGTTTCCAGGTGTAACCAAGAGGAGGGTGAACTGGAAAATGCAGTTACAAAGATTACAGCAAATCAGATTATATGATTACAGTGACAATGACAATAAAGTGCAATAGCAGAGTCCAGAACCAACAAGAAAATGAGGTTGTTGCATATAAGAGGACAAGTAAATTAGCATACAAATCAGCTGTGCAACTGGACATGATAAAAAAAGTGCTTAGTGCCTGAATGAATGGAGACTGATCTAGTCTTTTGGAGAGTAGGGAAATGGCCAGATTAAACTACACATGAATTTTACTTTAATGAGCATTTAAGCCAGCTAAGGAGGGTGGTGGAAGAGATCAGGGATGCAGAAACTGTCGCTCCCCACAGGCTGAAGTAGAGAGTAGGGAGAACCTGAGAGGGATTCAGTGGAATCCCCTGGGATGCAAATTAATACAGGGAGTGGGGTGGAAGAGAAGTGAAGGCAGATGGGAGCAGGTACAATAAAAAGAAAGGGGGGAAGGAGGGAAAGCAAAAAAGGAAAAAGGGGGGTAACAAATGAAGAAGTAACAGAACCTGGAAATCCATGTGTGTGATTGCTGGAAGACTAGGAAATAAGATTACAGACCTAGAGACCACAATTGCAGAGGACAATATGAATACTGTGGACATTACAAATAATAGAGCACTGAAAACCATGACTACAACATGGCTGAAGCAGGCTATATTTTGTTCAGGAAGGACAGGGTAAGAAGGAAAGGAGGGATGTAGTACTTTATGTGAGGGATTGAATAAAAGTGACAGAGATACAGGAAATATGGGGAGAGGGACTGTGGGTTACCCTAGAGACAGGGAATGGAGCATCTATTTGCAATGGTGTGACCTACAGACCTCCAGCACAGGGGAGGAGTTGGGAGGAGCTAGATAAGGTACTGATGGAAGCCACTGCAAGATGTCAGAAGAGGGAGGTGTTGATTGTCAGGGACTTCAATCTGCCAGGTGTAGATGGAGCTTCCAGTTGTGACTTCAGATAGAATCAGGGAAGTCTTGAGACTCCTGCAGGGTGCATTCCTTAGGCAAATAGTCAGCAAATGCCTCATGATGAGGCAATACTGAACTTGGTATTCACTAACAGGGACAGTGTTGCAGAGATCAAGGTGTGGCGACAACTGGGGACCAGAAGTCACCATACAGTGTGGATCAATATAAGGACACCTGTGGAATTGAGCCACACAAAGGTGAGGGTCCCTGACTTCAGGAGGGCAGATTTTAAAAAGATTGGTGAATGTCTCAGGGATTACCTGGTGGGGGCGATGAAGTGGGTGGGGTGCAGGAACAGCTGGGGAAACTAATAAGTGCCATAGTGTAAGGAAACAAACCTCTACATTAAGCAAGGGAACAAAAAAAGGAAAAGAGACCACTATGGTTATCAACAGGGGTGGCAGAAATGGGAAAAGTTAAGAGGGTAGCATTCAGAAGGCACAAGGAGACACAGAGGAAGGAGTATAGGGAGGTGCATCAGGGGAAACAAAGGGAAGCAGGAAGACCAGTGAGGAGTGCTAAGGCGCAAACTAAGGAGAGACTAACCGAGGCAGTAACAAAAGGGGACAAGACATTTTTTAGGTATATAAGTGAAAAAGGAAGACCAGGGGTGGATTGTAAGATTAAAAAGGGAAGACAAGGACTGTGCAGAGGGGGAACAGGAAAAAAACAGACATCCTGAACAAATACCTTTGTTCAGTGTTCATGGAAGAAAGAGATGAGGAGGGGGCACAAAAATGTAACAGAAGCATTGGAGGAAGGGAGATGGACACCAGTCTGTTTTCAGACAGATCCTGAAGGAACTAGAAAATCTGAAAGTGGACAAAGCAATGAGGCCAGAAGGGGCCCACCCAAGGGTATTCAGTGAGCCCAGGGAGGTATTGGCTGCAACTCTGATGGCCCTATTTAACAGCTCATTGGAAACAGGAGTGAACCTGGTGGACTGGAGGAGGGAATATGTAGTCCCATATCACGGAAGTGGTAGCAGGGAAGAGGCTGGCAATTATAGGCCAGTCAGCCTGACATTGGTGGTGGGAAAGTTAATGGAATCACTGCTGAAAAAAAGTTGTGGAATATCTTGAATTAAGTGGGTTACAAAACCTGAGGCAGAATGGATTCATGGGTAGAAGGTCATGTCAAATGAATCTGATAAGAGTTCTTTGACTGGGTGACCAAGGAACTAGATCAGGGGAGGTGGTGGACATAGCCTATCTAGATTTCAGTAAGGTATTTGACACTGTTCCACATAGGAGACTAGTAAGCAAGCTGGGTAGCTTAGGAGTGGGTCCAAGGTGGTAAACTAAGTAAGAAATTGGTTAAGGGATAGGTGGCAGAGGGTGTTGGTAAATGGAGTTCACTCAGATGAAGGGAGGGTGACCAGCTGGGTGCCTCATGGATCAGTGCTGGGATGGGTCATCTTAAATGTCTTCATAAGTGACATTGCAGAGGCTCTGGAAGGGAAAGTCTACCTCTTTGAGGATGACACCAAACTCAGCAATAGGGTGGACTCTCCAGGAGGAAAGGATGAGAAGTGACCTGAAAAAACCTGAGGCATGTTCAAGGGTATGGCAGCTAGGTTTCAGTGTGAAAAAGTGTAACATAATGTGCTCACACACAGAAACCTATGGGTGGAGTATCAAAAAGGGGTGGTACTGACAACCACCAAGCAGGAAAGGGACTTGGGAATGATCATGTCAGATGACCTGATGGTGGCCAGGCAGTGTGACAAGATAGTTTGGGTGAAAATGAGATGCTGGGGTGCATAGGGAGGGGCTCCATAAGCCAGAAATAGGAGGTGTTGTTGCCTCTACATAGATCTCTGTCAAGACCCCAACTAGAATGCTGTGTCCAGTTCTGGAGACCACATCTAAGAAAGGACACAGACAGAGTGGAAGCAGTCCAGGGAGGGCAACTAAAATAGTTCAGGGTCTGCATCAGAAGCCTATGAGTAGAGATTAAAGTACCTAGATGTATGCCCTGGAAGAGAAGTGAGAGAGTGAGGGGTATGATAGAGACCTTTAAATACAACACAGGCATAAACGAGACACAAGAGGGAAGATTTTTCTCAGAAAAAAGGTGCTCAAGAACAAGGGGTATGATATGAAGCTTGAGGGGTCTGATTCAGGAGTGATGTGAGGCAATATCTCTTCATTCTTTGGTTAGGTTAAAGTTTATTTCCAAGTGTGTATAAAATGATCATTTGCTACATGCAATATATTAAAAAACACATAGACATATAATTAACATTCTGTTTCTCACAGTACTTATGTATTTGATCTCCATTAGCTTTAATCCAATAATTTTTTAGTATAGACAATTATTAAGCAGCTTACACACTGAACTAAGTTAGATACTCCACTTCATTTTTTGCCGCTCTATGTGCAAAATGCGCTAAGGCAAATATCTTATTCAATTTCTTACAGTTTAAAATATCCTTTATTTGCTCATCTTTGTTCATACCTACAAGATTTTGAAAGGATTGTTCAATGTCTTGGCTCCTTATGTCACTTAATGCACTGCACTCTAAGATTAAATGAGCACTAGACACAGTAGCATTATTGCAACATAAACACGTCTATCAGGTTGAAACCATTGTATTTCTCTCCCCATCTGTCAAATTCACCTAGTCTTAATCTAGTGATTGCTTTTCTATGTTTCTCATTCTCACATTTTAATAAATAACCCTCTATTCCAAAAGTTGTTTTAATTGTCTTAAATGGAGAGCCATTACATGAGTATTTTATCCTTCCAAAGTTAGATTGTATCATTTGATTTTCTATCTCTGGACTGCCATTTGTACAAATTCTGGTATGCCCCTCATAACACCTTAAAATCCAGAATATAACTCTAGGGTAATCCATCTTTATTTAACACTTGATTCAATGTGCTAAATCAAGTTATATCCCTTCTAGCATCACTATTCTTTGCATCTACCCAACAGTTGTATATCAGGCTATCTTTATGCGTTGTTATAAGTTTCTTCCAATACGTCATATTTCTTTTTACAATTTCTGCTTGGATTGATAAAGTTCCTGTTTCTAGTCTTGCTCCAGCCCCAGAAGCCTACATTGGGAGACCCAAAATATTTTTAAGCACTTATTTTGGACAATTTCCAAATTTGTATGGTTACCCTGAAGTCCCCAAACCTCCGAGGTGTACACAATTTGAGAATTAACTTTTGCTTTTAAGCATCTATACTGAGTTATAACGGAATTTCCACCTATTTTTTTTTGTAAAATGCTTAATTTCTTTTAAAGTTTTTAGTGCTTTTTCATTTATTTTCTCTGTTTTTTTTTTTCCATTTTAAATCCTCACTAAAGATTACCCCCAAATATGTAAACTCTCTGACTTCTTCAAGCTCTGAATTCCTAGTTCTCTATTTTTGTTTATTTTTGAATTTACTTCCAAATACCACTATTTCGCTATTTTTCCTGATTCAATTTCATGTGCAGCATATCTAATGATTTTATTATTACTGCAACAGCTCTTTTTAGGCCGAGTGGAGTTTGAGATATTACCACCCCATCATCTGCCTATAACAATATTTATAGTCTAGTCTCCTCTATCTTTGGTGCAAAAGTATCCACCTCCTCTAAGTCCCTCACAACTCTATCAATATATAAGTTAAATAATGCAACTGTTTTACCCCACAATTAACTTTTATTTCTTCACTCATGTCACCTTCCTTGTTATATCTGACAACAAGTTTATTTTCTTGATGTACTATCTTAATAATATTCAATAATTTTGGATCCATACCCAAATCTTTTAAAATTTTCCATAGAGTTATTCTATGAACTGAATCGAAGGCAGACTTAATATCAATAAAAGTGGTATATATCTTTCTCTTCCTTAATCCAGCATATTTATCCAGAATGTATCTAAGAGTGAACATCTGGTCCACTGTCAACCTATTTCTACAAAAACCTGCTTGCAATTGAAAAAGACCATCATTATCTTCCATCCAATATTCTATCTTATGCAACAGATGTCAGGATTAAAACTGAAACATAACTTCAGTTATCTGAGTCAATGTGTGGATAAATGAGTGGTGATGTAATCACTAAGGTGGATAACTGCAAGTTATCCACCCTAGTGATACATCGTACTATTACACACACAGGGCGGATATTCAAAGGGTTCGCCATGCACAATAGGGTTGCGCATCGCAAGTCCGAAAGTGTGCCATTCTGCAATATTCAGCAGGAGCAGTTGCACAACCGAAAACATGCTGAGCAACAGCGCAATGCAAATGAAGGCATGCGCAGAACCGAAGGTGGTGGATCCATGCATAAAGAGCGCAATGCAGCATACAAAGACTTGCGCACTGCGCAAGAGCGAAAAGCCGGAAGTTGCACCCCAGCGAAATGAGCCAAAATAAAAGGCTTAAGGAAGAGGCACAAGAATGCGACAGGGATGCCAAGTGGGAAGAGAGAGAGAGAGACAGACAGTGACAGGCCAGGGCAGGCAGGGAAGCAGTGTGGGCCATAGGCTGCAGAGGCCAGCGGGGGTGCCGGTGCAGTGGAAGTAGCAGTCAGGACAGCGGGGTAACAGAGCAACATCAGCCAGGGGGGGTCACAAGCCAGGGAGATGGACAGTGGCAGCTTCCACATGGAAGCTGTAATGAGGGGGGGTGAGAATGCAAGCTGCAGGGGGACGTGGCCGTGGATGGGCCCGTCGGTGGTACGCCTCCAACAGGCAGTACCGTGCCCGCATCAGCTTTGAGCTGTACACAGATGTAGAGATCGTGGGCCAGTACCACCTGAACAGGGCAATACTGAGGCGGCTCTGTGAGCTGTGCAGTGATGTGATGCAGGCACCCTCACGATGGAGTCATGCCCTGTCAGTGGAGACCAAGGTGACAGCCTGCATGTGCCTGCTCACCACGGGCACCTCCCAGAGGCCGACAGGGGACACCACAGGCATCACACAGTCGGCCACATCACGCATCCTCACCCAATTCCTCAGCGCACTGCTGCCACATGCTGCAGAGCACATCCAGTTCCCCAGCACCATGTCAGAGCATACAGCAAACATGCAGGAGTTCCACAGGGTAGCAAGTATGCCTGGCGTGCTAGGGGCCATAGACTGCACCCATGTGGCCATTCGCACGCCACCTGGCCCTGATGGGGCCGCATATAGGAACAGAAAGGGCTTCTCCAGTGTCAACTGCCAGGTGGTGTGTGATGCCACTGGGCGTATAATCAATGTCTGTGCCACACACCCTGGTGGAGCACATGATGCCTTCATATGGCATCAGTCCACACTGTGCCATCGATTTGAGAGTGGGGACATCCCCGCAGGCCATCTAGTGGGTGAGTACGCATGTAGAAAATGCAAACTCGGGGCAAGGGTGGGAATGCCACAGGTGCCATGGTAGTGGCACACAGGGATATGGACAATATGGACCTGAACATGATACTGATCTCCACTATCTCCACACAGGTGACAGTGGATACCCATTCCATCCCTGACTGCTCACACCGTGCAGGCCCCATGACCCATTGCAGCTAGCTATAATGGGGACATGCCGCCACATGCAACTATAATTGAGCGGGGTTTGGGATGCTCAAGGCACGCTCCAATGCCTAGACACCTCGGCGGTGCCCTACAGTACAGCCCCTCAAAGGCCTGTGGGATATTCCTGGCCTGTTGTATCCTGCCAACATGGCCAAAGACTGTGTGATAGCCCTACAGGTTGAAGAGGGGACAGCAATGGGGCGCAGCGGCGCCGATGTTGATGGTGATGAGCAGCCCCCTCTTGGACAGCGGGACCTCCGACTGATCCGGCAGGCCCAGCTGCACCGGGACACCATCACAGAGGAGCATTACGCATGACACACGTAAGTCAAGGGGTCATGTGCCACCAACACTGTCCAGGCACAAACCACAGGCACACAGGGTAACACACCAGGGGTGCATGACGGCAAGGGGAGTGGAAGGGTCCAGGCACACAAACACACCATCAGGGAGGGGTGAACAGTCATATGGACACACACACACCAGGCACAAAGCATACATGGACAGGTGCACAGCAGAGCAGAACAGACATGGCAAACACACAGATCCACAGACCACACCCACCACCTGTATTGTCCAAATACGCGTGTCAGATGCTGGGCACCCTTGCACCTTGGTGTACAGTACAATGCAGGCATCATCATGTACACGCACCTGTGGACAGCAGTCGGGAGGGTGTGCAGGTGGTCCGTGTGTTGGCATGTTGGGCAGAGCACCCACCAGTGCACTGCCCACCATGACACACATTGCACACAGGGCAGCACCAGACAGGGCCCGCACTGGGAGACAGGTCAGTCATGTTGCACTGTTCCATGGCCACCGTTGATGCGTGGGTGGCCCGCGTGACCAACAGCACTGGCAGGCTGAGCAGGGCCACATGAAGTGGTACTGATGGACCACCAGGGGTCCCACTGTGCAAGCGACCTTGTCCGCACAGGGGTCTGCAGCATGCGGACATACCTGCCCAGGGGTGCTCGGGATGCCACAGCAGAACCCAGTGTCGACAGGCTTGGTGTCGCACGACGCTGGGAGCACGGGAGTTGAGGCGTGCTGTGTGGGGTGTGCGGTACCAGAAGCACCTGCTTGCATGCCCAATGCAGCCACGACAGCGATCAATGCCTGGGTCTGCCTGTCAATGGCGGCGGTCACATCCATCCGCTATGGACCATCTCTGCATGGTCCAGAACACACTCCCTGCTGTGCCGCTCCACAGCCACGCACAGTGCCTCCACGGACATTGCAACCTGCCTTTGCTGCTGTACTGATTCCGCAGCAGGTGGATGTGCTCTTCAAATGGGTACTCTGCCACAATGGCATCCTGTCCCCAGGGTATGGAAGGTCCTGATGCTCAACACCCTTGAGGGTGGGCGCTGTTCACCAGAACCAAGAATGGGCATATCAAGGGTGGTGGGCATGTGCCACTGCTGGACATTGTATCCCCAGACCTGGTGGGTGACTGCTGCTGCTGCCCCTCCAACCGCTGTGCCCCAGGGACCACTCGTTCACTGCTGTGGCGCAGCAGTGCCAGACACCTGCACAGCCAAGGGTGCTGCCCACGGTGCTGACAGGCACAGCCTGGGACTGTGCCGACATGCTGGCACACACATTGGAACCAGCTAGGCCCAGGGGCACGTGCTGGCCTGCTGTGTGTCCATCATGGGACACACACATGTCACTGCCCATTGCAGTCCTTGCATCATCAATGGTGTAGGTACGTGCTACAGCCACAGTCACAGCGTGCTGGCATGCTTGCATGCCAGACTGCTGAGACACAGGCTGTGCACCCCCCACACCTGACTCACCAACACCAGTGTTGGCAGCCCGGCGTGCATGCTGGTGCAGTGCATGCTGGCTGGTGACAGAGGTGGATGGACCTCCTCCATGTCCAGCAGGTCTTCCTCACTTCCTGGACCCACCACCACCATCCTCTGAAGATGAACAGGATCTGTAACAGAAAGAGAGGACATGTGAGTGCATGTGAACAACCTTCACCCCCCAACACCACCACCATGTCATACATTGCAGTGATGGGCTTCCACCTGTCTGGAATCCACCTCCTGGTACACCCTCAATAGCACTCCACTGCATTGATGCAGCCAGTCGGTCCTCAGCCGGAGTCAGCTCCACCACCTCTGGCTGGCCCCCGCCAGTGCCAGCACGTGCCACCCTGAAGGCTGCCACCTTCTCCTTCACCCTTCTCCGGTCTGTCCCCATCTTCTTTTTGCATTCCTGCATGGAGTGCTGGTGGCTTCCATGCAGGTTCACTGCCCAAGCTACCCCCTCCCATGCAGCCACACGGGCCTGAGGGGTGCCCTGCCGTCCACTCAGTAGTGGCTCCTCCTCCAAGTAGGCCTGGAAGGGGCCTCTGTCTCCCACCATGGTGAAGTTGGGCCTCCTCCTCCAGCCCACCATCTCACCCCTCACCTTGGCTCTGCTCGGTCATGGCGATCTGTATGGGTGGAAGTGGACACCTGTCACTGTGCAGTCTCAGCGTCATCCCATGACCATTGTCAGAACATCACACAGCATGCAACCCACCTCTCACCTGCAGTAACCGAATCTGGCCAGCACAGCCCAATGTCACACATTTATAGCGCAATGCATGCAAATTAGAGTGGAGCAACTGTAATGAGATGCAAATCGTGGCACTGTGCCTTTGAATGGCTGATCAAATGATTTGCATGTGTCGGCTGAATATCGCGCCATTGCGCTTTGCGCAATACGGTTGAGGCGGCTGAGCCAATGGTGCAGATCTGTGACTGTGTGGTACACTGCATTGTGCATGCCCAGGTAGCTTACACAGGTGTCTGCCGTGCTGATGACATGCTGTGTGCAATTGGCAATTCAGGCCATGGCCACCATTGTGCCAGTGGTGCTACAGCACTGGGCACCATATGGCACTGTGGCACTACTTCGCAATAGTCCACTGTGACACTGGCACACAGGTGATCGGTGCCGCAGTATGCATAGGCGTCAGATGGCGCTGTGGTGGCCTTGCATCATAGACCCTGACCTGGTGTCTGACCTTTGCCCCTAGGCGTGGTTCGGCTGCCATGTATGCGGCTCTATTGCGCTGTTTGGTGACAGCACTATGTGAACAGCGGGCGCTTCTCACGAACAACACGATTGGAACCTATGGTGGTCTATTGCACAACATTTCCACTGGGGTTGCCGTGCTGCGGGCACCATATTGCCTGCTTCGAGAGTGCTATTATGGCGCAGGAGAGCTCCCAGTGGAGTAAGGTGGAGGTGGCCAACCTGGTGGCCCTGGTTGAACCCACTTTGGGGCACTGTTTGGTGAGCAGCCCTCACCATGGCCCGCACCCATGTGTGGCTGCAGGTGGCCACTGACCTGGTGAGGGTCACAGGCGAGTGCTGGTCTGCAAGCAGTGCAGGCACAGGTTAGTGACCTCTACAGGAGGGCGGACCTGCTGCAACGCCTGAGGTCACGTGCCAGGAGGGGCGTTGTGCCTAGGCCAGGTGGGTGTACCATCTATGTACATGTATTCTCCGTAGGGGTGTGACTGTGTTTTGGTGGCGGTGCATGGGGGGTGGCTCTGCCATGGTTGGCTGTGTCAGTGTGTGCAGGTGTGAGATGCATGGGTCTGGCTGTGTGGGCAGGTACACTCACTGGGGCAGGGAGCAGTCTGCTTTGGGGTCACACTGATGTATTTCTCTACATTTGTCACCCACAGGCCTGGCGAGAGAGGTGCAGGCCCAGGCTGAGGAGGGCCATGGCAGGGCCCAGGAGAGGCGACGGAGAAGGCGTGAGGGGTGGAGCCACAGCGGCAGCAGCAGTCAGCATAAGCCACAGCTGCTTAGAGGAGTGTGAGTGTCATTACATCATGGATGCTACCGCATGTTGGAGGGTGTGGGCATGACCACCAGCCATGGACAACACAACCATGCACAACACAGTGACGGTCATCACTGTCCAGTGTCACTGCCGTCTGTGTTGCGTCACTGGTGGTCCATGCATGCACTGGGCACATGGCTGTGGAACTGGCATCCCACCACATTGCCACATCACTGGACAGCCTTGTTTGTGCTGTGATGGACATGGGCAGTGTGTGTGTGCAGTGGTGCACATAGCTGGTGCTGCCTGGTTGGGCATGTCATGTGCATGGTCACTGTGGGTGGGTGCGCCACCATCACAGGTGCGGGCACTAGGCTATATGCCTTGCAGGATGGGTGGTGTTCAGGGTTGTGGACAGTCACAGCCATTGACTGTGTTCCTTTTCCTAGGCCTCAGCATCCCTCGCCAGGATGGACCGTGCCCTCCAGCGGCTGACAAGGGTGTCGATCGCGTGACGCATGACATACTGAGGGACATGCAGGGCCATGGGGTCCAGCGACAGTGGAGGAGACAGGGACAGCAACAGGCAGCAGCAGACCAACCTGCCAGGTGCTAAATGTGCTCCTTCCCACTTCACCCATCCCTCCACCCTGCCTTCCCTCTCCCAGTTAGTCACCCCTACCCTTACCCACCCTACCTTGTACCCCTACCCCCTTGTCTTGTACATATCTGTATATAGTTGTGTTCTTGATTTTGGTGTTGTAATTTCTGTTTTCCAATATATATATTTTGTTATGAATACTGTGGTGGTCTCTGATTTGCAGCTGGCTATGGTTGCTCAGTTGCAGTAGTGTGCATGCCATCTGGGGTGGTATGGTCCTGGGTATGTGTGTGTGTGTGTGTGTGTGTGTGTGCATGGGGAGGAGTCTCCGGTGTGGGAGTGACTTTCAGTCTGTCTTGCCATCTGCTGCCGCCCACTGCTGGGTGCCCAGGGTGAGTCTGGCTTGTATGGTTCTGTGCTACACAAGGTTGCAGTGTGCCTGGGGGATGCATGGTGTTTACTGCAGTGACAGTCACTGCACATGGGTGGTGTCTTGGGGTCACAGTGCAGGGTATGCTGTGCAGAAGGGGGGGCTGATGTGCACTGTGGTTGTCGAACCCCTGTGTGTGGCAGTCTCAGCCTGACAGTAGTTGTGCTGGGGCATTATGGCCTGCTGTGCTTTGTTAGCTGTCCCCATGGGCCAGTGGATCATCCATCCCTCCTCCAGTGATGCTGTGCTTGGGGTGTCTGCGGGTGTCTTGTTGGTTCTGCAGTGTGTTCCTGTGCCCATGTGGCATGGCTGGTGGTGGACCCAGCCTGCCTCCCTGGTTGTGCAGTTCCATTGCTCTGCTGGGGGCTCTGCTTGCGCTATGGCACCTCTGGACTGCTCAGCTGGGCTAGCCTTGTTGGCGCTATGATGCATCATTTCTGCTCAGCTTCCCCTTCCTGGTTGCGCTATGGCGCATCATTTCTGCTCAGCTTCCCCTTCCTGGTTGCGCTATGGCGCGGTTGTCACCGATATTCAGGCGTTGGCTACTTGCCGGTTTGTTTTTGCTCCATGTTTGAATATCGCGTCTCAGCTATACCTATGCGATTGACTTGTGCTTGCTCCTGCTGTTGTGCACTTTTTCGGTGCAGTTTGAATATCCGGCCCATAGTGACTAAATCACTAACCACCACCACCTGTGCTGCCTGCTCAGCAGTACTGCCTCCCAGTTTCACTTTCATCTTCTCACAGTGCTCTTTACAAGCGAAGCTATCACAGTCCCAAAGACTCACAAAATGCACACCCTAACCAAATTCCCCCCCTCCAAAACTGGAACCACATTTTAAATGAAAACACTCTTAACAAAAAAAAAACAATTTTTTTCCTCTTTCTCAGCACAGCAACCCTGCAAACCAAACACAGCAACTGGGCACAGAGAAAAAAACATGGACAGAAACTTAAGAAAAAAATATATAACAAAACTGAACCCAAAAAATCCTGTTGCATAAATTAAATATGCGTGGGGCTTCTGTGGGATAACCAAGTTATTTGTACAGTAGCCTGTGACCTCTAAATAAACCTCATTTGTGGCTTAAAATACTTTCGTTGAGTTATTACAGATCGGGCTACTAACACAAAATGACAATCATCCCTATATGCATATTCATATATCTAGTCAAAGATAAGTCTAGTAAATATTTTTGATTAATACTCAGTAGTGTTATTGGCCTGTAATTTTCTGGCATTGTCATATCTCCTTTCTTAAAGAGGGGTACTATTACTCCTACATTCCAGTTCTCAGGCATTCTCTTGTACTTTAATATATCTTCATATAATTTTAATAATATTTCAGCCGACCATTCAACATCTATATGATATAACTCCGCCCCAAGGTTGTCCTTACCTGGGGCTTTGTTCTTTTTTCTGTTTTTGCATTGCCAACACTCTCTCCTCTTTTGTAAACTCCATCCAATTTGACTTTTCAACATTATCTACCTCCATGAATATCTCTTGTTCATACATATTCTCTACTACCAAACATTGTCGTAAAATAGTGTAACCATTTTTTTAGTGGAATAACTGCTGTTGTATTATATCTTATGTCATCCATACCAAATGCCTCTAGTCTCCAAAAATCACTTCCATTTTTCTCTTGAATAGCTGTTTACAATTTGTTCCACAGCTCATAGTTACAGTACATTTATCCTTTTTATTTTTATCAGTACTTTTATATTCAGACTTTAATAGTTTTAAGGCTTTTCGATCTTCTACATTGTTAGTTTTCACTATTCTCCTACCGATTCGATTTATTAATTTTTTTCCATTTTAATACATTTACCATCATACCATGGCACCAAAGAAAGATCTTCTTGTTTTACCCTTTTTGCTGCTTCTCCAATTGTCTATGTATTCTTTCTTCTAACACCAAATATTCTGAAAAAAATCTTCCTTCTGATCTTGTTCTGAATCTAGATCTAAATTATCCATTATATTCATGCAGCCTTTATTTAAGCCCTCTATTTCTGATGAATTTATATAACCTTTTAGTTGTTCCTTATTCACTTTTTTCCATTGTGTTCATTTACTTTTCTTTACTTCAATATTCTGGTCTATCCAATTTCTTCTATTCCCATCTTCTCAATAATTATAATTGGACATTCCAGTGATGCCTGTAATGGTCTATGATCAATATCCCAATTTCTTCCAATGAAAGTGGCAGGTGCAAAACAGTTGTAGTGCTCAAGAATGCTTGGGATAGGCATAAGGGTATCTTAGAGAAAGGGAATGGGGAGAATTGGCCGGAGATCAAGAAGGCTTTGCAGTGATATTATAGGCAGGGAAAAATGAGCAGACTAGGTTGGCCAAGCTGTCATTATCTGCTGGCAAATTCTTGTTCCATGTTTCTATGAAATAGCCAAAAGCTATGTGGTTTGTCAGAGGTAAAGGTAAAGGGAGGGCAGAATCACAGGGGAAGGATTAGGAAAGGTTCAGGTAGAGGGTTGGCAGGAGCAGGGGGGAGTAGGGAGAAGTTCTAGATTTTGCCTGATGGAGAGAAGGAAGGTGGAGAGATGGTTGAGGAAGATAGCTGGTTCCAGAAGGTGGAGAGTCAAATGGAGAATGCAAATTTCTCAGCTGAGGAGTTAGGGTGGGGAAGGGAGTAGGTGTGAGAGTTCCTAGAGCATAGGCAGAAGAACAAGGAGGGGACAGGAGAGAGGAGAGAGGAGTGAGGATAGGTATGAGGGGAGAGACCCAAACCAGTATTTAGAGATGATGGAAGCACATTGGAAATGGTGATGTAAGTGGCAAGGGTGGATGAATAAGGAGGAGTATAGGGAACAGCGGTGGGTTCAAGATGGTGAGTTGATACAGTAGCAGTGCAGCAGAAGGCATTGCAGAGGGTGTTCTGTCTGGCAATGGAAGTGTAGGGGGGCTGTGCCATAGACCACATCTGCAGAGCTGAAACCCAGGAGAATGGTTTTGGTGACTAGTTTGTGGCAGACCTGAGAAGAAAGCCAGTCTTTATCTTGATACAGGGCACCAAGTTTGGGGTAGATTTTGGCATGGATGGTGTCAATGTGGACAGGAAAGTCCAGCCTGCTATCTAGCCACAGACTGAGGTACATGAAGGTTGAGACTTCTAAAAGGGGAGTGCCAACCAACATGGAGAAAATGGGGAAGAGGGAGAGCCTAGACAGCTTATGGCTGGTATCAAAGGTCACTGATACTGTGTTTTTTAGTGTTGCCTAAAAGTTGGTTGGACTAGAACCAGTGCTGCATATTAAGGTTTGCTGGAGTGCAACTTCCACAGATGCAGTTGAGAGACCGGGAATTGTAGACAACTGTGTCATCAGCATACACGTGAATATGCGAGTTGGCATGAGCAGCAAAGAGTTTGTTTAAGAAGATGTAAAAGAGGATTGAACCCAGAATGGAGCCCTTTGGGATCCCAGCCTGCATGGGGTTGGGGGGTTGAGGACAGGGCACCTCCTACCTTTACCAACTGCTGACTTCCCAAGAAATATGAACCAAACCAGTCAACAACAGGGACTGAGAGACCAGCAGAGCTCAGTTTGTTCAGGAGGTGTGAATGGGACACCAAGTCAAAGACTTCAGCCAGATCAATATAAATAGTCACTGTGATGTGCATCTGATCCATCACAGAGAAGATGAAATCAGTGACTTGAAACAGGGAGGTAATGGAGTGATAAAATGCATCCTAACAACCCACTGGCCCTACCCACTGCTTTGTCATGCTGCCCTACCACTTTGAGGTCATCTGATATAATCCCAAGGTCCCTTTCCTGCTTAGTGACTGACAGTGTCTCTCACCTATCCTAGAATCAGTTTGGGGATCCTGTGCCTAGGTATATGATTTAGCAGTTTTGGCATCTAACCCCAACTGCCATGCTCCTGACTACTGCTCTAGTTTCCCAAGATCCCTATACATTCTTTCCATCCCTTCCTTATTGTCCACACTATTACAGATTTTGGTATCATCTACAGAAGGGCATACATTGTATTTCATTTCATCTGCAATGGCATTTATAAAAACACTGAAGAGTCCCAGTCCCAGTACTGAGCCCCGTGGCACCACACTGGTCACTGTCCCATCGTTAGGGTGAATGCCATCAGCCAACACCCTCTGTTGCCTACAATAGCTTTAAAGCAATATACCCGACAGGGTGTGGGTATACTGGAGGATTTACAATGGCTGGTGTGGTTCAGTCATGAGGTGCAGCCCAGGTTCTTAACCACACCAGAAGTGATAAATCCTCCAGTATACCCACTCCCTGAAGAGGTATATTGCGATTATACAAAGGCCCTGTTTGTTTTTGTACAAAAAAAAATTGAAAACTTCTGTTTGTTTTTAAAGTTGCTGCATGTTTGTTTTTTACTGTGGATGCACTGCTTTGATTTGTTTGCTAGTTCTGCACATGTGCGGAGGATCGATGATTACCACCGCTACTGTTACAATTTTTTTTCACCTTATTTGCTGTCAAGAGAATGAATTGCATTTTCTTTTCTTTTGTTTTTGGGTGGGTCACTTTTCTGGAATGGTGCAGCACTTTTTTGAAGTTTTGAGGCTAGCGACAGAGTATCGGATGTCGGGTTAACGACTAGGTAATCTCGCCATCTGTCCATTTGCTTGGCAGTGGTGTGTTTATGATGAACAGAGGGATTTGCCAGGGAGTTCCTGATATGGCTGAGTGGTGGCTGGCACCTTTTTCAGTAGGTACACTGGAGGATTTACAACATTGAAAAGGTGCCAGCCAGTCAATCAAAATGCAGGGTTCTGTCCATTTTTTTGTGCCTGTTGTATAATAGTCAGTTTCTAACCCAATTCACCAGTTTGGATCCCACCCAAGGCTGTTTAATTTCTTAATTAATCTCCTGTGTGGCACAGTGTCAAAGGCCTTGCTAAATTTGAAACTAACATTTCCATTGCTATCCCCTAATCTATTTCCCTGGGCATATATTTATGGCTTTTGTGTATGTAACACAATATTTTCTGATGATTATGTATCCAACTCTCTCTCTCTCTTCCCAGGATGCATTTAGAAATGAGCAAATGCCAAATTAGAGAGCCTCTGCCAAATATTTTAAATAATTTATGCACAAAGTATCACTTTCACATTATTCTTGGGTTTCTGAAGTCATCGAATAAAGTTTAAATCCACATACATTAGGTAGCCACTAACAGGATGCAGAATAACTAAATATATTACTATATATCACAAGAAGTCTTTCATTCATTTTATTTTTAATTATCTATATTTCTGGATATACAGTGCCTCTTGATTCACAGAAAGTGCCTATCCTGAGTGGAATTTAGTACAAGGTGATAAATGTTATGCATTCAATCAAGTTCTGAACACCACATAAATACTAAAAACTTGTTTGAATATAGGCTCCTTAGAGCAAAACCTTAACTAGGCATTAAAAAGTGCACTTGAACTAAGCACAACCCCCAACTGGCCACAGAGAGGAATGTGTCTTTATTTATTTATTTGTTTGTTTATTCATTTGTAGTTAGTTAGATCATCCAAATGTTTTACCATGGAGAACACACTGAGTGATGACAGCTCATTTACAGATGTGTTCTGGGGAAAGAGGAGCAGGGAGCAAGCAATCTACAGAACAATAATTATTTTGTCATAGTAAAATGAAGAACCATATTAACATGTTTTGAAAATATAAAGTTAAGTAATCAAAATAGCATTAATGAGAAAAAGAAATCAGACACATATTAAACACATTAAATAAATAGGAAAACATATATCATGCAAAGAAGTATCAATAACTGTGAAGTGAAGTAGGAAAACCCATAAAATGAACAGTGAAAGCAGGCATCACTAGAGGGACCAAATGGACAAGTAGGGGTTAGAAGCAGTTTTTAACACAAGTTGTCATGCAGCAAATGTGGTTAGACTCTTCCAAACCTGTTTGCACTCTTGTCCTAACTTGCAAAATTCAAAATGTCCTGATGCAAATGACCACTTAGTACATGTAAATGGCTATGAGGTGATTTGCATCCCATTTGTCCTCATTAACCAGTGAGGCGCAAGCAGGCACTCTTTGGATTATGTGCAGGGCCCTTCAGGTACCCTGGATACTTTGTTAGTGATACATAAACCTCATCATTTCTCCCCTGGCCCAACCAATGTGGCAGTATTCAAATGTAGACCATCCCCAGTAATCTGATATATAAACCAACCACCAGATTCCAGTGCCAGTTGTAATTTACGTCCATTTTATCCCTAATTGTCTGGTGGACTCATTTAATGTGATCATCAACTTAAGTTAACTGTAATGGTCTTAAATTATAACTGGCTTTAGGAACAGGTGAGTGGAGGACCACAATAAGTCCAAGGTGTAATGAACTTAAAAGGAAACAAATCATATGTGGGGAATACCATACTGTATAGCAGTTTATGTTCACTCCCTTTATATTTAGTGCTCCAAGCACACACCCACTTGTTCACTTCCTCTTATTTTTACTGGTGGAACACCAGTGTTGCTATATATATCGATCTACCTAATATTCACTATCTTTTTATTTTCACTCTAATATGGAACCAGTGAATATAGTGAAATTTAAAAGACAGTGAATAGTTCCTGTTATATAGTAGTTTGAAATTCATGAAAAACACTCTTTCCAAAGAGGTATTGGGCTAATCTGTAGTGGGAAGCAATCCAGAGATATAAATGAATGAGTCTGTTCAATAGCAATACTACAATGCAGCAATTAGAATATTGTGATGCTAATGAGGAACAAGCTGTGCCTGACTCCATATAGTCAGACATAACGTGTTCCACAATATCATCACAAAGTTCTAATATGGCTGCAATATAGTATTATTGTTGAACAGACTCAGTAGCCTATATTTCTGGAGTTCAGCCAACAACAGATACAAGACAATACCTCATTTGAAAGAACTTGCAAAGCTTTCAAACTATGATGGCCACTGGGCATCACTGTGTCCTTTCAAATTACAACTAGCACTGGATCAGGTGAGGGATCCACAGGACTACCAGAGAGTAATGGATTTTAATTGCAACTGGCATTGGATGAGGTGGCATGAGGGTTCACTGGACTACCATGGAGTGATTGGACTTAAATGACAACTGGCGTTGGATCAGGTGTGGTAGTGGTGGTGGTAATGGTGTGGGGAGGGTAGGACACTTCACTTCCATGGCATAAATAGACCTTAATTCCTACTGGCATTAGATGAATTGTGGGAGTGGTTCCACTACAGTGCCATGGAGCAAATCTTACACCAGAACAGGGATTGTGATTAGGGCAGGAGTGGATACAGATTCTGGTTTTATTTTGTACCTGTGGGCTTTAGAAGCATTAAACAGCACTGTGCAAGCACCCTGTTAGTGTTTCCAAAACCTAACTTATATATCAATGGGTATTGTATGCAGGGTGGCACCACTCAATAAAATGCATGCTTGACAACTATCAATGTTCATGCAGTAACAAAGCACAGCACCACACTTGTCAGTTTCAGTATGGCAGGGTCTGTGCTAACAGGATGTCTGCTGCACCAGACACACTTCGTGAAGCACTAATGCTGTTAACATGATGCTAACTATTTGAATGTGTGGTCGTAGTCACTGGCTACCACTATGCATACAGTTAATGGAATGATACAGTTTTCTACTCCCTCCACTCTAAAGTATCAGGCAACAGAGCTGCCCAATACACACTGATTTTTATACACCTGCAGTCCTGCTCAGTAAGCTTAGGATCTAAATACACATAGTATAACTGTTGTCAACCTTTAATCATAGCCTACAGAAACAATAGTTAACCATTAAACATACTGTAGCTACATAAAGCCCTAATGTTTACTGATGGCCTACACATAATGCACAGTGAATTCTCTTCATGTCTTTTCTTTCTGGCCAGTATAAATTGTTAAGCAAGACACTGAAGTGTTCATTGCTAGCTGTTTTGCAGAACACATAGTCAGTAAAAATATCTGTTCCATTAATTCCCTAGGCTTCCATCCCTGTCAGCTGGTTTGAGCCCAGACCATAATGTAGTGATAAAGATCACCAAGATATAACTGATTTAATGGATATAATAAAAATGTATAGTTGGTCTGTGTCTAGCTCTCTCTTCAGTAAGAGTGTTCATTTAAGATGAATTGGCACAGTTCAGTATCTTCAACCCAGAAACCACAGGGTTGAAAGTGTAACAAGTGAAACATTCTCACAGATGCCAACAGAGCAGTTCTCAATATTTGGTTCTGACGAGTACTGGCAGAGCAGTGTGGATTGACTTTTTTTTTTGCTGTCCCACATTACACATGACCTTGGAACTGCTTGGTTCTAACCTTTGGAGACTGGGAATTGCAACAAGATAAACTGTTATCCCATCACCTTCATGGTTATCTAAAAATAAAAATTAGAAGAAAAATGTGTTTGAGGTCGAAGAAAAGAAATAGTAGGAATATATTTCCTTTGGGTTTTATATCACCATTTGGTTGGATGTTACCGTAAAAAAATTCAGCAATGAGTTTTTAATCTATAGTCTGAGAAACAAGGTAAGATTGGTTAAACTGAGTTAAACCTATTTTATTGTTCACAATCTTTAGATATATTCTGTTTAATGCTCTTTTTCTGTTACAGAGTGTAACGTTCCAATCTTTATTCTCTCCCACAGGCTTGGATTGCTTCTCAAAGTCATATTTGCATAAATGAAACTGCAGTTTACGATATTATATCGTAAGAACAGCATGGACTAACATTTACAGTGTAATAACACTGGAACTAGATATTCTGAGCAACTGTGTCTGTTTTTTCTTCATCTGGCAGTTAATGCAATGCACGTCTCTAAACAGAAACATTGTTTGAGTTGCCATTGCAGTGTCATTATTTGCCATTGTTTTGCATTGATAACAACTACTGCAATTTTTACAATCAGGTGTAGACTTGTCTGTTGTAGCAGAATGTGCATTACATAAGATAGGTTACTCTGCATTCATGTTTACAGGATCATAGTCTAGGCAATGTTATACCATATCTTCAATGTTAAAACCTTAGTGCTGTACACATAAAGAATAATGGTGGGAGGCATGCACAATAGAACTACTGAGATTCCATCAAGGATTCCAATGACATCACAGATCATGACAGCAAAGTGTAAATGGCTTAATGTCATTAAAACCCTGAGACGAAATCACTTCTTTGTTGTGTCTTTCCCCACAGCCACTATTATTTTATAATGTACAGTATGATGGTATGGACCATTTGATCAAGTCTAACCCCCTGTTTCCGGGGTTACTAGAATCCCAGTTAGAATTAGTGGTAGGCAGGAAGGCAGCTAATGAACTGCCAGTTAAATGGGTTTCACTTTGCTTCTCTCTGCTGTCAGTCACAGCTAAGTGCTGAGAAGGTGATGTCATTTAGAACTCTCTCAGCTGCATTGGCCACAATCCTTTGTGCTGTGAGTGAGGGAGATAGAATGTCCACAGAGTAGACTAGTAGTGGAGTTCGTGCAGGAGGCTACAGAGTGTAGTTGCAGCTCCTCAAGCAGCTCTGAGATAGAGCTGCAGTTTTTCCTCTCGGATTTTGTTTCTTACCCTAGTGGAGAACACCTTTGCCTGCCAGTTGAAGTGGTGGAAACCTGTTTCTTTGATTTTCTTGTGCTTCATCCCTGGAGGTATGGAGCAGGACTCCAGGATTCAGGGCAATCCCTGATCCTCCCAGGACTTGAGAGCTGCCTTTGTTTAACAACTTTCTGTAAGTAAATTTTTTTTTATGTTTTCCCAGGAGTGCCTGCAGTTTTAAAGGTGGACGCTGTCACCTTAGCCTTTCCTTAAAAGTTGTCTGCCTACAAGTGGAGTCCAGTACGTGGCCATCCATGTATAGATCTTTTAACTTTGACACCCCCCTGTGGTGTCCCTTGTAATGTGTTTAGTGTGATAAACATTTCAAGACAACATCTACAGTTTTACAGTGTGTGAGGTGTATTTTACCAGATGAATGGCTGAGTATAAACATGGAAGCAAATGGTGGGAGGACCCCCCATCTGGAGTGACCAGTTTACCTCTCCAGGTTCTGAAGGGCACCTGTGTTTCCTCTTAGTGCATGTGGCCAGTGCCTTAAGAAACAGTTTAGCCCAGTGAGTGGGATTTTCTACAGTTTTGCCCCAGTGAGTGAGTTTTTCTCCAGTTACCCCAGTATTTGAGTCCTACAGTGTTAAGCCTTTTGTGCTCTGTGTGGTCCGAGTACCACATCATCTATCCTATGCACTATGGGAAAGTGTCCAAGTACTGGCCGGATGTGCCTAGTCAATGAAAAAGTGTGTTCTCTTGGTGGATAGTCCACAGTTCGATTTCTTATCCTGTGACGAATGGGAATTTGTGAAGTTCTATGCCCTAAATGTCTGAAAATACCCTGCAAATAACCCTTTGGGGTCCATCATTGCTTTGTGTTGTTCCAACGTGTGTTTTGGAATAAAACCACATTCTAGAATCCCAACCTGGTATGGACATTCTTGTTATTGCTTCCAGTGTGGAATTACTATGGGTACCCCTGTCCAGAAGTGGAAACCTAGCATAACCTTTAGCAAATGTTTTCTCCCAGACCTGAGTTGTTGGCCATGCATTGGTCCCATCAGCTGTGTGCCAGGTATTTAGTGCCACACCTAGTTCTGTGATGCATTGGTCCCATCTTGTCTATGGGGAAATCAGACACAGTTTTTCTGGTACCATTTGTGTACCTTCTCTTCCTGTAAATGTTAATGTTTCGATGTAACCCTTCCCTCTCTCTTTGTCATGCCCTAGAGCCTGTGTGTTTGGTATGCTGAGAGGTGTGCCCTTCTAGTTAAGTAAGAGGGCCGGTGAGGGTTACACAAGCAAAACTAATGCTAAACTTTATTCAGTTAAAATGTCTAATCGTACACAATAAGGCTGTTTTCCAATCAAGTGGCTACCATGATAACAGAGTGACCTTGAATGCAAAGCTTGAGATATTCCTGTTGTCACGGTAAGCAGAAAATGGACACATAGCCTTTCATACATGGTTTTCCAAGCCTTATTTTATATAGTGTATGGGAATTAAAAAAACAAACATTAAAATGGGTTTGGTTTCAGTAGCAGCTGGACTGAATGTGGATATACCTCCCTATATACTCTTGGCTCACATACCCTGTAGAGAAAATACAGTCACTTATAATTGCTTGCTATTTCTGTAGACAGCAAGCATTTCCCCTACTGGATAACAGTCATGCTTGTAGCTCCCCCAGTGAACCTACAAACCCCACCCCCAACTGTGTCAATCAACTGTAGCTGCTTCCACTTTAGCTGTCTCAAACTCTAACCTTTTCTACTTTTTAAATAAAAACACCTTTCACTTATTGTTTTAAAAATACTGCTGACCATGCACTGCAGTCTAGCCAAGAGGGTGTAGTATGAATGAGGAGCAGCTGATTGTGATAATTGTAATGTGACATCACTACTACAGCAGAACAAAAAGTCATTGTGTAGTAGTTTTGTCACAACTGCAGCAGAACTATTTTGAGTGAATTTCCATACACAACAACGTCAACCCATACATTATATAAAATTATATACAGTAAAACACATTGGGTGAAAACACAATATTTAAAGTTAAACTGCTAGAATTAATGGAATGCTGCAGAATGCTGATGTTTTGTCAGTTTGTGGAATACTGGGGGATGCTAATGTTCTTGCAATTGTCTTGTGAATAATTCTAATTGGCTGAGATACTATGCACAACAGCAGACCACTACCATACACAAAATATTATGGACAGCTATAAACCTTGCACAACAGCCATGTGCTGTCACTGAATTCTATTGTTCAGAACTTCCCATCATACATTATAAAGGTATTATGAATTTGCTGTTTACTGTTCACTACTATTTCTTAGTGGAACGTAAGTTCTTAGAAACAGAAACAGAAATTGTCAGTAGAAATGGACAGCATGGCCAATCTGTCTGCCCTGATGTTCCCCTAGCTAATCACAGACTCTAACAGGTCAACTGTGACCCCCCCTTTTCATTTACTAATACCTGTCTAATATTTACAGTATGTGTAGCTCATGCATGCTTGAAGCCCCTACCCTGTTTTTGCCTCCAACACCTCCACTGACAGTCTGTTCCAGGTGCCTACAACCCTTTCAGGGAAGTAATATTTTCTCACATCTCTCTCTCTTAGACTCCCCACCTCAGCTTCATCACATGCCTCCTGGTCCAGGTGCACTTTTTTATTTGAACAAGACTCCCCTCCTGCACCCTGTTCACCCCTGCAAGGTAATTGAAGGTCTCTATCATGTCACCTCTCTCTCTCTGTGTCCCCTCTGTTCCAGGTGTACATGTTGAGATCCCTCTGTCTCTCCTCATACTGTAGGGCTTATGTGCAACCTCTGCATCATTTTAGCTGCCCTCTTCCAGACTGCTTTCACCTGGTCTGTGTCCTTTTTGAGGTGCAGCCTCCAAAACCAGATTCAGAACTCAAGGTGGAATCTCATCAGTGTATATAGTGGCAACATCACTCCCTTCTCCTTTTGAGATGCCTCATAGTACCCCAGCAGCCCACTAACCCACATTACTTTGTCACACTGCCCTGCCACTTTAAAGTAAGGTGACCTTAAGGTTCTTTTCCTGCTTAGTGATTGTCAGTGCCCTGTATACTATACTAAACACCTGTGTTCCTATGCCCATGGTGCATGATTTTGCACATTTTGACATTGAACCACAACTGCCATGTTCTTGACCTCTCCTTGAGTTTCCAAAGATCCTTGCACATTATCTCCACCCTGACCCCTAATGTCTACCCTATTCCTGCTTGGTATCAGCTGATTGTGATTGGTTGACCATCCATGGCACTCAGACATTACATCATGGGTTTGCCCACCTGATAGGCTAGTGATGCACATGACTCTAGGATCAAATTTCTAGTATATCCAGGTCCCAGGAACCCTGTTCTCCAGTTCATATCATGCATCTGATAAGGCTACTAGCACACCGGGATCCCTGTTGTTCTACACAGAAAGGTAGGCCTCTGATTATGTTTTCTGTAATATCTATTGTTAAGGGAAGACCAGTAAATCTAGGTGCTGCAATGGTGGTTCCAGGATGTAAATGCAGCAAGTTGTACTTCAATGTATATAAAGCCAGTTGTGTGGCTTTAAGATTATTTTTTATTGTGGAATAATAGGATCTAGTACCTCACAGTGATACATACTTCCAGGCTGCTGCTAGAAAGCTGGAAGCCAGCAGTGGTATCGCAAACTCGGGCACTAATTAATGATTTTATAAAGAAATTTATTTTCCTCTGTTTTTGCTGCCCTGCTTTCAATAATTGTATTTACACAGTTTTGGTACAGTCGCTCGTGAGGTTCCCTGCTTAGAGGCACCCAAAATTGTGTATGCTTTGAGGGGGAAAAAATGTAAAGAAACTGTTTAAAGATTACAGAATTGTTTGTTTCAATTGCGCAGTGCTAGTCGCGCGTCCTGGTGCCTCCCTGACTCCATTCACAGCATCGCGCTGTAGCATAAATGCAGGCATTCCCACCATGCCCTGCACTCATGCCTCACCTTCCCTAGTTTCTCCAGAGGCATTGCATGAGGTGCTCTGTGCCGTGGGGGTTCTCCCTCATGAAAAGAATGCCCTCGTAGTCCGAGAGAGCCCCTTTTACCAAGGAGAGCACGCCACCACTAGGCCTCTGGCCTACCCATACTACAGTTCCTATAGCACCACCTTCCCCTCCCCGCCACGCGGGTCGCCCCTCAGCGTTCCCATTAGCTTGAGGAGGCAAGGACTAGATCTCAGGAGAGGCGAGGCTTCTAAGGCATGATGCAATCACCTTTGCCCCATAACTACCTGTGCCTTCCCATTCCTTGAGGGATTGTAAATTCACCCCAGCATTCTTCCAGGTAACCTCATGGTCCCGCTGCTACTTTGGAGAAACGCCACTGTCTGGCTCATCTCTCACCCCTGCACCACTGCACCGACCACTTTGGATCTCTCACGGTGCTGCACCGTCAATTGGGGCCCCGTGATGGTCTGCTGCTCCCTGCAATTTTTTTTGGCCGCATGGTTGCGAAAGCCCCAGCATAACTGCAGGAGAAAAGAGAGAGAGGGGTACCCCATCCTCCCTTCCAACTCATTCCACTCACCCTAATGGACTCTAAACTTTTCAGATTCAGTGAATTCATGGATATCTACACCTGTATCTGGGCAGCAGGTAGCATTTTACCACAATTCTGGCTCACAGGGAGCAAACTATCAGACAAGGGGAACAAGGAGGAGAGATTCCATGATCTCACCACTCTATGAACCCAATGTTCCTTCTCATGTATATATAGGGTCACTCCCATAGTGACCTCTTATGTACAGACCACGATTAAGAACCTCCCCACTTTATATGCAGGGTCCCTCTCCTAAGCGACCCTATGCGTATGTCTCTACTACAATACTGGAGGTCCCTCCTACAGCAACCGCCAAGTTGGTTCTTCTATCCATGTGGGGTTCCTTCCATAGTGACCCCCATGCTGTACTTGCCTCCAAAATCTATACATACCCCCGCCTAATTCTGTCCAACAGCACCTATGGTTTATTCAACATGGTGCTAGACCATGCAGAATGTGCTAGTAACTATGGGGCAAAAATCTGTCTGAAGACCCCTTGCAACCAGCCCTAACAATACGCTTGCCTTCTTCTTTCTTCACCAGATGGTCAAGGCCAAGAAGTGCTCCTCTTGCAATGCTACTGTCCTGCCTCATGCTCCAGGCCCCCTATGCTCCACCTGTCTTCATGACGACGACGACTTATCACTGGAGCAAACTCCTGTCATAGGTCCCAGCAATCCAGGGCCCAGCGGCCCTACTTGGATGGATCCTGGAACCCTCCTGATTCAGAACAACAGGCCACAGTTGCGATGATGGAGAGCCAACAGAATTTCATGCTGAAGATAATGGAGAAACTCGAATCCCTTACACAGCATAGAACAGCAGCACCGCTTCCAGAGCCAGACAATGCAGGGGGGCCCTCCGAGGAACATCCAGACACTGCAGTACCAGTACCAGACAATCTTAGACCGGATTCTGGAGAGGACAAGGATATACCAGATGAAGAGGATGTAGTGGAGACTGATGAGGAGGACATGGAACTGCAATCCATACCATCTCTCACTTCTAAGCTTTGTTCCTTCGACATGATCCTGGGCCTCATGAAAATTGTCAAGGCCACTATGGGGTTCGATGTCGAGGAAGGAAAACCAGAGTCAAAATTAGATCCCATGATCCAACGAAAGGCGACCACCACGGAGACCTTCCCGGTATGCCCAGCAATCGAGGACGTCTTCAACAGAGAGTGGCAATCCATAGAACCTAGCAGAATGTCAAATAAAAGAAACTTGTCCAGGATGTATCTGGTCCAAGATGACAAGGCCAGTAACTGGTGCAAAGCCCACACCATTGACCCTCAAGTGGCGGCACTCAGTAAGAAAAACCATCTTGCCTTGTGGGACCATAGCATTAAAGGATCCAAAGGACAAAAAGGTGGAGGACGTGTTAAAGACGGTCTTTGAAATCGAGGGAACTGCCGCCAAAGCTTCTACAACGGCCATTTACATGGCACGCACACAAATCCACTGGCTTGAGGACCTCCTAGAGCAGGCAAACCCCAAGTCCAGAGAGGCAGAATTTTAGAGTGCGCTCTCGATGCTGCAAAATACCTTGCGGACATGGCCATGGACACCCTTAGACTGCATGCCAGGGTCACGGCCATCACTAACCATGCCAGGAGAGCGTTATGGTTAAAGTTATGGGACGCCGACAATGAATCCAAAACACTACTACAACATTTACCCATGAAGGGAAAGCATGTTTTTGGGGAGGGCCTACTGAATTCCTAAAAACAAGAGGGCAAAGACCTACTTAAGAATAAGATCTAGGCATACTTCCCTCCCTTCAGCGAGGCGGAGGTTTCAAGGGGAACACAAGCCATACCAAGTTTGCAGGGACACGTACTCCCAGAACAGTTCCTTTCAAGGCAGAGGAACATCCAATGGTTACTGCAGTCCCTTCTCCCATTCTTACCAACCATCCTCCTTAAAGCCTGTGGCTCCAAGTTTGGGGAAGAGGTAGAGGTTACAAGGGAAGCAACAATGACTACCCACCAGAACACTGCAAAGACAGGGAATGCACCCCCAGTGGGACAAAGACTGTCACTGTTCAGGCATCAGTGGTTCAACACAACCTCAGACAAGTGGGTCCAAGAAGTGGTGTCAAGAGGGTACCCTATAGAGCTGTCCCAATCCCCATCACACACAGGTTCCTAAGTTCCACCATTGCCAAAAGAAGGCAACAGCTCATCAGGTCCAACATATCCTGTTGGAGCTACTCTGAAGAAGCTATCCATCCTGTTCTCTGCATGAACAGAAACTAGGAGTGTACTCCATTTCTTCCTCGTGCCCAAGAAATCAGGAGAATCACCCCATCTTGGACCTGAAACACCTCAACCAACAAGTGATGTGCCACAGGTTCAAAATGGAAATCATAAAGTCAACCCTCGCAGCGGCTTCAGGTAGGCGATTACCCTCACCTCCATAGACTTAAAGGACGATACCTCCACATCCCTATCAGACCAAAACACCAACAATACCTCAGGTTTCACATCTTGAGCCACCACTACCAGTATCAGGTCTTGCCCTTCAGACTTACCTCAGCACCATGGGTGTTTTACCAAGGTGTCAGTAGTCTTAGTAGCCAGACTTTGGGAGCAAGGTCTGGATATCATACCCTACTTGGATGACTGGCTTTATTTGAGCAGGCTCCAAGGAGCAATCGCACTCAAGACACCTTGACTGCCCCTAAAAGACTCTCGAGGAACATGGCTGGGTAGTGAACGAGCCAAGAGTCATCTGATGCCCACACAACAGATAGAACATCTGAGGCGCTTAATCACACATCACAGGGATGGGCAAAACCCTCTCAGACAAGGGTGCTCAAACTGATAACATTGTCTCGTCACTTGAGATCTCACCATCAGACAACCATGGAGGCGATAGCTCAGTTGCTAGGCTGCATGGCATCTTGTAGACCTCATACCCTGGCCAGATGGCACATGCAACCACTTCAGACTTACATACTCTTTTGGGAATCACCAAGCAGAGTACAACCTACACGTCATAGTCCCACTACCACCATCGGTGAGACACTCGTTAACCTGGTGAACAGTGAGTCCAACCTCACAAGAGGGGCCCGACTAGAGGCATCCGGGCGCAGCTCCATGTCAGACATGACAGTCCAGATTTGTGAATGATCATTCACAAATCTGACTGTCATGTACGTATGGGTTGCACGCCCATTGGCTGTAGCTCTGCACCACTGGGCGGCAGCCCTCACCGACAGTCAGTCGATCATTCATAACTCTGACTGTCATGTATGGTATATGCACGCCCATTGGCTGTAGCTCTGCACCACGGGCGGCAGCCCTACCGGACAGTCAGTCGGCGGGGCGCGGGCAGCAGGCGGTGGATGCTGCCGCCCGCCGCCGCGGGGGAGCGGGTGGAGGCTTCATGGTGGGTGGGGGACACTAGACACCAGGGAGATGTTTGAGGGGTTGTGTGCTGACATTCTGCCCGCGATCGGGCTTTACTCGTCCACTGGACCACCAGGGAGTTATTCGCTGGGGGAGGGTTACATTCTGCCCGTGATCGGGCACTGTGGGGGTTCATACAGGTTCTGCCCGTGATCAGGCACTGGGGGTTCATAGGTTCTGCCCGCGATCGGGCTGTGGAGCTGTGTGTGTTGGGGGCGACATGCACGTGTTCTGCCCGCGATCGGGCTGTGGGAGATGTGGGGGTGTCATGTAACCAGATGCCCGCGATCGTTGCATTAGGTGTCGGTCCTCGATGGTTGCTGCCTGGCGGGTGGGCCAGGAGCAAGTCCTCGGGGATCGGCGCACCTACATGCAAATGGCATGCAATGGAGCTAAATAGATGCAATGGCCCTCTGCGCCTTGTATAAATTATGGCCCCATTTGCATGTCACCTTTGAATATCGGAAATTTGCACATGGCGCAATGGTACTTGGCGCCACAGCAAGTTTAATGCTCAACTCTGGCAACTTGCGGTAGCGCAAGTTCCACTGGCGCTTATGCGCAGGTTGGGGAGTGATATCAAGATTCAGCGACAACAACAGCCGCAACTCCTTTGAATATCACCCCGCCACACCACTGCGCAACTATTTTGAGCAGTGCAGGGGCTTGCGCCTCAGACTGGCGCAGTTTGAATATCTGGGCCCTAGACTCCTTAAGTGATCATTCCCCTATCTTGTGTATCTGGACCAACAAATACACCAAACTCCCCCCCCCCAAAACTATTAACAGAAGAATGCTGACCCCCGGTCATCTTGAGTCACTTAAAACACTCCTTCGTGAACATGACTGGTCACCAATTGATATAGCCCCCGATGTAGACATAGCACTTGAATACTTCATCACCTGTTTCAACTCAGCCTGCAATGTTCATGCTCTGTTCAAAAAGTGTAAGATCAAGGGTGTCAATAACCCATGGATGACACTAGGCCTCCTTACCCAAATGAAATCTCAAGAGCAGCTCTGGTATCATGCTAAGGCTACTGGCACCCAGACTGATATCCAGGCCTACAAAATAGCAAGGTATGCATGTACCAGAGCTATCCATCATGAGAAGGCTAACGATTATAGGAACACCTTAGCCAGCACCTGGAATGACGGGAGTAAATTCTGGCATAACCTTGCTGAAGTGACTAGAAAGGATCCAAAAAACACCCACAATGTTGAACATAGATGGTACCATCACTCTTGACCATGTAATCATTGCCAACACATTTAACACCACTTTTGCTGACCTTAGTCATGTGATACCCCCTAACTTTTTTGATCCCACCACAGTCAACCCAGCTCCTGTTAGTTCAGGTTTGCCACCCGGGCACCCTCCTTTCCATTTCAAAGCACTCCCAGAAAGCCTAGCTAAAAAACACATTCTTAAAGTGCTTGGAAAGTCTAGGGTCAGTGGCGATTCACTGGATATGAAACTTCTCACCCTCACCATTGACGAAGTCCTGCTCCCACTAATCAAAATCCTCAACCATTCCCTCATGCTCTCCCAATTCACCCAAAATTGGAAACTGGCAGTGGTGACTCCAGTCCATAAAAGTGGTGACAGGACTCTCACTAATAACTACAGGCCTATATCCATCCTCCCTCCTCTATCCAAAGCCTTGGAATGGACAGTGGCTGATCAGCTCATGGAGTACCTTGTAAAATACAGCCTGCAATGTTCCTAGCAGCATGCCTTCTGCAAAGGGCACAGCACTACTACGGCACTCCTCGAATTCACCACACATATCCATCATGCACTTGATCAGGGCCAGTTGGTCGGTGCCTCTTTTATTGACCTGACTAAGGCATTTGACACTGTCAATCACTCCATTCTCCTCAAACAATTATCCCCCCTTGGTCTTTCAAGTGAAAGTACCCTCTGTTTTCAAAGCTACCTCAGTAACCGGACCCAACAGGTCAGGATTGGTGAATTCCTCTTGTCATCCCTACCAATCCACTCTGGAGTACCCCAAGGTTCTATCCTGGGTCCCTTGTTATTCAGCATGTTCCTGAACAATCTCCCTGCCTCCTGCCATGACAGAATGTCATTGTATGCAGATGATGCAGTAATCTTCACTTGCCACACTGACCCCACCTCCTTCAGTCTCAACTACAGAAAAGTTTCACAGAAGTGGAAGACTGGTTTTGCTCACATAAACTCATCCTTAACCACAAAAACCTAAAACAATGTTGTTCCATGGAACCCACAACAAGTACAAGGACCATGAGCTCATAATTAACAACCACGAAGGCATCATTCTTGAGCAGGTGGATATGTTTAAATATCTGGGCCTGACCCTTGATTGCTCCCTCTCATATACCAAACACATTGACAATATCGCTAAAGCTGTGAACTCCCGTATAGGGCTACTATACAAGCATAAACATTGCCTAACCGCTGAAGCCTTGAACCTCACTATCCAGAGTTCTGTTATCTCAACTATTGACTACGGGATTGTTATCTATGGATCTGATACTGATACTGCACTCCGGTGCACAGCTGTAGCCCTTTATACGGCATATAGACTCCTTATTTCAGCTGCCTGCCTTTCTCACACGTGTGACATTTACGAGCAGGCTAACTGGCTCCAGCTATCCGGAAGATTAAAGTACCAGACCTGCATCCTAGCTAAGAAGACATCACTGGGCCTTATGCCCCTTGGAGTCCAATCAATATTGACCCCGGAGCGTGTCTGCTGCCTAACTAGACTATCGGACAGTCTAACCTTTACAATACCTCGCTGTTGGACCTCTCAAGCTCAGAATTCTTACCTTGTCAGAGCCTCCACCTGGTTCAACTTGCTACCTACAGAAATCTCCAACATTGCCACGATTGGTGCTTTTAAGTGTAAACTGTGTCAACACCTCATGGCTAGTGCCTTCTGTGATTGCTTCTTATAATCCCCTCCAGGCATACTACCCTCAAGCATCCCTTCTCACTGCTTCAGCTCCTCCTCCTCTCCTTCCCCCATTACTGGGTATAGGATGAATCTGTCTGTTTTTCTTTGTCATCTCCCCCTTTCTTCCTCCCTTGCTGTTTCCCATCTACCACATACCCAACGCAATGCCCTCCCCAATTTTCCCCTACTCCCTCTCTCTGTCTCCCATGCCACCCCCTCATCACCACTCTTCTTTCTCTTTTCCCACTAACCCACTCCTTACAAAGCTTCACTGAGCCGCCTATGACTTGTACTGTATAATTAACTCGCAACACAATTCCTTGACAATGCCTTTGGCTGCTATTATTGTAACCGTATTTGTCTTTTTTTTTTTTGTAAGTTCCATTGTAATGATCATGTTATCTTTTGTACCTTATTGTCCTTATTGCCTTGACATGGAGCCTTTGTAAAAGAGCCCTCGGCTCAAGAGTGTCTTCTGAAATACAAATAAATAAATAAAATAAATAAATAAATACTGGACAATATCCACATCCCCATAGCCTTGACACTTCTATCAAAACTCTAAAAGTACATGTTAACCTTTTCCTGGCAGGGGGTACCTAGGCGCCTCTGTTTGAAAAAGCTGAGGATGAACTCAGCTAAGGGAGGGTTCTATCTCTCTGACTTTCACGTCAAGTGACTGGCTCAGGCAGCCCACCAGCTGGCCAGGGCATCAGCACCAACCACAAATCCTCAACCAAACAAATGGATATGATGTGAAGAAAGTGTCCTGGGAGGGCACCTTGTAACAACATTCCATCATTAATCAAAAACCAAAAAACCCTGTGGGAGTCCATTTTTCTTAATTTCATAATTCTGATGCTGCAGGGTTAAAATGTATGGGTTTGAAGCATGTTGCCCCATTAGTGTAGGGAGGTTGCTGGACTGATATGTTGCTGCAAAGGGAATCCTTTTGAATATATGCACTCGACAGTGTCAAACCAAGGTGACTTAACAATGAATTAGGTATTAAACCATTTATCAAAAATCCCAGAAAATGAAATAGCTGTGTCTCCATGCTAGAACACGACCTGAGAATATACAGTACTATGGAGGTAGTGATTGTTAGAATGCATGCTAATATGTTTATAATAGTTCTGTATTGGTTCTTCTACTACCCTGTACAATAATGATTGCTCCTTAAGGGTTCCTCTTAAAAATCTAAGTGACATATATAAAAAGGTTATTAATCATAAAAAGAAATATACAAGGAACCTCTGACCTTTTAATTTCTTTCTTTAAAATCGTTTGATCTCTGATCAAGCAGGTAAACAAACGTTATTCAATTTTAGAAAGTGATATAATAAGAATTTACTGATTTATTTTTTTCCAGCGTTTCTGAAGTTATCTTTAAATTAGAATCTTTAATAAATGGAGATATATATACATATTGATTTTAATATGTTAAAAATGTTAAAAATTGTACAAATAGATTTTTGTCTTTCTTTCTCTCTTTGCAGGAGCTATGTGACTTAACAACCCAAGAATATGAATATATTTAAGCAGACTGTTTGCCTTGCCATCCCTGCACTGTCAGCAGTCCATTAAATCACCTCTGGTTTCATTTAGCCTCTATCTTTCAATTTCTTTGGCTTTCTTTTTTTTTTTTTTAAAGGTAGACATTAGTCTAGTACAGCCAAATCTGTGTGTTTATATGCACAACAACATTAATATGTGTACAACCAGTAAACGGTTCAGAAAAAATATGCCAGTATGAAGTTGATTCACAGCTCTTAATGTATATGCATTGGTGTTATATGCACTATGGTGGTAAATGTTACTTTAAGTTCTAATGTCATAATTCATTGATTCATTTAATTATCAGGTGATTCTTGTCACACAAGTTAATTATTTGCATATAAGAAATGCTTCACTACTGCTGTTACCAAGGCCCCTGAAAAAAGATTCATTTGACCCAAGCACCGGGGCTAGTAGTGGTCACCATTATGTTTTTTGGCCACAATCTATGTTTAAATGGAATTAAATCTGTGAAGCGTACCATCAGAGTTGTGATTTCTCTTATTTTTGTAGTGCATTCATTTTGGAAGTCTTTAATAGTATCAGGCTAGCCAGCCCTTGCAGGTGCACCACACCACATTCCCAGAGTTTGGAGGTACTTTTTGGACATTTTGCCCCTTATAACAACCATCTGCTTTGGTAAAATGCACACTCAGGGAAAGAATACACAGTCATCTGATATACAGTAAACAGCTGGTTTCAGATGACCAAACTGATAGGATGGTGTCCTTAGATATCAGGGGCTTTCCCAATCTGAAGGAATTATATCTTCCTCATCGGGGGACACTGGCCAACTGGACTTGCTATGTCTGTGACAAGCACAAATATCAGATTCTTGTATTGGGATGATGGACTAAGAAACAAGAAGAAGAAGAATGTAATAAAGCAGTTTATTACACATACCCATGCCATTACAAGTGAATCAAAGCAGTCACAAGGGAGACTGCTTCCCCAACCCTCAGGTGTTCAGTCTTCTGCAGAGAAAAACTGTCTGTGCATGCAGTTTTATACAACAGATAACAGTTGCATTTCAAATACAGTTATTGGCTAAACAATAATAACGAGTTTCCCTTCAGCATTATCATACAGAATGAATGTGATGGACAGCAATACACTTATACATAACATAGTAGATGTATAACAGTAAAACACAAGCAAAAATTAATATAAATGATATAGCATATACAGTAATAGAAAATAAGTAAATAAGACTGTAAAATGAGTGTATATGATATAATGTATACAGTAGCAAGCATAATCACTAGTATTTATGCTTGTACAGTGGGTACCCATTACTACATGTTAGTGTAATACAGCAATATCAAATTAATGATAAAATAATTTGTCATTGGCCTGTGCATGATGGTGCAAGGGATGTGGGACCCAAGCATGTCATTCCCCTCCTTGTTTCCTTATAAAAGGCAACACAACCATATGGAAATGGCTGGAATTGTTTACAAACCCATAGCATGAACATTGTAAAGGAATCTTAGTTGCTCTTGATGTTGTCTAAGAGTACACCACAGGCAGCAAAGTGTTAGTATCAAAAACAGTATCAAAAATGCCTTAATAACAACAAACAATTTAAATGCAAATTCAACCATGGGATGTTCCTACAAAGTAGTCATATCATCAAGGACAAGTTCATTAAGACTGTCACCAGCTTTAGAAATATTGTTACTACCTTAGAGGGATTTGAAAGACAAGTTCAGAGAATCTATGTGAACATTAAAAACTGGTAGCTATTGAGACAAAGCGTTGAGATAGTCAGGATCAATATCAAAGTTATCAAATTCTGGGGTGGGAACAGGGGCAAGAACAGTATGCCCAATAATAGTTGTCTGCTGTGGAATAAAACAAAAGTTAGGAAACTCAACATTGCAAACTTTACTGCCATAGTAAACAAAATTCAAAATTGGTTACTACACAATACTCCCCATCAGAAGCATAAGACACTTTAGCAAAAGGCACTGTCCATTTCCATAGCTGAACAGAACAAGTCACAATCTGACTTGACAAGTTGTACAGTGAAGCGATGGACCTCTTCAAGGTAGCTCTGAGTTGCAGCAGAAGAAAATTTTGGATGATTATTAGTCCCAGAAAAGATGATGAAGTGCCAAGTTTATCAGTTCCATTTACAGTTCCATTTGAAAGAATGTTTAAGACCAAAGTGAAAGATCAATCAAGACTGTTTGGGGAATAGCCACACATGGCTTTGATAATATTGAAAATGTCACGCCTGCAGAGGTAATGATAACCTTTCCACAAACAGCAGTCAGTATGAGGGACTACTCATGCATCCAGGGTGGCATGAAAAATCAATAACGAAGGCAGGTCAGGTCTCTCTCTCAATAAATGTCCCCATCAAGATGTCCAGTGATTGAACATAAGCCAAATGATCAAAATTTGCAGTCACTGGATCAAATTGTGGCAAGGAGACCATGAAAGTCACAAACATGGCTTCTTTAATTCTGCAAGAATGGGCGTTGAAGCAAGTAACAGAGTTTGGATGTGTAGTAACATAGCCTAGATTTCTGGCTGTAGAGAGGAATAGAAACTGAACAAGACATACACAAACTAATGCAGGCAGTAGAGCTACCATGGGGGCAATACCACTTATCCATACATCTGTCCTGTATTAGATCAGCTACATGTCCTGACTCCAAATCCCAGAAGAGATTACTCATGGCGTAAGTACATAAGAGCCATAGGCAGTGCATTAAACTTCCTTGGCTATATAATGCTTGTCAGCTTCTTTATTATTTTGTGAAAGTAATTAATAAATGTTCTTTCCTGTGGTTTCAAATCCCTTTGCTATTTCCTGCATATTGTAAACTGTGAAACACTCCTCTTTAATGAGGCCTACTATCCCATGTAAAAGGGGTGGTAAAATATTGTATTTAACACTTTCTTGAAATTTACTAGTCTGGGATTTGATATTAGCAGTATCAGCTTGATTCCAAATAGATATACCAGACCCAAAAAGGCCTGTAATGATGCTAGTTGCTCCAATTACAGTGGCAGCTGCTTAATGCTTAGAGTGTTTGGTTTTCTTAGCTTGTTTGTAAGGGTTAGGTCATGCTGTAAAGACACCTCTGTTCAGTACTATGGGCACAAGTGAAAGAGTCACTGATACGAGTCTGGTATGCAGCAACAATATCTGTAAGTATACTTTGATAAAATTTGGAAATGTTAGTTCTGAAACATAGACCAAATGCCTCCATGTCCCAATAAGTGAGGTTTAAAAAAATGGAATGTGCATAAATTGTGCATTATTTATTAAGCACCTAGAAGGGAAGTGTTGATCAAACCACTGGGTGGACCAGGTTTCTGTTCAGGGCAGTAAGTGAGCATTTCCTCAGTGTTGTGCAAAACGTTTAGGAAAAGAGTAGAAGTCGCCATGTAATTCTGTGAACAATATTGCCTAATGGATTATCCCTATAATTTTCATAAAAATTTGGATCAATCAAAGCTGTGAGATTGTACAGATCAGAAAGTGTAGTGTGTATCTGTTGGATGGATAGGGTGCCTTTAGGAGCAAGCTTGGTGTTAGACCATCCTTGCAAAGTTCCATTAGCAAGGTATGCCACTTGAGATGGTTCTCCATTGAGGTCTGAATGCCACTCAGTTTGAAGACTCAATTGACCAGGTATGAATAGCATTCGGTATGGGTTTCTTGCCCTCCTGAACAGTGACCATCAGTTTTGGAATTGTGATTTGGACTCCTTTAGTTCTTCCTAGATTAGGTGCTAAAGCTTGATAATCCGCATCAGCATGGTGTTATAGGGGTACAGGAGGTTGCCTTAAACATTGATTAGGCTGGCCTTGTAGATAGGCCAGAGGTAAGTCTCCTAGGAGGAGGAGGAGTAGGTGCAAGGTACTCATATTGCTCTTGTACCTAAAAGAAAAGAGAAAAGAACAATATGGTAAGTTCAGTAAATCAGTGTTATTCTGCCCAAAGGGATAAGGAAAAGTAATATTTGGTCTCCTTTGCACAGCTTCATCTGATTGACATGTAGCCACTTATCAGTGAGTTTCTTGTTTTGTGGTAGTCTAACTTGGCAGACTGATGGACTGATCTTGTTTACAATGGGATAGGGTCCTTACCATTTGTTTTCAAAAGCATGAAAAGGATGAGCAAACCTTAGAACCATTACATGATCTCCAATCTGCCAAACTACGTCATGTACAGTTTTGTCAAATTGTGTTTTATCCTGATGCTGGGCCTGGCCTAGACGTTGTGCAGCAAACAAGTGTGTCTGAACTATATCCCATTTGAGTTGTTTTCACATAGTTGTCTACTAACACTCTGTCAGCAGTCGGAACGCACAAGTCAGAAGCAAATGTTCTAGTAATCTCATGGATCTTCTGGCCATGACCTCAAATGGGGTACATTGTGCACTCATTGAGGGTGTAGCTCTTATTGCCATAAGGAGCAAAGGCAACAAGGAAACCCAGTCCTTTGGGTTTTCTTCAGTAAATTAGGATAACATGAGCTTAATCTGTCTGTTTGCTTTCTCCACCTGCCCCGAGGATTGCAAATGGTATGGAATGTGAATTGTCTGATCTAACCCTGATATATTCAGAGTTTTCTTCATCAGGTCAGCTGTGAAGCTGCACAACGTCTGGGCCAGGCCCAGCACCAGGCTATTTGTTATGTCTGTGACAAGCACAAATATCAGGTTCTTGTATGGTGATGCTGGATCCCTTATCAGAGTCTACCTTTAAAGGAAGACCCCAACTGGTGAACAGTTGTTCCACGAGAAATTTTGCAGTAACCATTGCAGTGTTACTCTTTGTAGGGAATGTCTCAACCCATTTCGAGAACAGGTCAGTGAACACTAGAGTGAACTTGTTGCTTCTACCAGTGGTTGGCAGCGGACCAATGTAATCAATTTGGATGTAGTACCAGGGGCCTGAGTCCCTCTGGGGTGACAGTTTGGCAATTTTGCTGGCCAGAGTAGGATTTTTCTGTGCACAGATCAAACAGTTATTGTTGTAGTGCTCTATGTCTTCTTTCATATTTCGCTGCCATCCAAATATCATTAGTCTGTCCAAAGTCCTTTTCACTCCTTGGTGTCCTTCAGTTGGAGTGTCATGTACCGGATGGATAAAATCCACCCTTGTATGTTCAGAAACCACCCACAATTTCTGAGTGTTCCTGAGGCTGTGATACCTTATGAGTAGGTTATCATTTGACAAATGAAGGTCTTCTTTTACCTTTCTGCAGGGGCTGTCTGCTGGAAGTTCTTCCTCAGTTCCTTTGTCAAGGAATCTGAATACTGCCCTCAATGAGGGTCCTGCTTTTGTGTAGATACTGGATCTAAAGGCACAAAAGTACTTGGTTTCTTTTTTACAGCAGCAATGAATACAGCAGCAGTGGTGGGGTTGTTCATTTCCCACTTCCCCCTCCTCGAGCACCAACTTTCACAAGAGAGTCAGCATAGTCATTGAAAGAATGGTAAGTATCACTCTTAGAGTGTGTTCGAACTTTGTGAATGTAAAGTTTGTATTTAAACTGTTGCATCATTGTTGCAATATACATCAACAAGTCTCTGTATTTTACAGTTGTACCATCAGAGGATATAAAGTTTGTTTTCTCCCAGAAAGGCAAAAATTTGGTCAGGGAGGTACAGACCCAATCAGAGTCCATAAAGATGACAGTGTCTGTTGTGCCTTGCTTCAGTACTTCCAAAGCACAGACCACAGCAGCTAATTCAGCATACAGTGAAGAAATGATGGTACAACACAGAGCCATGCAGATTTTTTACCACTTCGTTCCACAATGAGAACTTCTAATCCTGCTATCTCATCTCCAGATGAGTATGAGGCTGAGCCATCAATAAAAAATATAAAACAGGGTAGGGTCATCAAGAACTTCCTGTAGTGCAGGAAGGAAAGGTCCTGGTTCTGGTAGGTCAGGAGGATGGAATGAACAATCATGTGGGGCCCCTGTGTACAGAAGGTCATGAGCCAGCAAAGAGGGCACTTTTGCAGGATGCACTGTAATATCACAATCCTGTAAAACCAGAGTGTAAGTCTGGTATTACAGACAGACAGCCATCCTTGACCCTGTCTGATGACAGAAAATTACTGGGGGTGTGATTTGTATGCAAAATAATAGGAACATAGCCATTGATGTACATAAAATGTTGCACAGCACAGTAGGTGGCCAGAAGATTCCATTCACAAAGGTTTTACTCCTGTTCCACTGGGGATAGCATCTGTGATGCATAGACAGTGGGCATGGCATGTCCATTAGCTTTTTGGGCCAGAACAGCTGACATAGCTATATCTGACATAGCAGTTTCCAGATGGAAAGGCAGTGCTGGATTTGGATTAACCAAAGCAGGGGCTAAAGCCAGAGCTTGTTTCAGACTGGTCACTGCTTCTGTCTGTGCTGGACCCCATGTCCATGGAACATTCTTTTTCAGCAATTCATATAGGGGTGCAGCCTTTTGTGCAAAAGTACAAATAAAATCCCTGAAGCAATTTACCAAACTCTGGAAACATCTGAAGGTTGCCACGCTGGTTAGAAGTGGCAAATCTTGCAGTCCTTGAATCTTTTCCTGCCATTCTCTGTGATTTGTACACCTAGGAAGATAACCTGTCTCTGGCACAATTGTGCTTTAGAGGGATTACACTTAAGACCTGCCATTTGCAAGAGGGTCAGCAATACATCAAGGAGAACCAAGTGCTGTGCCTTTGTGGCAGTGGTCAGGAGCAGATCATCCACATAATGCAGAAGGCAATCTGGAACTGAAAAGCCCTGTAATTCATATTTCATGTGCACCCTGGGGGGGGGGATGCTACAAGTCTCAATGGCTGACAGGGACCTGGGGTGGTGGTGGATGTCAAGATGAACAACCCAGAGACTTGTAGGAGGGCAGCAGCCAAGGCGAACAGGATGCTGGGATGCATCGATAGGGGGATCACCTCCAGAAGGATGGAAGTGTTACTCCCTCTGAATAACTGCTTGGTGAGGCCGCACCTCAAGTACTGCATGCAGTTTTGAAGGCCACACTTAAAGAGGGACATTAAACTCCTGGAAAGGGTCCAGAGGAGGGCAACCAAAATGATTTGGGGCTTGGGGGACAGGATCTATGAGGAGAGGCTCGAAGAGATAAATAGGTACACATTGGAAGAGAGAAGGGACTGGGGGGACATGATAGAGGTCTTCAGGTACATGAAGGTGGTAAATAGAGGAGGAGCAGTCAGGGTGCTTTGAAAGAAGGAGGAGGGGGCCACTAGAGAGCATGGGTGGAAGCTGATGGGGGGAAGATTCATGGGAGAAAGAAGGAGGTGCTACTTCACTAAGAGGGTGGTGGAGCCATGGAATGTGCTGCCTAGGGGGCTGGTGGAGGCAGAGACAGTGGAGGGGGTCAAGACAGGGTGGGACAGGTACAGAGGAAGGGTTCTGGAAGCAAAATCCAATGCAGTGAGAATATCCAGAACTGGGAAGGGAGAAGCCAGAGAAGGCGAGGAGGGCAGCAAGGTCAGCTCCCAGGGTGGAGGCTGACCAAATGAGCAGACGTGAAAGACCGTTAGGCCTATTCTGCTGGCATTTTAGTATGTTAGTAAATGAAAAAGGGAGGGGCTATAATGATACCCCTTGGGGAGGCAGGTCCATGTGTACTGATAATCTTCAAAGGTGAAGGCAAGCTTGTATTGGCTATCGTGAGCCAGTGGTTAGAACCAAAATCCATTGGCAATATCCAATGCACTGAACCATTTGTGGTCAGATGTTAACAGCCTTAGCAGATCTGGCACTGAGGCCACAGTTGGGGCACAGCCTTGGGGTAACTTGATTAAGTTTCCTGTAATCAATTGTGAGTCTCCAAGAACCATTTGCCTTCTTCACAGGCCAAATGGGGAGTTCACAGTTAAGACACATGGCCTGATCACACCCTGCTGGAGTAGTAGTCTTGATAGTCTCTCTCAATGATGATAGGGCTTCTGCAGAAAAAGGGTATTGTCTCTGTCTTACAGGATCTGGTCCTATAACTTCAGCGGTTGTTTGCATCCTGCCACAATCATGTGTGTGAGTTGCAAAGCATCCCTGTGTTTGGCAAGGATAGGTTGTAGTTCCTTGTATGACTCATGGTCCTTAAAGATGCCTATGATGTTAAACATAGTGTTGTTATTGGAGATAGCAGCTAACACATGGGAGTCTGCTATCATGACAGTATGGTACTGTCCTGAAGTCTGAATCAGTAGCCTATTGGCTAAATCCATGACACAGCCATTTCGTGCAAGAAAATCAATTCCCAAAATACTGGAATGCTGGCATAATGTCATGAGGTCAAAAGTAAACTTCCTGGTGAGGTTCCCATCCACTACAGGAAGTGAGATGGACCTACAAGCATGCAGTGCAGTACCATCTACACCTTGGGCAGTAGCCTCTCTGCTGGTTGACCAGTGTAAAGATTCTGGGTCTTCCTCATGTAGTATTGACATGGCTGCCTCTGTACCATGCAGCATCAGAAATCGGTGATTCCTGACCATGGCTGCTACACAAGGTCTTTCATACATTTCTACAACCAAGTCTGATACAATGCGGACTGGGGCCTCTAATTGTTATTGTGATCCCTGTGTTTTGACCTGTGGTGCAAATGATGATGCATGAGGGTCCAGCACATACTGGCTCTGATATTGTAGGCCTGCAGGATCTGCTTGGGCCACTCTCAAATAATTGACTTTGTATAACCCAGACCGGGAGCCTGCCACAGCAGTAATAGCAGGCTGAGGAGTAGGAGCAGAAAATGAAAAATCTGGATATGTAAAATCAATAGGAGCACTAAGTGCAGCAGCTGGAGCAATACCTATAGCTGTATACACACACACATACACACACACACACACACACACATGCATGGTCTGTGATGCAGAAGCTACTGCAGCCATGCTGCATCCTGCATCAGTACTGGTCACAGCCCTAACTTGCTCTAGCATTTTTTTGAGGTTTGCATTCTCCTCAGCAATTTGACTGTATGATGGCCCAGTCCAGTAATACCAGCTGCCTTGTTGATTACCTTTCTGATTGGCATTTTGGTTTCTATAGCCATTGCCCTGTCAATTCCTATTCTTCTTCAAAGGTTTATGATTACACTTATTATTCTTATTGTTGTTGTTGGATGTGGCCTGGTTATTCTCTGCCCCCCCTCCACTGCATAGTGGGTTCCAGTTCCAGATGACTGCTGGATGGCAGCTACCTTGTTTTTGGAACCAGAGGACAGGGAATGAAGGTATGCCTGTAAAGCCCTCTTCGACACTCACAAAATCTTAGCAAATGTATCTGTATCAGGAAAGATAGCACATTCAACCTTCTCCCACAAAGTAGGGTACATTTTACGTAGGACAAGGTTCTTGTACTCCACACACTTCTTGTCACATTGTTCTTTGGCTATCTGCTTACCAGTACAGTAGGCCATCCAGAGACTCTGATTGTAGCTCTTTGGCACCCTGTTTTACATTATATGTCATGCGTACCCCTACCACCCCTGGATAAAGTCCAGTCATCAGTTCTGCACACACATCATTAAAATCTGCCAACTTATCTGTCCTAACAACCTCTGGGAGTTTTGACCACAGTACAGGGTAAATTGTTAAACATAATATCTGTACACGACCCTCCTGAGGGAGGCTGAGCATCTCACAATGTGAACAGACTTTCTCAAGATGACAGCTTAAGTTGTCATGTGACTTCATCCTGCCTATGCTGTCAGCAATCTGCTGGGCAGAATGCACTACCTGCATGGTCTTAGCTACCATCTTTGATGTTTCTCAAGGGAATGGAGGGTTTAAAACTGTTTGTATACCATCAAGCCTCAGCTGCAGCATCTGATACTGATCTAACAACATTCTGCTGCTGACTTGCCTCATTCAGCAGCTCATCTATCTTCTGACGAAAGGTTTTCTGTTGTTCCTCTGTCAGATCAGAAGAGGTCAGGGCCTCTTCAATCATTATTGAGATCTCTGCCCTATTTAACTATGTCAGGGCAACCACAGCAGGAGAGGAAAAATTTAAAAAATTTCCCCTCCAAATCCCATTGTCGGCCATCTTAACTGCAATCATGGACAGAGTCATCTTGTGAGTGGCATGGCATCTGGAATCCACCATCTTGGGGTGGCAGAGTGTCACAGTGTGGTGACATGGCAAGCCACCATTTTGTGAGTGGAAATAAGCAGTGCCAGCCATTGGGCATGCCTGCTATATATCATCAAGAGGGTACCCGTCATCAGAGTCTCTCCCCCGAAGAGATAATGACAATGGGCATATACTGAAAGCAATTAATGGCGTTAACATGTCCACCAAGAACCTCTTGCTAACAGTGCAGTTTTGCCATCTTAGCTCTGCATTTCCTATGAGAAACCTTTGCATTGTTCACATGCACACCTTTCACAAAATTGTTTTGTGACACTCTGTATGTGGTACTTATTTCAGCATGATTCCTAAACTGTCTATCCAAGTCACCACTTACCTGATCCAACTCCTTTCTCAGCTCATCATTCTCCCCATGCAAGGCACCATTTGCCTCAGTCAGCAAATAATTCATGTGTAAAACCTGCTTCCTGTCTAATCTCACTCTCTCGTATTCCTCTCTCAAAACATTCAGTTCCTGATCATTAACCCCTGCAGCACCATACAAAAGAGATAAATTCTGCTGACATAAGATCTGGATCTCCTTCTCCAGCCTACATTCACATTTAGCATGCTCAGCAGCATGTATGCCCACATCTTTTTTTATAACATTGACATGAGACTCCAAAGTATTTAGTTTCACTTGGGCAACTTCCAGATCTGCATAAATGGCTTCTACTAACTAGCCTTTCAGAGATTGCTGTTTGTCTGCCTAGTCTCAATGTACTGTATACACACAGCATGTACAGGATTTTTCTCACAATTAGCATTTAAAGCAACATTTTCCCATCATCTGTGGAAGGAGTTAAGATCATTTGAGACATCAAGCCTCAACTTTGCACAGATTTCTGGCATGTCTAAAAACAGAAGGGGAAACCTAAAACCATTCAGAGGCTTTCCCTGATGAGCACTGGTTCACAGCAGTTAAACACACTCAGACAGAATGATGTATGTGAGCTCATGTGAAGAAAGCGCTCACAACCAACCAGTAGCAGTCCATCAACATGGAGTCCTTAGCTGCCAAGGTTAACCCAAAGGGTAACAGCAGTCCGTGTACCTTCACTGGAGTCCCAAAACTTCCCAATTCATTGCTACTTGTGTCTGAAGAAAATCACTTCCCAGAACTCAAGTTGCAAAGTAAAATGAGTGTTATTCTTTGCCAGTCAAAACCATTTGCGCATGGTCACCAATTTGTTGTCTGTGACAAGCACAAACATCAGGTTCTTGTATAGGGATGCTGGACAAGGAAACAAGAAGAAGAAGAATGCAATAAAGCAGTTTATTACATATACTCATGCCATTATAAGTGAAGCAAGCAGTCACATGGGAGACAGCTTTCTCAACCCTTGGGTAGTCAGTCTTTCTCAGAGAAAAACTGGCTATGCATACAGTTACATATAACAGACAACAGATGCATTTCAGATACAGTTATTGACTAAACAGTAATAATAAGGTGGCTCCCTTGAGTATCATCTTACAGAAAGAATGTGATGGATAACAAGAAACTTAGAACAAAGAAGGGCATTAGCTGTTATAAACTTAGAATAAAGGAAATGCAAAGCATGCAGAAATACATATGAAATGATACTCTGGTAAAACAAATCGTGACAGAATGTAAAACACACAGTATGTGCCTGATTATAAGTACACACATAACATAACAGATGTATAACAGCAAAATGAGCAAAAATGAATATATACTGTATGATATTGAATACTGTATAATAGAAAATAAGTAACTAAGACTATACAATTAGTGCATATGATATAGTGTATACAATAACAAGCATGATCCCTAGTATCCACGCTTGTATGGTGGGTACCATCACTACATGTTAGTGCAATACAGCAATATCCCAGTAATGATGAAATCTGTCATTGGCATGTGCTTGAGGGTGCAAAGGGTGTGGGACCCAGGCATAACAGACAGAGTGGGCCAGCAAAGGCATCATGCACCTCCATCATGTGCTCGACAAAGCCCCAGTATGCAGCAGTCTTTCCAACAGCTGAGCAATACATATTGGCTACCCAAACAGCACCACAGGAGATACCTCCAACTCAGGCATGCCTTGGCAACCCTTTTGGGACCCTCACTCACTGACCTAAGTGCCCACCCAATGGACACAGTCCTTTACCCCCAATCTCCCTTGAAATGCAGGGTGGCACACCTCTACTGCTTGTTTATTTGCCAGGGCTAGAACCAAACAGATGCCATGAGGTGGGAATAGGAATGGGAGCTCCAAGTTGACCTTCCAAAGACGCTTTGGGAAACATGCTGGTGGTCTCTTACAGCATCCATCAGCAATACAAAGAACAGATTTACACAACAGAAAATCCTGCTCCACTTGCTCAAGATGCCTTAAGCAATGCATAAATGTGGTCTCCTGCTGAGGGCAGTGTGCTGGAGGTGTCAGAGACGGACAGGAACCATCATACATATAATATACCTTTGCACAAAGTTGGCCGTTCTGGGTCGAGGTTCAGCAAGTCTGCCATGACATTACTTTGGAACTGATCACGCTGGATTAAGCGAGGGTAATGCTGGGGATCCTGCTGGAGCTTGAAGACCAGGAAGGCACAGGTGCAGACTAGACAGATCAAAGTGTATTGTGAGCACCATAACCATAGTGAAAAGAGTCATTCTTAGACACTGAAAAACACAGGACCTCCCGAACACCCAGGAATGGTTGGCTGAGCTGGTGAAAACAGCCAGTTTTGAATGGGTTCAGGTACTTGCCAGGGGTTAGAAGCAGAAATACCTATGTACTTGGGGCCAGCACCTGTGGTCCCAGCACTGCAGGATCCCTGCCAGCTGCATCCTACCTCAATACCTGCACACACCCCAGCAAGACAGCTGATCACCCTGGAACCACAAGGAGGGTGCCCCACAGGCATTGCATACTTCAACCCACTTTAATGGTCCAGCTCCCAGGTATGCAAATGAGTGGACAACACACAACCCTCAACTAGCTCTGATGATTCCAAAATAACAGTGCAAACATGAAGCTGCTTGCTTTTTTTTTTAATTTCCCCTTTTTGTTTCCACCTGTTTACTCTTTTGACAACCTCAGCAGGTAACCTAGAGTTATATTTCCAAGGGGTATTCCCCAGGCCAGGTCTCAACCCAAGTGTAAAATGTTTACAAGTTTGCTGTGGCCCTTATTCCAGGGCCTGTGAAATGTGTCAGTGCCCATAATATGTTTTTTATATAACTCAATGAAACAACAAAACTTTGATTATAATAAAAAAGTGCCTCAGGTTGAATGGCATCAAATAAATGCACTCATAAATTGGGCATTTATTGTTGTATTTGTTGTATCAACATGAAATGCATGTCATCCAACACAGTCTTGCCACAGTCTGAACCTGTTCTTCAGAATTTAAAACCAGGGAGTCCACTGACACCTCCTTCCCCACAGAAAAGATTAGCAAACATGAAATCACACCTATGGATGCTTCCCAACTAGTTATAATATGACACCACAATTATTTGGAATACAAAAAGGACAAAATAAAACCTAAGCTTCAGATTTTAATTCAAATTACTTTCAGATAAATATAATGCACAATTATGCATTTGTATGATTTCCAGTCTTTCTTGGTTCCACAACAGTTCATTTAATTATGTCCCTTATTAATTTCATGTTGCTTTTGCCAACCTCCCAATGCCTCCTGACAATCTTTAACATCTCAAGGCATATGGCACTTAGTATGGGCCTCTTCCACTACTTCCATCCCAATTAACATTTTTCCCAGGACAAATACTGACTGTGAGGCACCAGTGTCCTAAAAACCAGTGCCACCAGAAGCACTAGTTCATGTTCTCTTGCTTCACTCATCAGCATAAACTGCACTTCATGTGGGGACGATTTCACAGTACTGTTATTATGTACAACAGAAGGTATAATTGGCACATGTGGGGACTGCTGGAACTTATTACTGCTGTGCCATCACTGCTCACACTGCTTGGAATCTGCATGTCAGATTAAAGAAGCTATATGAATGAAACAAGTGATGATGTTTCATGTGAATGCAAAGGCACTGAGCTGTGCATGCCCCTGTGCATCTGCAACACCTAGAGCATAAGCTACATCTTTTTCTCAAGCATATTACCCTCTCAGCCATATTACACAGTTCACTTCTGAATACTGGCATTAGTTCTTCATGTGCTGTTCAGATACATCTGGAATTTCTTCTAGGTTCTCAGCTAGTGCCTCCTCTCTTTCCTGCTCCATTTCTGTTAACCTCAGCTTGTTAGTCCTTCTCTCTTTCCAGCTCCATTTCTCTGCTAATCTCTGCTTCTTCCTCAAACTTTCATGTTCCATTTCTCTCTCAAACTCTAGTTGTTATACCTTTGGCTGCTGTTCCCATGCATCGTTGTTTGAAACCTCATGAGTGATGTTTTTTCATCATGGGCACTATTTTCTTCTCTGATGATTTTGATGTTCTGAAGTCATCCATTTTCTAGCAGTGTACATTTTTTAAAGAAATAATAACACTACTATAAGGTGAAACAAGAACAAGATACAAAGAAAAGTAGAGTATACACTGTAAAATATGCCATGTATAATTGTAATTATTGAAATTAAATTGTAATTTAATTGCTTAGTATTACTTTAATATTTCCATGGGTTATTAACTGCAGTTTATGGCCCTCATTATGATTTTATCTACATGTTTTTATTGTTATTCAAATGTTTTGTATTTACAGTATGTAAGGCACTCTGATCCTCACCTCAGGAAAAGGGCACAGCATAAATAAAACTACTACTACAATCATGCATGCAAAAAGAAAATAAATGAATTGTACTGTACTGTACCTTGGGAGTTATTGCCCTCAGCCCTTCTGGTGTCTTTTCTTTATACATCTATTTCCATTTACATTTATTCATTCTTTCAAGGTTCTCATTCCCTGCTGCAACAGACAGTCTGTTCAGAAATGGTGTCTTATTTGTCAGGCGGAGACTTCTTCTTAGTGGCTGAGATGCCACTTCATGGGACTTTCTCCCATACAAATCAATATTTTCCATGGTGCAATAGTCAGATGATACATCTCTGACAATTATTCTGAAAATATGCAGTACAGTGGTCATTATGGCACTTTTTGGGGCCTTATGTACTTTGAGCACAGTTGGTATCTGGTGATGCAGTCTGTGGCATGAACACACTATTGGTGTATTTCTGTATCACATTGGACTGCAAGTGAAGTGACATGGTACCCCTTGATGTTTCCAATTAAATGATGCACTTCCACAGCTGGGCACTCCTTTGTTGTAATCACACATGCCAATGTAAATAGTAAAGAAGATACAAGCAGAAATCAGAGAATTCATCAGGAGGATGAGGGAGGATGGGGAAAGCATCAGAAAGAGTAAGGTGTTTTTAAAGAGCACTCAGATCTCCATCACAAAAAGGGGGCTGAGGGCAAACTTGAAACACCTTGTCCCAGCTTTGCTTGGCCTGCTGTGTTCTGTCTGCCCCAGGTACACACCTTAGTTCAAAATGTCATACAGTACTGCTTAGCTCTGCTCCTCAACTCATAATACACTACAGTATATACTGTAGTAAGACAAAGTTACATAATTTTAGTTTAATGTCCACCTGCTGTTTTTTTGGGGGGGCTAACCTTAATGGTCTTTCTTCACCCAGGGAAAAAATGCTACTTGTGGACAATATGCTAGCTGAGGATGATGAGACCACCACAAGGGAAATTATGGATGGTCTGGCTGCTGTAAATAGGAAAGTGACATTTGTCTCCTCTGTAAAAAGGAAGCACCACCAGATGGGATGGACATAAAAATGGGCACAGTAAAGCCACCCAGAAAAGGGTGATTATCATTCTAAAGTGTTCTTATTTGTTATCACATACATTTGTCCAACATCAGAGATGTGAACAAAATGAAGCAACTTGAGCAGGCCAGGTTATGAATCAAGAACAAGGAGACATTTCATGATGTCATGTTTTTTTGATGAGATGACAGTGCCTTTGCAGCAGTTTGCTCTTATGACTTTCTGCAAGAGGGGCAGAGACTCCATTAAGCTGAATCCAAAACACCCTCTAATGCATCATGTTTGGAGCACCATAGCCAACTAAGGGCATTTCTCACTGAGCATTTATGGGGGTTAGTGATCTCAATTGTAGGAACCAAACTTTAAGATAGGTATTGTCTCATATCAGGGACTGTGCCACTTCACCTGTACTTGCTTTATGCCCACAGGAACCATGGATGGAAAATTCTTCAAGCAACATATTATCAATGAAGCAGTGAAGACATACTCAAGCAAGACTGTCAATACCTCCAATCCACTTCATAGTAGGATTCTTTGTCCCACAAGGGTGGGTGTTCACTGAAACCAAGCAGTGTAAGTGGGTCCTGAATTTCAACATAGTAAGGACAGTAACGCACATTTCAAGATTTAGCATTTGTACTACAATACAACAAGGTAAATATAACCATGTATGCTGACAATGCAGTATTATATAGGTCCTCTAAAGACACAGTGACACTGAACCTTGAGTTGACAAATGACCTACAACTCCTTGAAAACTGGTTGGATAGAAATAACCTTGTGCTGAACGGCAAAAAAAAAAAAAAAAAATAACAGACATTGGTGTTCAGTCCAGCAAATCTTGGAACCAACAGGTCATCGATCCTGACACCTGCTCTCATCAATGGATCTAACACTGAGGTCGTCAAAACCATCAAGTACTTAGGCATAACCTTAGATCAGAATTGTACCTTCAAAGTACACATCGACCAACTGATCAAGGCTGTGAACCAGAAACTTGGTCTACTTTATCGCCTAAACCCCTATCTTACACAAGAATCCTGGCTCAAGGTGGCAAAAGGCACACTACTACCCAACCTGTTCTATGGTACACCAGTTCTAATGACTGTCCAAAGGGCAGAAATACAAAAGCTCAGAACCTTATACCACCGGGTAAGCCAATTTGCATCAGGAGCCCTGCACTGTGTGCATCACTGCCAGGTGCTACAAGCCACCATTTGAAGGGTGACTACAATACCCATCACTATGTTTGGCCTTCAAACTGAGGCAAGAGAATACCCTCAAGTTTGGCTAGAATACTATTGGACAAACCAAATAGAAGGCCCCTCATATCCTCGTGATGCAATCTCCTTAATGTGCTCAAGGTCAGAGCATCCCTAGGACAAAAGGTCAGGTCCAACTAGGATTCCACTCCTCTGGAACACACTCCAAGTGAATCTGCAGTAATTTACCTCCCTTAGGAGTTTCAAAAAGAGGGCGTAATGTGCACCTCTCAGAGCTCAACCAATGCAGCTGCCACCACTGACCCCCCTCGCCCAGTCAATAATTAGCACACGTTGAAATTTTTTGTAACCTAAACTGTCTTACCTGGATTAACAAATATCAAGTAAAGATGATTGTATTAATTGGTTCATGAACAATTGCTGCAAATGAATGTTGTAAAGTGAGAATGAATTTCACAGAATGGGTCACTGTCCACAATGATACTGTCTATTTCTGTACCTCTACTGTACTTAAATAACTCCAGGTTGCCCCTGAAAAAAGGACTGTCATGGTCTCAGAAGGCTTACCCAGTTACCAAAATTAAATAAATAAATACAGTACATGTAGCATGCATGCAAATAAGCAGTGTAATGCACAGAATACAAAGAGGTTCACACTTGTATTGTTACAGGATGCAGAAGGGTTGACTATTACTATGAGAGAGGTTCTAAGAGGAAGAAGGACGGTTGGAGGAGGACACTCGAGCCAGTGCTGGCAGATAGCACACCATTGCCAGCAGCACTGACAAATGAAGGGTTCCACTAAGTGGGCCCATATAACAGGGAGTAGCGGGTCATAGGGCACCAAGCAAACAGTACAATGGTAATAAATTATGCATATGATGAAATGTTACTGTCTATACCCAGTAATTAAAAACACATCTTCACTTTCTGTCTTCCACACTAGCAAGAACTGAAAACAGTCATAGATTCTGTGAACCACACTGGGCAAGTCATTGTCTGACGTTAGAAAGACATGAAAGAAATATAAAGTATATCACTTTAAAATAAGTACAAGAAATTATAAAACATATATATGAATGCAAAAAAGATATTAAGAACTATATTATTAGTGTCTGTGTATATTTATTCTGTACAGTATACTCAGTAAAGAGTTTTTGAAGGGTGCATTTGTGCGACGTTTGATACAGTAGGCAAACTGCAGCTTGAATGTCTCCTCACAGACTCTGCATTTGCTTAGCAAACATCAAACAGAAACAGTAATAAATGAAAATTACATACCTACTGTAATTCTTGCTCTTTTTGTGTATCTTCACCAGTCATCACTAGCTAGGTACTGGCCAGAGGATAGGACCCCATAGGAGCATTTTTTTTTTTGGGAGGTGGAGCCGACACAGGGGTTGCGCCGCCCTCAAGACCGATGTATTACGTGGTGCTCACGGGTTGGCCATTACCTGTCATTGACTCCACACTAGCTCCAGTTCTGCATGCTGGCGAGAAGGATGGAAGGGATGGAGGAGTGGGGCAAGGGAGCACAAAGGGATAGAAAAAAGGGAAGGATATAAAACTAAAAGGAGAAATAAATGACGGAGAAGACAGAAAAGCGAGAAGCCTAAGGGATTGGGGAAGGGGGCCACAATCTCTGGGTGAAAGGACTGGGTGGAGAAGGGAGAGTAGAAGAAGGAAAGAGGAAAAAGGGGAAGGAGGAGACACTGACCCCCCTATAATAACAGCCTGGGCCTCTTGAGAGGTAAGCCACAGAGTTCTAAAACTAATGCTGTGAAATGATTTAAACTGTAAGGATTTTAGGGCATGACTACATGTCCATGGTGCAGCATGAGTAGGCACAGGAGCCAGTGCCAGAGCTTGAGGAAGAACCCCCTACTTTGAGGTTCAGGCAGATCAGTGATACAGGGCTGGTGGTGCCTACCTCTCCTGCCAACTTAACAAAGCAGTAGGTCTAAAAAGGTGCCATGGAAAACACCCCGGGGACAAGGGAGATGAGTGATTGGAGAATGGGTTACCCCCAAAAGAGAGTGTGAAAATAATCCTTAGGGGAGCAGTTGAGGGGGTCCCAAGAGATCCCCCCTCCACTGGCTCCCCCAGAGAGGGAGCCAGAGTACCAAACCCTGAGAGGAAGGAGAGGGAGAGAGAGAGAGAGAGAGACCCCACAACCCCCAGCAACATAATCCTCCCTGTCTGCCTACCCAGAGTATTCCTCTCCCAAACCAGAAGGGAGAGGGGGAGAAGGGGAGATGCTAAATACCAAACAAATGAGAGATAAACGGGGAGGGAGGATCACCCAGAGACTGAGGCTCTGGGGGAAGGAGGGTGGGACTTAGTGATGAATGGTGAAGATACACAGAAAGATCCAGATTTATGGTAGGTACATAATTTTCATATCTTATCTGTGTCAGTCTTCACCATTCATCACTAGCTGGGTGAGTACAAAGCCCACCAAAGGGGGCCCAGCACCTTCCTAAGGGACAATGTCCCTTAGCCTCCAGTGGGGGAGACATCAGAAGGGGGAACCCTCACAGGTCTGGCTAGGCCTGGAACTGGTTCTGGTGAAGTGGAGGATCTCCTCACAGGAGTATGAAGGTGCTCCTGAAGCTTGCGCCTCACCCTATGGGAGAAAATGTGAGTTCTCCAGAAAGCAGAGGAAATCATCCTACCCCGGGCCAAGGGTGACAACCAGGAGAGATGAAGCCATACTGAATGCCTAATGCAGATTGTTGTCCCCACCAGCCTGGAAGCCACCTCATTGGAATCGTACCATGCCCTTGCTTGGTGCCTTGCAAGCTCCAGGCCTTGTGGCGAGAAGGCAGTGGCTTGTCTGGTTGCCTCTGTATCAGGCAAAGAGGCTAGAATCTGTCCTAGCCATGACCACAAGTACCTGTTGTAGGTAACATGGTGAGCCTGATGTGCTGCCATGCAGAGCAAGATCTGTGCCAAGGAGAACATCCTCCTGCCCAGAAATTAAACTCTGAAGATTCTGACTCCAGGGGCCAGTCACGGCTTGGGCTTCTATGCCCAGAGGGGGTATCCATGAGTGTCACACCCAAAGGGGGGTGAGGCAGAGTTCCTGGAGACCCCAGAGGGGCATAATACAGCTGGGGAAGGTTCCTTGGGGATGGAATTGAGGAAAATGGACGTCACTAGCTCCAGTGCAATGCCTCTTGGAAGGGAGCCTGTCCAGATTGCATTCTCCAAGGTTGGAGATATGGAGCTCATTGAGCAACCCCGATAGGAAGCGCTGATAGCTGGAAAGATCAGCCACTGGGGATAGGTGGACAGAGGTTTCCTCTCCATTGGATGAGGAAGATGAGGAAGCCAATGAGCACAGAGATTTAGGGTCAGGCTGCATTGGGGAGTGGTGAAGCACCTGTTTGCCCATGGCTCTATGGTGGGCAGGGTAGAGTGAAGCCGTGGCCCTAAACTGCTCCAAGGTAAGGGGCCTCATAGGACCGGAGACATCTGGTAGAGGAAAAGGAGTTGGCAGAGGCACAGGGGCCAGGCACCTCTGAGGAGGAACACAGACTCTGCCCAGACAGGAGGACTGAGTGGATGACCCCAAAGAGGGGGGAGACCCAGTGGTCCCTGCAGACAAGAGCCGTTCAACCGGACTGCAATGGCAGAAGCTGTACCTGAAGGAAGAAATCCACCTGCAAAGTGACATGGGGCATGTGTGCCCAAAAGGACAACCCCTGACCTTCTGAAAAGATGTGCCTCTTGGAGAAACATCAGGGGAGAAGCACAGACCCACGCTACGACTCCTCCCAAAACCAGTCTTGGTCTCCGGGAAGGGCCGCTGCTCTGAACCCTGGCATCTCAACCCTTCAGACTCTGAAAGAGTCCCCTTTCCCACCACTAGCTAAGGCAACTGACACCCCTTGGTCAACTCCTGGGAGGCAGCCAGAGGTGTAGTGCCCTCCTCTGCTTGGGATGCCCCAGCTGGCCCAGAAGTCAGGCTAGCCAGGACAATCACAGAAGGGGGTACTCCCACCAGAGGAGCAGATGGGTCCCCAGCTCCTGGCTGTCCCATGGTGTCCACCTGGACACCTGAAGACTGGTCAATACCACCAACCCCAGAACCAGAGGGGCAGAGTGGGGTCTGAAGCACTGGATCCTGAGGAATCAGAAGAATCCAGGAGCCAATCTGGATCAGTCTCTGTATCCTCATAGGAGGAGGAGGAGGACAGCGAGGTCCAGACCCAGACAACTCGGCCGATCCCTGCCGGTCCCAGGTCTGCAAGTAGTGCTCCCCTCATCCCCAGAGCTGTGAATAGCACTGGAGTCAGAAGCAGCACCACCAGAGGCACTGCAAATGGGTCCCACACCACACACTGCACTGCTCCCATCCTCGGCACTGCAAACAGTGCCAGAGTCAGAAGTGGAACAGTGGCTGGCCCAGTGCCACCTGTGGCACCACCTGGACCCGCAGTGCCTCAAGTGACACAAGAGTCAGGGGCAGCACCAACAGATGTTGGTGTGGTGGTGCCAGCCTGCGTCCATGGGTCCCAGAGCACAACACTGGGGGAGCCTTCACTTCCAAAGAAGTGATTGCTGAAGCAGTGCCTCCTGCCTGGCCCCTGAGGGGGCCAGACTAGGCCTCCTGCACTATAGAAGAAGCCCCCACTGCAGCAAGACTAGTAGTGGCAGAGGCCCCCTCCTCCACATGCCACATAGGTCTGGGAGGGGGCCTGGAGCAAGGGCTCAGAACCCTGACTTTGGTCTTCTGCATACGAGCCTGTTCTCCAAAAGTCAGCGGCACACATCTGACCTTAAACTCATGCAGTTCCAACACTCAGTGGTCCATAGAAAAACAAGCATCACAATGATCCATATCGTGGTTGGGGCCTAAGCAAGTTAAACACCGGTCATGCTGGTTCATGGTGGAGAAAAGTCAGCAGCAGGGACTCTGACGCATCAGAGACTGACCCATCCTAGATGATTTTTCTTGTCCCCCGAATGAGACATGGCCAGACAGAACACAAAAGACTAAACAAAAGCACTCGGCGTCATCAAAAAGCAAAAAGGAAAGATCTTACATATATACCGGGAGACGATGCTGAGAATGGAGGTGAGCAGAACCTTTTGAAAAATGAAGCCAATGGAATGGGCTGCACTTGTGATGCAGACTTCACACTGAGAGCTTCCATGCGATCCTCATTTGATGGTGGGAGAAACAGAACTGGAGCTAGGGTGGAGTCGATGACAGGTAACGATCTACCCGCAAGTGTCACATAATACGTTGGCCTTGAGGGTAGCGCCGCCCCTGTGTCAGCTCCACCCCCCAAAAAAAAAAAAAAAATGCTCCCATGGGATCCTAACTTCTGGCCAGTACCCAACTAGTGATGAATGGTGAAGACTGACACAGATAAGATCACTGACATTTCTTGTGCTATAACCAAGAAATTCCAAAAGCAGTACATGTTCCCCAAGGTGACCCTAGATAGCCCATAAGTTCTCAGGATGGTTGTAAGTGCTGTCTGCAAAGATCCAGTGACATAGTTCTGCTCAGAAAGCCAGTCTTTGCTTGGCAGACAATACACAAAAAGACTGATAATGTTGGCATTTCTGTTTATATAAAGCTGAATTTCCAGATACGTATTCTCCATGGTGCCCCCTTGATATCCTAAGAAGAACATGTTGTTAAAGAAAGGCAATAGTGGTTTACAGGTGGTGGTTTTAAGTAATGACTGCTATGATCCAGGGACACATTTCTGCTGGAAGTCTGTCTTTGCTTGGCAGACATCACACAAAATGGCAGATAACATTAGCATTTCTGCTTAGATTAATCTGAAATCAGACACGTGTGCAACAGGGTGTCCCCTTAACTCCCCCAAGATGTTGCTTGAAAAAGGGAATGAGGGATTTTAAAGAGTGCTTTTGAGTGATGCCTACCAAGTTCCAGGGTCAGATTTCTGCTTAGAGAGTCTGTCTTTGCTTGGCAGACATTGCACAAAATGATTGATAACACTGGCATTTCTGATTTGAGTAAGCTGAAATTGCAGATACTGTACATGTTCCCAATGGTGTCATTTTAATATCACTAGAAGAACATGTTGCTAGATAATGGAAATGGTGGCCTGATGGAGGATGGGAAGGGGTTAAGTGTGTCTGCCAAGATCCAGGGACAGGTGTCTGCTGAGAGCCTGTCTTTGTTTGGCAGACATCACACAAAGTGACAGATACCTTTGAAATTTCTGCTTTGATTTGGCTGAAATTCAACATACATGTTCCCTAAGGTATCTCTTAAATATCCCAAGAAGAACATGTTTCCAGAAAAAGAGAAAGAGGGTTTTTGGCAGAGGGTGGTTTTAAGTGATGCCTGCCAAGATCCAAGGACCGATTTGTGCTTACAGAGACTGCTTTTGCTTGGCAAATGTCACACAAAATGGCTGATAACGTTAGCATTTCTACTTAAATTAAGCTGAAATTCCAGATTTTTGTTCCCCATGGTGTCCCCTTAAACCACCAAGAAAGAAGATATTGCAGGTGAAGGGGGAACATTTTTTTTCAAAGGGGTGGTTTTAAGTGATTTCTGCTAATAGAGCATGTCTCAACTTTGCAGACATCACAAAAAATGTCTAATATCTTTGCCATTTCTACTTCAAATAAGCTTTCATTCCAGGTGCGTGTCCTGATGATGTCTCTTTAATATCATTTTGCCCTGGAACTTGGCAGGCATCACTTAAAATTATAGCTCTTCTTGGGATACTAAGGGGACACCTTAGTAGGATGATAACTTTGGCATTTCTGTTTAGATGTAGCTGAACTCCTAGACACATGTTCCACAAAGTATCCCCTTAAAACACCAAAAAGACAATTTTGCTAAAAAAGTGAAAGGGAGGTTTCCAGGGAAATGATTTTTAGTGATGCCTGACACATTCCAAATATTTAAGATCCCAAGAGGAACATGTTGCTAGACAAAGAGAAAGTTGGTTTTAAGGGGTGGTTTGAAATGATGACTGCCAAGTTCCAGGGACAGATTTCTCCTAAGAACTTGTCTTTTCTTGACAAACATGACACAAAATGGTTGACAACATTGGCATTTCTGCTTAGATTTTGCTGAAATTCCACATACATGTTCCCCAATGTGCCCCTTGAAATCCCAAGAAGAGGATGTTGCTAGAAAAAGGGAAAGGGGGGTTTAGAGCAATGATTTTAATTGACACCTGCCAAGTCCCAGGGCAAAATGTCTGCATGCTCTTAAAGACTACCTTTGCTTGGCAGACATTACACAACACTGCAGATAACGTGGCTTTTATCTGCTTTGATTAATATTAAATTCTAGAATGTTCCCCAGTGTTTCTACAGATAGCCCCCAAGTTCCCAAGGTAGTTTTAAGTAATACCTGCTAAGATCCAGTGACAATTTTCTGTTCCACGATCACATCTTTGCTTGGTACACATCACACAAAATATCTGATAATGTTGGCATTCCTGCTTAGATTAAGCTGAAATTCCAGATACATGTTCCCCCAGAAGCCCCCTTAATGTCCCAAGAAGAACACATTGCCAGAAAGAGGGAAAAGTTGTTTTCAGTGTGTAGTTTAATGTGATAACTGCCAAGATCATGGGGCATATTTCTGCTCAGAGAGCCTGTCTTTGCTTGGCAAACATCAAACAAAATGGATGATAACTTTGGCATTTCTGCTTAGATGGAGCTGAACTTCTAGATAGATGTCCCACAAAGTATCCCCTTAAAACACCAAGAAGACAATTCTGCTAAAAAAGTGGAAGGGAGATTTCCAGAGAAATTATTTTTAGTGATGCCTGACATGTTCCAAAGCCAGATTTCTGCTCAGGCAGCCTGTCTTTGCTTGGCAGGCATTACACAGAACAGCAGATGAAAATGTTGCTAGAAAAGGGGAGATGGGGGTATTGAGGGGTGGTTTAAGTGATGCCTTCAAAGTTCCAGGGTCAGAATTCTGCTCAGAGAACCTGTCATTACTTGCCATGCATCAAACAAAATGACTAATAACATTCGTATGACTGCTTTGATTAAGTCAAATTCCAGATACATATTCCCCAAGGTGTCCCCTTAGTATCCCAAGAATAGCATGTTACTAGTAAAAGGGAAAGGAAGTTTACATGTTCCCCAAGGTGTCCCCGTGATATCTCAAGAAGACTGTGTTGCTAGAAAAAGGGAAAGGTTGCTTTCAGCAGGTGGTTTTAAGAGATGACTGCCTTGATTCAGGAAAAGATTTCTGCTGAGAGGGCTGCCTGTTTTTGCTTGGCAAACATTTAAAAAAATGGCAGATAACTTTGGCACTTTTGCTTTGACTGAGATAAAACTCCATTCTCCAAATGGCCCCTTTAATATCCCAGAAGAGCATATTGCTAGTAAAAGTGAAAGGGGGTTTTCAGGGTTTGATTTAAAGTAATGCTAGCAGTATAGTGCAGTGGATTAAGGCTCTGAGCTGCAAACCTGGAGACCTGGGTTTGAATCCCATGTCCCCCACTTGCATACTGTGTGACCATAAGCAAGTCACTTAACTTCATTGTGCTCCCAGATTGCACATGGAAAAAACCTTCGGCTTAGTGTGCCTTTCCTGTATAAACAATTTCCCCTTTACCTTTAATGATTTGTGAGGATCCAGGAACACATTTCTCTTGGGCTTTCTTTGTCAAACATCACAAAAAATGATGATATCATTGGCATTTCTGTTGAGATAAAGCTGAAATTCAACACACATTTTCCCCATGGTGTCCTCTTGATATTTCAAGAAGAATGTGTTGCTACAACATGGGAAATATGGTTTCAGTGGGTGGTTTTAAGTGATGACTGTTAATATCCAGGGACAGATTTCTTCTCAGGGAGTCTATCTTTTCTTGGCAGACACCACAGAAAATTGTTGATAACTTCGTCATTTCTGCTTTGATTAAGATGAAATTCCAGTTGCATGTTTCCCAACATGTTTCTTTAATATCTCAAGAAGAACATGTTGTTAGAAAATGGGAAAGGGATTGTTTTTGTGGGACAGTTTGAAGTTATGACTGCCATGTTCCAGGGACAGATTTCTGCTGAGAGAGTCTATTTTTTGCTGGCAGATACCACACAAAATGAATGATAGCATTGGCATTTCTGGTTTGATTAAGCTGTAATTTTAATTACTTGTGCCCCAAGGTGTCCCTTTAATAGCCCAGGAGAAGCATGTTGCTAAAAAAGGGAAAGGTGCTTTAAATGAGATGTTTGTTTTTTTTTGTACCCCAGTTTTCTCCCACCCCCATCTCAGCATGAACGCATGCATATGGAGGCTAGAGATGTTGCAAAATGTAATTTTGCCAGTGAAATGTCATCAAAATTGCAAATTTTACCAAGGAAAATATTTTGCATAATTATGCTGTTGTGGCAATATTTTGTCGGCAAATTTCACCTTATATTTTGCCTTTTGTTTCTATTCGGTGAAATCTGGCAAAATCCAGTGAAATTGGGCTTTTCATATAACCTACTGTCTGCAGGTCACATGGGTGACTGTATATAGGCAGAACATGAGTGATTAATTTCCCTTCTGTGTAGCTGGAGACTTGTAGGAAGCAGGCAGCCAGCAACAGAGAGAGTTTTTGGGTCAACTCAGCAGTGTGTTCTATTGTGTTTGTTTTGTACACATTTTTTTGGTCCCAAGTTAACATATATTTTGACTGTGTTTGTTGATAACTTCTGTTAGGTGTCTGTGCAGAGTGTGTGTGTGTGTGTGTGTGTGTGTGTGTGTGACTTCCTTTATCCCTTTCTAGGAAACCTTTTTTTTTTTTAACTAATGGAAGGGAAAAGTCGGGGCAAGGGGACTGGTGAGAAGGCACCCACTGTCCATCTGGACAGACAGTTATTTAGAGACAGGGTAGCTGAGGCTGAGGACCCCTCCCAGGCCCATCAAGAGCTGGTAGCCGCCACTCCCCAGCAGTGGTAACAGCAGGAGCCCATTACCCCCCACCCATCAGCAGCAGTGTGAGGATGATGTGGCCCCCTCCACATCCACCACCACCACCCATCAGCATAATGCTTCTACATTACCCCCACTCCCCCATGACCAGCAGCAGGAGCATGTGGCCCCCAGACAGCAGCCAGCACAGTGTATTAATGCCCCCCCAGCAGGAGCATGTGCCCCCTGCCTCCCCCCAGCATAAAGGGTCTGCCGTGTGGTGTTTTTTTTACCATAAACAACACTGAAAACAGTGTTGTTATCTGCAAGTTGGTGGCAGATCTGTGCGAATGGGCAAGCAATGGGGGCCATTTTGGAACTGGTGGCCAAAGGAGCCAACTGCAACACCACCACACTGCAGAGTGGCTCCAGAAACAAAGGGAGTTAGCAGCAGCAGCAGGAGGCAGTGTGGCCCAAGGAGAAGGGGGGCCAAAAGGAGGAAGGTGCCAGGGCTCAGCAACAACAGCTCAGAAGGCACCGGCAGTGGCAGCAAAATCGGCAACAGGCAGCAGCAACAACATCCCCCATCCACCTCACCCCACAGGCAGCAGTGGCGTCAAGTTCATGCTGGACGTCAGCATGGACAGCTGCATCAGCCCCAGCTGATCCTCCTCCTGTGAGCCAAGAAGACCTGGCAGCAGTGCGGCGAGAGATCACATCTCTGCACTAGGATTTTGACGAGTTCCGCCAGGAGGTCGGCGGGGGGGACTTAAGGAAAGTGCTGGAGGACCAACACAAAGTTTTGGACCTCCTGGCAGAGCTTCATCATGGCAGTGGTGATTGCAGGGTGGATTCAGGGCCTGGTCCAGGCACCTTGTAATGACGTGGCGTGGGGACCGTAATGTGCTTGCATGTGAAGCAGCCAGTGGCTACAGTACCAGATTTGTATTTTGTTTTTCCTGTCCTTACCACTATCACTCTTCCCTCATCTGCACCCCGGAAAATGTAAAACAAATTACTAAAAAAAAATATATACATACACTATATATATATGTATTTAGTCTTCTTCCTCCTTCTATAGCCTCTTGTTTCTTTTTCTTGTCCAGTGTTTAGTGTGTTTTGTATTGTGTATGCTCCCTCTCTTTCTCCTCTCAGATATGAATAACCTATCACCTAGTACCCTGCATATCCCCCATTGTGTATGTTACTGTCAGTCAGTCTGTATGTTACCAATAATAAATTGTGTATCTTTCTTCTTTTTTATGTTAATCCTTCTCCTATTCACAAATGTCAAGTATTGTAATTTGTTTGCATGAACAAATTGTTTTCCCAAACCTATGTCATGTTGTGGCAGTTCTTTTTGCTGTATGCAGCTTCAGTATAAGTTTGAATATGTACACAACATAGAAACCTAAATAAGAAGCACTTTTATTGCAAAGTTAAACATATACATGTTTTTTGTGCTTAACAACAGTCCCCTGGCCCTGGGCTTAGTTGTCACAAATGTTCACTTGGTGTCCCTTCCCTCCACTCATAATGTTTTCTTTAGTGCCCTGCCACCACCCAGACATTAAATAGCTGTTTTAGGGCCTGTTTGCTAAATATTTCTGCCTGAAACTCACTGCTGCTGGTGCCAAAACAGGGCCTACAAGTCCAGAAATGTTTACCAAAAAATGTTAAATCAAATTGAGACTGAAATCTGCTGTCAGTCCTGATGTTTTATGGTGCCCCACCAGCAACCAGGCATTAAAATGCTGTTTTGGACACTGTTTACAGTTGCTTTTCTGCCATATCTTATTTCTGTGAGTGCAGCACAGGCAGTAAATGTCCAGAAATGTTTCCTAAAAAATGATAGATTAAACTGAGACAGAAATCTGATCTCAGACATGATGTTTTATGGCGCCCAAATCCTCCTGCAAAATGGTCCTGTGACTTCAACTTGTACTTACTTCCCCCTGCTGCTGCTTTCTCAGTTGATTGAGAACTGTGGAATTATCATTTTGCAGTGATGATGCCCTGGTTAACTCTGCTGTCTCTGTGGTTTTAAGTCACTGTGGATTGCATGACATTTTGAGTGCTGCTGCTGTTGCCTGTAGCTGCTGCCTGCTGCTCTGACTAGTTGCCACGAGAAGTCACTGTTGTTTCTTCACTCTGATTGTAGGATTGTCCATGTGCTGTGACACATGTGTATTGTTTTGTCCGTAAATGTCTTCTCCCGGGTCGTGCCTGAAAATGGGCATTGTTTTTGCCTATTGCACTCACCCTGTTACCAAAAGCAAAATAAATAAATAAATAAATAAGTAATGCTTTGTCTGCTTCATGGGGATCCTCTTCACATAGTCATAATCAGCCAATTTCTCACCAGAGATGCCAAGAAACAACTGGTCCAATCCATTTTCCTATCATTGGTTGATTACGCTGACTTCCTCTACAGCCAATGCCCCAACTCTTACATGGCTAAACTGGACACACTCTACCATCGAGCACTGAGGTTTATAAAGGGACTCTTCTCGACACACATCACTGCACCCTATATGCGGCAGTGGGATGGACATCACTAAAGTTCAGGCGCCACAGAACGCCGCCTCTGGACCTATAGAGCCATCTCTAATAAGCTGCCTTACTATATCTCCTGCTGTCTTCCCTGAGTATAATTGGGAAATCTCTGGGTTAGAGTTACTCAGCTATTACACTTAAAGTACCCAAAGCAAAATCCCGCTGGCAGGGCAGCATAAGCTTTGCGGCTACCTACCTTATGGAACGATCTACAAAACCCTCAAATTAAGCACTCTAATCGGTATAAATGCTTTCAAGATGCTTTATTTCCGTACAATCAGAAAGTATGTAACTGCTTCACCCACTCCAGACCCAGTACTGGTATAGCCATGCCTAGACCCATTTAGTACTGACCCCCAGCTTGCTCCTCACCAGCCTAATTGTTCTCTCTCTATCCCCTGTCTTATCAACACTAGGCCCATCCATCCCTCCCTTATTCTTCCTTTTCCCAACCTCGGATAGGAGCTCACTACCCTGCTGTGACATCCCACAATGCCCCCGACTTTATAACATTCAATCCCAGGGCTCACACATACCCTTTTCTCCATCCACCTTCTACATCCAGCTTTACCAACTCCTTTCTGTGCACCGTGCCCTCCTAGCCTTTCTCCCCCTACTTCCCTCCCTCTCTTCCCCCCTACCTTCACCTCTACCTGGTGTATAGTTTTATTTTTATTTTTTTTCTTCCGTTACTTCCTCCTGCAACCTTAGATAACCTGCTTTATCTTCCTATAGACACTTCTATGTATGTAAATACCGTGTAATCTGTACAATATCTGTATAATTCTATGTACATATGAACTTCTTTTTCTTCCTCTCTGTAAAGAGTATTATCTGTATTGCCTTGTAAATACCTGTGTTGACCTGTATATACAATTGTTCATGCTCCACCCAGGTCCATCTTGCAAATGAGCTTCTGCTCAATGATGAACGCCTGGTTAAATAAAGACTTGATTGATTGATTGATTGATTGATAGTCAATCGATGCTGCTGCTGCACACGTAAGTATCTGAATTGATTTTTTGGGGCAAGAGAAGGTGGATGGTGGGTTGGTATTGGGATGTCATGAGTTCTTACATGTTTGTACTTATTTTATATTTATCTAGTGTACTGAGGAGTACATCATCATGACAACATGCATGAGAGCCCAGGATTGGGATATGGAATGTTGGAATGCACCACATTTCACATTGCACAAGGACACGGTAAGTATTTAATTTTTCATTACTGGGAGGATAGGTGACTGCAGCTCAGATAGCTGAGTCAGATTGTAATTGTATTATTTTTTCTTTTCTCAACACATGCAGGAATTCAAGAGCTGTTAACTCCAGGTGCACTGCTGCTGCTGTTCAATATGTGTGCAATTCATTAACTGGTGGTAAGTATTTCTTAATTTGTGATGGTCTTTGGTAGGTGGGTAGTGGAGGAGGTGGTTGAGGCTGGGTCGGTGTAGGGTTGGTGGAGATGGCTAAGTATTATGTTTGTGGTTACTGCAGGACAGAGATAGACTTTGACAGTAAGTATCTTCTATATGGGTCTGTCAGTATTCAGGATTTCCACTGCTGGGGTGCCTCTGTAACCTACCACCCAATCTGGCTGCTGGCTGTGCTCATTAGACATAGCTTGTTCATGTCAAGTGTTCTAGTTTAACAGCCATTCCCTGATGTAAGTATAGCTTCACGTAAAGATGGTGGTGGTGGGGGGGGCAGTTGTAACAATGCTCAAAATGTCTTCTTTTTTCTTATTGCCAGCCAGGTACAAAGTACTTCTATTGGAATGGTGGCTTACTTTTCTGGAGGGCATTGCTGCTGCATCCCATCTCTGTACAGCATTGGTGACTAAATAGAAGTCTTCCATCCTGGTGTGTGGACGCTGGATCGAGGTGCTGCACCTGCGAGGTGTGGGCCACTGCTGACAACTAAAAACATAGTTTTTTTGGTGGCAGATTGATGGAGGAGGAGCAGGAGTAACTTAGCTGGACTCAGAGGGAGCATTAATGTACTGGTCTGAGACTGCTGTTTATGCTGGAGCATGCATCTGTCAGCTTCATAGATTTTTAGCGGTCGCTGGTATTTCTTGGCAGTATGACAGTGGCCCACACTGTCAAAGTCTGTGTTATACAAATTAGGAATCAGATGGATGACAAGGAGGCAGTTTACATGATGGTTCATTTTATACATAGGGATGGAGTATACATGCATTTCTGAGTAACAGTACTGGCTGAGCATTGTCCGACTAAGTTGTCATTGTCATATATACAGTGGTGGCACACTCAGTAAACACTCATTCATGGTGTCATGGAGGAAGTATATGTGGAAATGGGGAAGATGTTCAGTATTTGTTGCATGTTGAGGCCATTGTGTAGTGCTGAGATGATGACATATTCATTCCAGTTAGCATAGCAGGGGCCAATACATTTTTAAAAATGAAATGAAGTAAACATTGTGACTAGGTTGGGTAATCAAATTAAATTGTTTAACTGGATGTGTAACACAGAACAACCAGCCAAATAAAATTTAAAATACAAAGCAATAACATAAAAAAACATATTCAGTGGAAATGCGAGTGGTGATGCTGCTGGTGGTGGCTGTGGGGGTGGGGCAGAACACCTTTAGCTGTCTTCAAATGACACATCATCCATGAAGCAGCCCTCACAGTCTTCAAGACTGGAGTCATCACCAGGTGGAAATTCAGTCATCATTGCTGCTTCATCTACCTTCCTGCTAGTAGAGGCCTTACCACTGTGGATGTCTTCGTTCTCATCATCATCCCTGAGACACAGTTCTTGGCACAGCATCATCGAAATAGTTGTGTTATGTGGAATGTAAGCCTCATTCATTTTTATAAATGTTAGGTTGGAAACATTCTTCGGTGACAAATTTGTCCTAAAGTCATGCACAATGGCCCCAGCAGAACTGAACACCAGTTCCACACTGACACTGGATGGTGGGCAGCTGAGGTATTTAAAAGCAACAGATGCCAGTGCAGGCCAGTCACTTAATTTTCTGCTCCAGTACCCCAATGGCTCATCAGTGATGCCAAGATTCTTGCTGTCTCCCATGTAGGCATCCACCATACGTTATGCGGCCCTGAGTCCTGCTGCTTCATTATGCTTCTCCTCCTTGTCTTCAATTTCTTCAATGTCCACGTGGTACAGAGCATTCCAAATGGGATTACCTGCCATGCTGTGCTGCGACTTTGACATTTTGTCTGATTTGGTGGCCTCTGATGGTTTACTGGTGGTGGTGGTAGCAACACCTGGTGTATCTATATGTGCCCTTTGTGTCTCTGCATTTTTCATCTGTGCCCCATGTACTCATCTGATAAGGTAATTGGTCAATTTGTCCACTTGCACATGACCCCCTTCAATCATGGCAGGCAAGCCATGTTTGTACCGTGGATCCAGCATGGTAGCAATAGCAAACTCATTAGACTGTATAACGCCACAGATATGTGTATTGCTGTCCAGTATATGGAGCATGTGACCTATTACATGAACAGAACTGTGATCATCACTTGCCTCCATCTGGTGATGGACATTTACCAGTGTCTGCCTCAGCACATGTATACGGGAAATTGACTGACTTATACAGGCAGTGTCCCCACTCATAGCCTGTGTTGCATGCTCAAATGGACACCGAATGTGTATAATGCTATCCATTTATCACCACTGCTTTGTTGTTAGGGTGATGGAGACTCCAGCACTGTCCTGGGTGGTGTGCAGCAGTAGGTAATCTAAAACCACCTTATACTGCTCATAAAGCTGGTCCAGCATGTTCAGTGTGGAGTTCCACCTGGTATCAACATCAAGCTTCATACAGTGCTGAGGCAGATGGTTAGTGTGCTGCAGCTCATGCAGATGGTCACGGGCCTTTGCAGAACGAGTAAAGTGCACACAGATGTGTCTGACAATAGACACAGTTTCCTTTATTTTATTGTGGTTCAGAAATTGCTGCACGACTAGAGTGAGGCAGTGTGCCAGGCAGGGAACTCTGAAAAAAACACCATCAGTAATGTACTTAACCACATTGGAGCTGTTCTCACTGGCGATAAACCCCACTGTAAGTGAGTGTGCATTGAGCCACTCAACAATCTGAGTTTGCAGCACATTCAGAATTTTCTCACCAGTGTGAAACCCTGTAACACTTTGCATTGTTATAGTTGCATTCTGATGAATTCCAGGTGTGTTGCTACCACCACAGTTTTGCTTTATGCAGCTTTTGCCAGGGCCCAAATCAACAACCACTCCAGCTACCTGAGCCCAGTGTGCTGTTATGCACAGATATGAGCTGCCCACTGTTTGCCCAGTTGTCCACATATCCATGCTAAGGTGGATATATTTTGAGGGAGAATGCTTCATGGCATGTAGAAAAGGACTATGAAACTCTGCTGTAGAGTTGGGGCATGGCACATTTGAGAAATACGTTTGTGATGGCACCTGCCATTTGGAACAGGCACTGGCCATCAAACTGTGGAATCCTGGATTCTCCACAAAGGAGAAGAGCAACAGGTCGATGGTGAGCATTTCAGCTGTGGCTGTGTTCAGTTCACATGCAGCAGTATGATTGAGGGGTATTTTGAGTGCCGCTCAAACACACTCTTCAATGTGGGCTGCATCATTGGAGCAGGTCAACAAAAATGCTTTACTAGTGCCACCAGTGCTGTTCTTGCTGGCATACCAGGTGACTTTTGGGGCCTGGGATATGCAGCATGTAGGAAACTGGTTATTTTGGTGGATTTGGTGTGTGGTGGTGTACTTTTATAACTCGAGGGAATGGCAGCTCCACTGCTACTATGCCCACTGTTCGAGAGAGAAAATGATTCCTCACACTCCTCCTCCACTGACCCACTCAGTCCTCCCTCCTCCTGCTCTATTGCACTGCTGTCACTAACATTAAGCTTGACAAGGGAGGTCCATCCAACAGCTCTGGTATGTTTCTGATGTTGGTGCCAGTGCAATGGGTGATTGTTTTCAAGTGGGCATGCTGGCTACAGGTGCCTATGTGGCTGCACTTTTTCCCACGACTTACACATGTTTGACACAGCTGACATATTTCCACAGTGTCATCAGCTGCATTAATCATGAACAAATTCCAAACTAGGGGCTTTGCATCGCTAGATTTCACATGGGACTGAGACTTGGGCAGCATAGCCAAAGGTGTGGAAGTTTTTGCTTTTTGTGCCACTTGCATGATATCCACCATGCTACGTTTGGGAGGTGGGGTGACTGGACTGCTTGTTGTAGACTTGCTGATATCCTCACCCTCAGTCTTGTCATCTAAATGGGCTACATCATCACCCTTCATCTTTTTCACTTCTGGCTCCCACAGGGTATCCAACACCTCATCGTCATCTGTACCAAAACATGTTATATCCTCCTTCTCCTCATCCCTATCATTGTCTACTGCCAGACAAACTTTTCCCTTCTCTGGCATCTCCACACTGTGGTGGGGGGGCTGACTTTCCTTATCTCCTTCTCCAGGAGAAACTGACTGAAGCTGGACACTGTCACCTTCACCACCATCAGCTCCTTCTTGAGCAGGAACAACAGTCACACACTGACAACTTTTTTTACTTCCTCCTGGACTTCTGTGCCTCCACTGGTGTGAGTGTCTCCCTTATTCCCAGTATCATCCCCAACAAGCATACTAGCTACAGATTCTGCAGTAAAAAAATTAGTCACAGACTTGAAGCCACTTTTAACTTCAATCTTGCTTCTACTTGCTGCCACAGCAGAAGCAGAGGCCACGGAGGGCACTGATTCAGATTATGTTTGCTTTTTCCATCAGACTTCTTTGAGCCAACTCCCACCCTAGCTCCTTTACCTGAAGTTGACCATCTCTTGGCAAGCATATTTATATCTTTGTTTTGTTTAGCTCCCTCAGTCTGGAACTATACTATTATGTGTTTCTATTAAATAAGTGTGATTTAACAAACGCAGAGCTATCTACAAGGGCAAACAGAAATCAGAACAGATAGCTGCACTGTAGTGTATATAACTACCTACAACTGCTACTGTAGCCTGTTCGAGTGTGAAAACACTATTTTATTATTTCAATTACAAAGACATGAGTTAAGTAACATGGGGTAACAGGAGGACAGAAATAAGAGACTTTCAATGCAAAACCGACAGAGAACACCCCGACAACAAGGTCCTGCAGTAAATCTGAAAAGAATACTTAAGTAGTTCATAATCAAATGTCAGTTTTTAAATGGAAGGATTATTACACAACGTGATAATGAGGCTTGCCACTAAAAGGCAGGCCAAGTTGTCTGATGACCCCTGCCAGGAAGGTACAAGAGGGAGGAGAGGGGAGGGGGAAAAGATAAAGAAAGGGGAAGGGAAGGGGCTTGAGGTGACATCACAGAGCCAGACGGAGGGTCAAATGACAAGGCAAGGCCAGAGCCCCAGGTATTGGCTGGGGGCTGGAGCCACAGGGGTCCTGAGCAGGGGTCCTGAAAGGCTATATCAGGCCTTGGCAACCTCAGGATGACCTCTTTTGCTGGGAAAATTCCATTGACCTTGGAGCTTAGCACATCATTGGCATACAGGTAAGGGACATGGGCAGCTAGGCCTAACAGGCCATGTGGCCAGTGTGCTGTAGCTGTCTTATCTGTTGTTTTTAAGGAAGTAAGCTAAAAGCAAGCATGCAAAAAAAAAACAAGATGAGGTTTGAGGATTTTAAAAGAAATTGGAGGATGTGATTGACGTTTATCTTGGCTTGGTTTGGATTTCTTTGTTGGGCTAGATTAGGATAAAAGCAGTAGTGTTCCACCAGGCAGGAGGCAAGCAAAATGCTGCCCAGATTTATCTGATGAATAGAGATTTGTTTGTGATGAGAAATGGGTGCTGGAGTCATGTTTTAGCCCTGGTCTGGGCCAGGCTGGGAACTGCGTGGAGACTGAGGCCCTGGCAGGAGACAAGCAAAATGTAGCCCAGAGTCATCTGATGAATAGAGAGATGTTTGGGATGAGAAATGGGCATTGGAGTCACATTTTAGCTCTGGTCTGAGCCAAGCTGGGAACTGCGTGGAGACTGAGGCCCAGGCCGCTAGAACCGAGGGCCGGACCGATTTTGGGGCATGCTGACATTTGCAGCTGAGGGCTGTGCAGTTGCTGCAAGGCCAATGGTATAGGATGTGGTGAACTGGTTCTGTGGGGCGCAATCATGGCAGGCCTGATTTGGGAAGTGGGCATCTGGCATCTGGTAGTAGTGGCCACGTGGTATGGTGTGGGCCTGTGCTGGGAGGAGAGGCAGTGAGGGGGATGTCTGCTCTGGAATAGTGGTTTCTTTCTTTTGCATTCATGGCAGAGGTGGCGCATCATCATAACTAGTGTGGTGGATGCTGCGGATGTTGCGTGGGCAAGCGCAGTATGTCTGGGGATGTTATTTAAAAAACAAACAAAAAACCAAAAGGAAGGAAAGCGAGGCCTAGATTGGCAGGTTAAGCTAGCAGTGGCCTTTTTCAGTGCTGGGAGGCCCCCTTTTGTGTGATGCTGTGTCTAGTGGCATAGGTGAATGTGCAATTTGGGACCAAGGAAACAGCAAGGCCTGGCAGTTCCTGTGCTGGGATATGGTGCAATGGGTCCAAAAATGAGAACGAGGGAAACTGGTCCAAGAAGTGACCGGGTGGGATGGTCCCACGACGGGGGGCAGTTGGGGGTAACCACAGTGTAGTACCAGGGTTTCATGTATAATGCACTTGAGCTCTATGTCTATGCTCTCTCATGATGGCAATGGGGGAGTGGGAAAAGCAGTGGCTATGGCCTGGGAAGCTGATGGTGGGGGGGTTACAGGTCTCGAGTGCCGGAGGCCAAAGAGCGATTCATGTGCGAGGGAGTACTCTGAGGGATGTCACTCGCAGCTGGGCAGCACTTGTTTTGGTGGGCAGAACAGGAAGAGCCTGGGGATACAGTGAACTGGTCACCACCATGGTAAGTGTGGGAAAGCCTCCAGTGGGGCAGCTAGACCTGGACCATACTGGTGCCGTGGAACACGTGAGTGGCTTGGCAGCCAAGGAGCACAGGCATCCATGTAGAAGCAGCTGGGTAGCCTGCTGAGGCAGGTAGATGCATGGTAGTCCTGCACAGACCTACAAGAGAGGCATGGTCAAATGGCATTTTTCCTTCTGTTCTTGCATCAGATGAGTATCCTCCAGGAAATTGCAAAACCAGTACTGTGCAAGGGGAACCTGGCAAGGGATAAGGATGTGCAAAGGGGAAATGCCCATCTTGGGGGAGGACACTGTGGGTCAAATGCTGCTGTAAGCAGCACAGCTCTCTGATCTAATTTTAGAGGCACTTCCACAGGTAATGCCTTAGTTAGCAGAAGCTAAAGGCATTGGTTGTAGGAGTTTTGATTTGTAATCTTTCCTTGCTCTTTTATGCAAGTGCGAGCTCTCTGCTCTATTGTTCTGTCTTTATATTTTTCATGTATCATCCTTTAATTAAGGGGAGTGGGGAGAGAGAGACTGGTGAACTTGGGCCTCTCACATCATTCAGAGGGTGGGGGGGGCAGAAGAAGGCCACCGAGCCAGCTGGGTGGGCTTGTGGAGGAAAGTAGGCCTCCAGTGTAGCACGGCAGGAGTCTTGACCCTGGGTTGGTGTGCTGGTGTGCTTACAAGCTGGCCAGCAGGAAGGAACTCCAGCACCTGGGCCCATTGGTCATGGCTATTTGGGGATGGTGCCTGGGAGGCAAGGGAAGGCTCCAGGCAGGACGCTTCAGGGGGCTTGGGTACTGACCTATCATTTCTATGCAGCAGAGACCGGGAAGGAGTGATGGAACCCAAGAGAATTCTGATTTCCAGTGAAAGGATGACGCAGGAAGCAGCGAAGTTGATGGGGCAGATGTCAGAGCTGGTGGCTTCGGCAAAGCAGTGACAGGCAAAGGAGGAGGCTCAGAAAAAAACAGAAAGAGCGAGAGGAGTGCCCTAACTGGGAGAAGATGGGGAAGAGGCCCAGGCAGGAAGCAACACACCCCGTGCCCATCCCAGAACCACTGCCAGCACTGGAACTGGACAGGGAGAGCTAAACAGGGGGAAGAATGGAGTAGATATATCTGACGAAAATGGTTTTAAAGATTATTTGAAAGGGCTGTTGGGCAACATGGGGGATGCAGGGATTGAGAAAATGGAACAGGCTATGCAGGCCCTAAAAGTAAAAGGGGGGGTCGGGGGCCCAGTAACAAACAAACAGCTGTATGAAGGACCTCCGGGGTGCTCATTGTGGGACCATGTCCCAGCATCGATAAGAGAAAAGATTTGGAAGGGAGAGTATGTGGACATTTTTGGGCTGGTGGACAAGGACACAGTCAAAAAATATGAGCAGAAGGAGTCAGTGGGGAAGTCAGAGATGGCAGTGGCTTTAGCGGGTGTAGGACACAAAGCCAAGGAGGCCAAGTACAAGAGAAAAACCATAGAGAAATGACAAGGGGGTTTTATTTTTTACAGTGAGCTATTACTAGAGAAGCAGCCAGACCTAGCCATTTTGTCATTGACATACATGTCCATCATCAGGGATGCGTACAAAGCAAAGTTGGGGTATGGGTGGCTGAAATATGATGAAGCATTCCAGAAGAGAATGGCAGCAAAGGGGGACCTGAGGTGGGATTGTACCCACTCAGAGTTGAGGGTGAGGACCCTTTCGAGGGAGGGGAGCAGGACTGGGGCCTATCATGCAAAGAGGAGCCCCTCAGCCGTGGTGGCCAAGACCTGCTGGGGTTTTAACAAGGCCACCTGTACATGAAATAATTGCAAGTTCCAGCATGCATGTTCAAAATGCGGGGTGTCACACCCGATGTCCAGTTGCCGGCAAGGGGGAGAAAGAGGGGGGCAGAGCGGGGCCCATACCATGAGCAGTCCTTTCGAGGAGCCTGGGGGAGGACAGAACAGGGGGCAAGGGGGACACCACAGAGGACAGCATACCACCCCTATGGCTGGAATTAGATGTGATCAGGGCCCAGGAAAGTGGAGCTATGTACTGGTATGCATGCCTATTTCCCTAGCAATGGTGGAAGAGTGAACTGCTAGCTACCCAAAAAGGGGCAGTATTGCTGCTTAGGGAGGGTATCCAGACAGGTTTCCCACTGGGCTTTCAAGGGGGGGGAGGGCAGGCATGAGGGCCAAGAACCTTGGGTCAGTGAGAGGGAAAGAGGAGTTAATCTGGGCCAAGAGTTTGAAGGAAATTGAGGTGGGGCGGGTGGATGGGCCACTGGATGCCCCTCCATGTGCTCAATTTTGGGTATCCTCATTGGGCATTGAGACAAAGAAGGCAGAGGGGGAATTCTGCCTGATTCACCATTTGTCATACCAGGAAGGCTAGTCAGTGAAAGATGGCATACTGGACCACCTCCGTGCAGTGTCATATGCCTCCCTGGAGCAAGCCATAGTATTGATCAGGACAGCCGAGGGGGCATGGGTGGCCAGGACAGACACTGAGTCAGCTTTTCAACTACTCCCAGTTAGCCCAGTGGATAGGGACCTGTTGGGTTTTCATTTCCAGGGGAGGATCTACTTTGACAAGGCCATGCCAATGGGATGCTCGGTGGCTTGCTCCACATTCAAGACATTCAGCACCTGGGTGCAATGGGTTTTCAGGGCCAGGTATGGGCACAGGAGGGTGGTACATTATCTAGATGACTTCCTCCTCCTTGGTGAGTCAAGGGGGAGGCATTTAAGATGTTATGGGACCTCAAGGGGATGTGCTGGCACATAGGGATACCACTGGCACACAGCAAGACAGAGGTCCCTGTCCATAGGCTGGAATTCTTGGCCATAGAGGTAGACGTGGAGATGAGATGTTTCAGGCTCCCCACGAACAAAGTGGCATGGTTAAATGGGCTATTGGCAGGGGTGACGGGGAGGAGGAGGGTGTTGCTGGTACAGGTACATCAAACGCTCCGGCACCTAAATTTTGCCTGTAAGGTGATTAGCCCAGGCAAAGCCTTTACAAGGAGGTTGGGCAGGGCCACAGTGAAGGCCAAGCAGACACACCACTGGGTGGACGTGTTAAAAAGGAGTATGGGAGGATTTTAAGGTGTAGGAGGAATTCTTGGACAGCTATAATGGAGTAACATTTTGGCAAGGCGAGTGGGAGCAGAAAACGGATTTGGAGTTGCTTACGAAGGCTTTGGGTGCCCTGGGGATGGGGGCATATTTCTAGGGAAAGTGGATGTTGGAGACGTGGCGGGAGCACTGGAAAGCAAATGGCCTGTTGAAGGACATCATTTTTTTGGCGATATTCCCAATATGGGCAGCGTTGGAAGTATGGGGCACCAGGATGCAGGGTAAGTGCATCCTTTTTTGGTGTGCCAATAAAGGAGTAGTGGAAGTCTTTAATAGACAGGGTGGGGAGACTGAGACCATGGGCAAGATACTTAGATGCATGGTATTGCTAGGGCTGCAGCTGAATTTGTCTTTCAAAGCAGAGCACATTGAAGGAGTTAAGAATGAGGTGGCTGACAGTCTTTCTCATTTACAGCTTGGAAGGTTTCAGGAGCTAAGACCACAGGCAGTGATGCATAGGACCAAGATCCAGGACCAGTTGTGGGAAGCTGGTGGGCCAGGGCCAGGGAGCTGTACCGTGGTTCCTGGTCGGCCAACACTTTGAGGGCCTACGAAGGGGGGTGGGTGAAATTCCAGGAGTTTAGGGGGAAGCACGGTTGGGGCAAGGATGAACTGGTCCGGGAAGAACAGATAAGAAGGTTTGTAGTGGAGAAGTGGGAAGACTGTATGGCCCATGCCACAGTAGCGGTACATTTGGCTGGCATTAGTTGGGTATGACAGGACAGGGGATGGCTGGATGTCACAGCCAGCAGGGCAGTAAAAAGGATGGTAATGGGATAGCAGAGGTGGCAGGGCACTATGAAGGACTGAAGATGTCCCATTAAGGGGCAGTTGCTGACCAGTGTCTTAAGGGCTACATGAAATGTGTTCTCTTCAGCCCATGAGGCACTCCTATTCAGTGCCGTTTTTGCTGTCATGGTGGTAGGGGCCTTCCGGGTGGGGGAAGTTGTGGCCCCACGGAAGTCAGTGTCAGGGCAGGCATTGCAGCATATCAGCCTGGTATGGGGGTGGGATGGAGTTGTCATTAGGCTGGCCAGGTCAAAGATGGACCAAGGTGGGAGAGGGACCATGGTGTCACTGGTACATCAGACACAGTCTGACAACTGTGCAGTGGAAGCACTAGAGGCATATGAGAGTAGCCTGGAGGTAGCAGGGGGGGTCTTGTTCCACCATGGGGATGGGTCACCAGTCACCGGTTTCCAGGTGGGGGGCAGTACTCAGGAAGGCCTTGGCATTTGTGGGTGAGGATCCAAGGGATTTTGGCCCTCACTCCTTGTGGATTGGGGCAGCCCCAGAGGTGGCAGAGAGAGGGACAGCTGTGGAGGAGCTACAGAAGGTTGGGTGCTGGAAGTCCAGTTGCTACAAGAGGTATGTCAGGTGTTGATAACAGCAACTCACACTGTTTCTCTTGTTTCCTGTGGCAGGTTACAAGAGGAAGGTCTGGATAGTGGGGCATTCCTTCATCTATTGGGCAGAGAGGTTTGCAGTCACCACTTCCAGAGGAACAGAGTTATGCTACAACATGGAGTACACCAACCAAGGTGCTAGGGAAAGGCATTAGGAGCATGAGGTGGGCCCAGCTGCTGCCACTGTTGGATGAGCTAAGGGTCCAGTGGGGCAAGCCAGATTGCATCATCATACACCTGGGGGAGTAATGACTTAGGAGATATTCCATGGGGGCTACTGGGACAGAGCATACTGGGGAATTTGGAGATAATTAAGGAGTGTTGCCCTAGAGTGATCATCGGCTGGTCCAACATGACCTCACACAGGGGTGTGGAGAGGGGTCAAGAACGTCACTTTGATCAAGAAGGTGAGGAAGCATCTGAATAGGAGGGTAGCAAGAGCTGTAGTTGAAATGGGGGTACACCTGCAACATAAAAACATCTCCTTTGACCAAGCTGCAGTGTACAGATCCGATGGTGTGCATTTGTCAGAATGCGGCATGTGCCTATTCTTGAGGCCTATTGGGGAGCTAGTAGGGAATTAGCTAAGAAAGGTTTGCGATACTAGCCCACAAGGGGGGAGCCCCACTGTCTGTCGCAAGCTGGAGGTGGGGCAGTGGAAGAAGGAAAAAGAGGAATGGGGGAAGGGGGCCAGAAAAGGGGTGAGGGGGTAGACTACACAGGCTGGGACAAGGAACCCAGATGTGGTGTTAAGGATGGGGAGGGGGGATAGGTCCAAGCTCCATATTCAGAAGTGTCTGGGCCTGGAGGGTGAAGGCCTGGGGTAGATGGAACCGGCTTGGTTCTGGTGATGGAGGAGGGGGGGGCGGATTCACAGTGTCCAGACCCTGAAAATGAAAAGATGAACAAGCAACCAGAGGAAGGAAGAAGCCAAAACCAAGAATAAATTGTGGATGGAATTTTTTATGATGTACTGTACAGATTGAAAGATGACAAGTGACAGTGTAAATATCTTTGTGCCAAAATAAATATTGCCAACGAGCAACCAAAAGAGTTAACAAAGTTGTGACATTCTTCATTCCTGGGAGTAGTTCAGGGGGACAATAACCAGGTAGGTGCTCATAGGTTCACAAAAACTAAACTAAACCAACTGCACAGAACACCTCTCAGTCAAAATATGAACTACAGTCCGGATAAATGGTATCTGGATAAGGCGAGTACTACAATGTGTTAGGACTTACTAAATACAGTTTTTGATTACAGATATATCAGACGGAAGGTACAAGAAGATTTGAAATGTACAAAGTCACTTCCAAAACTCTTGCAGAGAACACCACTATCTAGTTGAAAACTATGTAGTTTTTATGTTGGCGCTTGAGCAGTCAACATCTTGCGGTAGTGCAGGTTTGGAGGCGCGGTCACTGTTGGGTGAATGTAGGGCATGCATCAGTAGATGTGTCCCTAATTCCCCAATCAGCCTGCATGCTGGTGCCACACCACCCAGGTGAACACATCTAAGGAAAGGTCCACTGCAATGTGAGCAAAGCTCATCACACTCTGTGGACCTCCTGACGTGCTTACCCAGACACACAAACATGGTGGCACACTGCCCACCAAACTGCTGACTTCAGGGGTATCCAATCCCCCTGTCGGCTTACCCTGCCCTTAGTGTATGTGCTGATGGGGGAGCCCACTCCCCATCAGCATTTGTTATATGCCGAGGGGGGTGCCCAATCTCCCTCGGCTCTTGCCCCGCCTGCTTTCCTTGTGTGCTGATGGGGGTGCCCAATCCCCTGTCGGCTACAGTTGACATCCAAAATAAAACAAGGCTCTGTTGGCACACTGGGAACCCACCCAAGCATGCCACATGCCCCTGTAAACATAAAAACAGTCACACAATTTTTTTTTTGTACCTGTGGAAAAAGGAAACGGTCCCTCGGCAGTCTCCCTGTACTCCTCCCACAACCCACACCCACCCACTGCACATCCTGCCTCCCCACCCCCCTCCTCACTCCATACTTACCTGCGGAGTCCAGTGTGATGATTTTCGGTGGACTGGGAACATGTCTGCACTCTTTAACGCCGACCGCAAACTGAGGAAGTGCCTGTAAGCTGTATAATGGATTAAATAGGTTTTTTTTTCAACTTTGATGCATGTCTCTGGCATTTTTTGGAATTTTGACACCAAATTTTCAACATGGGGTTTTTGGGACACCTCCTCATGAATTCTGTCACTGTCATTGCAATATTTGGTCCCAAAAGGTGATTTCACAGTCACTGAGGGGAATCACCTTTCTGGACTGAATAATGAAATGACATTGCCACTGTTCATGAGGGGAGCTCTCAAAAAGTCTACGTTGCAAAATTGGTGTCAAAACTCCCAAAAATGGCTGTTTTACGAGGATATGTTTTGTGCTGTTTCTATGCACGCTCATAACATCGTGAATTTGTAATATTTTCACTCCAGATTTTCAAAATTGCCATTTTTCCACACCTCCTGATGAACAGTATAACTGTTATTTTACATATCCTGCCTAAAATGTGTTTTTGCACGTCCGGCACAGAATAGCATGGTCGCTGTGCAAAATCACTTTTTGGGACAGTTGAGAAATAAAGTGACACTGTTCACGTGTTCATGAGCGAAAACCCTAAAATGCCTATGTTGAAAATTTGGTGCTGAAAGTCCATAGAATAACTGTGTTGCAAGTGTGCATTGCGCAGTTTTCACGCACCCCTGTAACTTTGCATATTTGCAATATTTCCATACCAGGTTTTCAACACTGGCATTTTTTCACACCTCCTTATGAACAGTACAGCTGTCATTTTTCACATCCTGCCCAAAATGTGTTTCTGCACCTGTGGCGCACAATGGTGTGATCACTGTGGGAAATCAACTTTTGGGACAGATTAACAAAATCACACCACCACTGTTCATAAGGGGAGGTCCCAAAATGCCTATGTTACAAATCTGGCTGCCAAACTCACAAAAATAATTGGGTTATGGACATGTGTTACGCAGTTTGTATGCATGCCCATTGCTTCACCAATATTTCATATTGTCACTCCAGATTTTCAGTGTTGCCATTTTTTTACACCTCCTCATGAACAATACAGTTGTCATTCTCCACATCCTGCCCAAAAATGTGTTTTCAGCCCTCTGTTGCAAAATGGCCCAACCGCTGTGCAAAACCACCTTTCAGCTAACAAAGTGATTATGCAGCTTTTCATGATGAGGCCTGACAAGCAGCCCATGTTGAAAATGTGGAGTGAAACTACCACCACATGCCTACGATGTTAGGGTTTCCAACTGTAGCACCCCACCCAGTACAGACTGACAGGAGTCAGGGATGTGACTTGGACTTATCGGATGTAATGATCATGCCATTCTACCCCCATCCCTACTCTGCAACCACTGTCAGGCATTGTGGTTTGCCTTGCGCTGTTTGGCCACAAAGTTCACTGCACACTCCTATACTGCACCCACGTCATCAGCGTATTTCCTTATAGAATGGGGTAAGTATAATGCTCAAAGACCCCAAAGCACACCTCAACACTTGTCAGTGTCTACAGGGTAGGGTGAGGTACAATGGCATGAGCATTATAGCTGATGACCCAAAGGCACACTCCAATGCTTGTCACTCTCTACAGGGCGGGGATGAGGTTGGCATCACTTCACTACTTCATGCCATTCCTATTATGCATCTCTAGTTCTGGCACTGCCAATGCCAATGCCAGCACGACAACATTCGGCATTGACAAATGCTTGTTTATATAGTGGCCTAGATCAGGTAGTAAACAACTGTGGTGTAACAGGGAGGAAAGGGTTAATATGGTAAGAAAATTCAATACAAAAACAGGAATGATGCAATACAGAGGCTAGATCACAATTTTAATTTCTCTGAGCAATTCAACAGTGCAGTGTACCTGGATATGAATAAGTCAAGTGGTCAATGTACATGAATTCTTTCAATAAAACAAATAAATCACTAAATGGATTAAGCAAAGGGAAACAGGAACAGAACTACTCAGGCTGAATGTAGTAACTGTTCAGATAAGGTTGCCCAAAAAAGGGTCAATATGTAAGAAAAATATAACAAATAAGTAACACACAAACAAAAAATATTAAGACTTAAAAGAAATTATAGAAAATCACTCACAACTTGTGAGAAATATGTCAAGTATTGTGAACTAGCCTGCTCCACTTTCACATACACACACACACACACTACACGGTCGACCCTCCCCAACTCAGCTCCCTCACACACACAGACACAGAGAAATCTGAAAACACTAAGTTTAACTAAGTATTCTCCAAAGATATAAAAATAAAAAAAATGTGCACTAGCAGCACTAGGAACTTAACTTGAGATTTTGGGAGAATTTAACTCTCAAAAATCACAAAAAAGTAGTTTTTTGAAGGGTTTATTGGCTGTGATGTGTCACACTGAACTGCTCTCTGACTCAAAAGACAATATACTGTGCAGGAAACAGCCTGCACATGATATTTCAGCTGTCTACCCACAATGCACTGCAATGTCACTTGCAAAATTGGAAAACACAGGCAAAATTCTAGATAATGGTGAAATTTCACTTTTCACAAAAGTGAAATTGGTAAAATCGGACAAAATTTTGCATTTACGTAAAAGCAGAATGGGATGTGAAATTGTGTTTCACCTAAGTGAAAAATTTCTTGTAATGTGAGAATTACACTAAATATTTCGCTAGGTCAAATTTTCAAACTTTGCACTTCTCTAGTGGAGGCACGCGCACATAATGCTTGAGATGCCCTCCCTTCATGTCACCCCCTCCCACCTGTGCCATCACTGGACTCCATCCTGGGGTGCCATCCTGGGGTGACAGAACTACGGGGGGGGGGGCAGCTCTTTGCTTGGAAGGCATTATACAAAATGGCAGAAAACTTTTGAATTTCTGTTTTGATTACGTTGAAATTCAGATACATGTTGCCTAAGGTGTCACCTTAATATTTAGAAAGAACATGTTGCTAGAAAAAGGGAAAGGTGGTTATCAGGAAGTAGTTTTAAGTGATGATACCAAGATCTAGGGACAGACGTCTGTTTAGAGCTTCTTTGCTTAACAAACATTAAACAAAATGACAGAGGACTTTGTCATTTCTTCTTTGATGAAGCTAAAATTCCAGAACCATGTTCCTCAAGGAGTTCCCCTTAAAACTTCAAGATGACCCTAGAAAAAGGCAAAAAGGATTTTTGAGGGGTGGTTATAAGTGATGTTTGCCTCATTCCAGGGCAGTTTTCTGCTCAGAGATCCTGTCTTTGCTTGTCAGACATCACACACAATGGCTGTTAACATTGGCATTCCTGCTTTCATTGCTGATACTTGACATACCTGTTCACCAATGAGCCCCTTTAATATTACAAGAAGATCATGTTGCTACATAAATGGGAAAGTTGTTGTTTTGAGGGGAGGGGGGTTAAGCGATGATTGTCATGGGGGATAGATTTCTTCCCAGAGAGTCTGTCTTTGCTTGTCAGACATCACACTAATTAGGCATTTCTGCATACATTAAGCTGAAACTCCAGACGCATGTTCCCCAAGGTGTCCCTTTACTACCTTGAGAAAAAACATGTTGCCAGAGAAAAGGAAAGGTGGTTTTCAGATGTGGTTTTAAAGTGATGACTATTCAATCCAAAGAAATCAGCCATATTGTACTATTTCTTAATCTCTTCAGTTTCATTTATTACCTGGATCAAATCCAAAAGCCGAAAGTTTCACCCTCTATTAGGGTCTCATTATTATACAGCAGATGGTCCATCTAGTCAAAGATTTTTAAGAAATAAATGAGCAACTTATTTTCAGGAGCCTGTTAGGAAAACGTACACGGTATACAAACAATTTGGTTTAACAGCAACTAAAAAACCAATAGTATACCTATAAGTGTAGTTATGAAAATAGTTTGTGCTCAACATGTTGACCAATGAGAAACCAGTGCTTATATTAAAATTAATACTAGTCCTTGCTCAGTAGGTGTGACCATTTTCAATTCATTTTTCTGATATTAAATCAACCATATCACATTATGATTCTCAAACATAGCATCAGAACTTAGGTTCTCTAGTTGCTGACACTTTTTCATTTTGAACTTGTTCCAAATGCTATAAACAAATTCAGCACCATTGCTGAAGTAAGTACACATTACAGTGGGCACACAGTTTTAAATGTTGGCATGAAGATTGCAACACTCTTAAATCTAATGAGATATGTCAAATAGAAAATGTTTTTCCTTTTGTGTTTGATTTATAGACTTTAAACAATATGCTACAGAGGCACTTGTTTTAAGCAAAATCTCTTAAAGTGACCAAATAATAGTAGAAATCCATTCATACGGTATGCTTGTCAAGCTAATGGTGTTAAATTTGCCTTTAGCACTTGGAATAAGGTCAAAATGTATAGGCAGCATGAGTAAAGAAGCATGACATACGTTCATGTTTGCAACTTTTTCTTTTACAGTAAATTACAATAAAAACAGCATGAAAAGATTTAACAGCTAAAGGAACCAAACAACTTTAAATGGCCTTTTTGTGCAGTATCTATTGGTTTGCCTTTGTTATAAGAGCAGTACCTTTATTTTTTCACGAGTTTTTGGCATAGTTAGCACACAATAAGAATGTGCAGTGCTGTGAGCATGTTTTTCATAACTGTACTTATTATAATATTTATACGATTGTTTTTGGTTATTATTGAATCAAATTACTTGCATAGATTTTCCTAGCTGGCTCCTAGAAATAATTTGCTAATTTATTTTTATTAGTTTTTAGACCAGGCTGACCATTTACTCCCAATGAAGGTCTAAAAGAGATTGAAATGTTGGGTTTGTGGATTTTGTCCCTATAACGAAAGAAAATAATCAATAAATGGAAACTGAAGAGTTAAATAACTTATACAGTATGTTTGATTTCTTTGGATTACATTAACTTGAGCTTTGGCCTTGATCAACCCCAACCCAGACAGAACATAAAAACTAACCTGATGTGGATTAGGATATCCAGGGGACACCCATCTGTACTTTAAGTGATGACTGCCAAGATGCAGGGCAACTTTAATAGTGACACACCCATTTGAAAAGGTGAATACTGCTGTGGTCATCAACAGCTTGGAAATCAGACAACATCAAGGCATTGACATCTCTGCAGGGCAAAATGGTCATTGTATCACTGCCTGACACAAAATGCTGCAATAACATGTGACACTTAAAATGACACAACATGACACTAGGCACAGCTGTACATGCTCAATACCACAACCTAAGAGTAGGTGTGACATAGCTCTTTTGTCAAGAATGTCTTGCCATGGGGAATTCGGAGACAAACAATTTCCTGTTCTTATATTATCATGAACAAACTGATTCAGAACATTGAAGATCTGGGGGTCATACCATTGTATACCAAGACAAATGGGTATTTGGGGAAGTATACTACATGAATGGTGTTTCAGATATTGAAACTCTGAGCTCTATAATTTCATCCCCATGGAGAGTTGTTTTTGAAATAAAGGGTTTTTACCATCCAGGGTTAGACTGGGCAGCTATTCAGCCTCATCCTCGGGCACCATCAGCCACCACTTACCTCACTTCTTTAGGCCAGGGCTAGGTTCACTTTGAATCTTGCCTTGTGGTGGAGCCAGCAGGGGAGGGCCACTGCCCCTGGACATGAAGTACCAGGGCAGATTGTGGTGCATTGATTGCGGTTTCATGGAGCCCAGGTCCATGATTGTTCTTCTATTTTCTCTCCAGATTCCAGCAGCTGCAACAGCATGGAGGATGCATGCATGTGGAGGTGTGAATGTGTTCTGAAATCATAGCAGCTTCCACCCTCCCTGACTATCATCATTCTGGGGGAGCATAGTTCCCCTATGGATGCACCTGCAGAGGAGATTAAGGAGGCTGAGGACAACTGTCACAAGGGAGGCCCACAGGAAGGAGGCAGAGGACACCACAAGGAAAGGAAGCAGCTCATGGTGGGGGACTCAGTTATTAGGGGGATAGAACTGGGGGGAGCAGGGAAAACTGAAGTAGGGTGCCTGCCTGGTGCCATGGCTTGGAGAGACAGGAAGCACATCCTCAGGATCACGAGAACAGCTGCACGGGAATTTGAGCTGGACGTCATTGTCCACCTAGGGACAAATGACTTGGCTAATCATGAGATTAGAGCAGTGCAGAAGGACTTTGTAGATCTGGATAGGGGCCTAAGACAAGTAGCACATGCTATATCCTTCTCTGAGGTGCTGCCTGTCAATGGCATGAGTGAGGCGAGGGTACTTTGCACCATGCAGTTTAATGAATGGTTGAAAAAATGGTGTGAGGCACAGGGTTTGGCTTCATTGGGGACTGGGGTTCCACCTGGAGGGACACCAGCCTATACTGGCAGGATGGTCTGCATCTATCCAGGAAGGGAACAAGTCTTTTGAGCAATCGGTTTAAATGCTTCATTGGCAAGCTTTTAAACTAGTCAAGGGGGGAGGCACTGATAAACAGCAGGAACATCCCAGTCTCTCCCTACAAAACAGGGTACTAAATGAGAAAAAGACTGAGGTAGACAGGTCAGTGGGGGATGCTGCAAAAGAAGGTAAAGCCATCAAAAAATGGAGAGCAATGAGTACCAATGCCCATAGTCTGAGTAACAAGCTTCCTGAATTAGTGGCCTTGATGGAGGAGGAACATTTGGATATCATGGCAGTCACAGAAACATGGTACACACAAAACCATGACTGGGACATAAACATACCAGGATACACTATCTACAGGAGGGACGGGGAGGGTAAAAGAGGAGGAGGAGTAGCTCTTTACATAAGGGAAGGAATCAAGGCAACAGAACAAAAGGGAAAACAGGGAGGAGGAGAAGAAGCACTGTGGGTAAATGTGGAGACCGGCAATGGCACCACAATCCGCACAGGGATTGTATACAGACCCCCTTCTCATGGGGAGGAAATGGACAAGGAAATGATAGAAAGAATACTTAGAATGGCAGAAAAAGGGGAGATATTGCTGATGGGTGATCTGAATATGCCAGATGTTAACTGGAATGCAGTTGCAGCAGGCACTTCAAAGAGTGGGGTTATTCTAGATGCCCTACAAGGGGCATGCCTTAGACAACTAGTATTGGAGCCCGCGCGAGGAGAACAATCTTAGACCTGGTTCTCTCAAATGGAGATGAAGAGGATCACAGATGTAGAAGTGGGTAGCCATCTGGGAACTAGCGACCATCGAACAGTATGGTTCACAATAAACACAGCAATAAAGTCAAGCCATACAAAGGCAAAAGTACTGGACTTTAGGAGGGCTGACTTTGACAAAATGGGTGAGTGCCTAAGGAATGCACTAGCAAATGGGCAGGAAGGAGGGGTGGAAGAACAATGGGGAATAATAAAAACTGTCATCACAGAGCTAATAAGCCTTTGTGTGAAGCAAATTAACAAAATGAAATGATGTAAGAAACCACTATGGTTCTCAAAGGAAGTGGCAGTGAAGGTTCAAGAGAAAAAGAAAGCATTCAGGAAGTACAAGGAATCACAGAAGGAGAAGGATAGGGAACTGTATCAGTTAAAGCAAAAGGAAGCTGGGAAGGCAGTCAGAACAGCAAAGGCCCAAACCGAGGAAAAGATAGCCAACTCTGTTAAGAAGGGATAAAACCTTTATAGGTACATTAGGGAGCGAAGAAAGACCAAGGAGGGCTAGTGAGGCTTAATAAAGAGGAGGGAGGGTGGGCAGAGGGTGACTGTGAAAAGGCAGAGATACTAAACAAATATTTTTGCTCAGTATTTACAAAGGAAGTGGGAGGTACCTAAAACAAACAGTAGAAACACTCTGGATACAGAAGTTGATACTAGCCCATTTACAGAAGAAAGGGTTCTGAATGAACTCTTAAAACTGAAGGTGGCAAAGCAATGGGCCCTGATGGGATTCATCCCAGAATTCTAAAAGAACTAGGGGTAGAACTAGTGACACCACTGACTACCCTTTTTAACAAATCATGGGAGGAGGGTGGTACCTGAGGACTGGAGAAGGGCAGATGTGATTCCTTCACAAAGTGGGAGCAAGGCAGAAGAAAACCACAGACCTGTTAGTTTAACCTCAGTGGTAGGGAAAATGATGGAATCACTTCTGAAGGAAAGAATTGTTGAGTATCTAGAGGCCAGAGGGCTCAGGACCCAAGCAGCATTGATTCACAGTGGGAAGGTCATGGCAGTCAAATCTGATAGATTTCTTTGACTGGGTGACCAAAGTAGTAGATCAGGGAGGGCTGTGGACATGGCCTACCTAGACTTTAACAGGCATTTGACACAGTCCCACACAAAAGATTAATATACAAGTTAGCCAGCCTGGAAGTGGGTCCCAAGATGACAGCCTAGGTAAAGAAATTGGCTGGAGAATGGGACACAGAGGTAATAGTAAATGGAGTCACTCTGAAGAAAGGGGGTTACTGGTAGGGGTACCACAGGGTTCAGTATTGGACGGTCCTCTTCAATGTCTTTATAAGCGATATTGCAGAGGGACTGGAAGAAAAGTATGTCTCTTGCAGATGACACAAGATCTGCAACAGAGTTGATGCACAAGGTGGGGTGGAAAGGATGAAGAAGGACTTGGCAAGGTTAGAAGAATGGTCAAATGTATGGCAGTTTAGATTCAATGCTAAGAAGTGCAAGGTAATGCACCTGGGAAACAAAACCCAGGGAAGAGTACACAATGGGGGTGAGATACTAACAACAACAAAAATGGAAAGGGACCTGGGGCTAGTCATATCAGATGACCTAAAGGTGGGCAAAGCAATATGAGGAGGGCAGCAAGGATGGCTGGGGATACTGGGATGCTTAGGGAGAGGCATCACCAGCAGAAAACAGGAAGTTATTATCCCTCTGTACAGACAGTTGGTGAGACCTCATCTGGAGTACTGTGTGCAGTTCTGGAGACCCAATCTCCGTAAGGATATAGACAGGATGGTGGTTGTCCAGAGGAGGGCAACTAAAATTGTGCAGGGCCTGCACCAGAAGACATATGAAGAGAGACTTAAGGAGCTGAACATGTATAGCCTTGAGGAAAGGAGAGAGAGGGGGGACATGATAGAAACTTTCAAGTATCTCAAGGGAATCAACAAAGTCCAAGAGGGTAGCATCTTTCAAAAAAAGAGGTGTGCAAGAACAAGGGGGCACAATTTGAAGATAGAAGGGGGGCGGCTCAGAGGTAATTTAAGGAAGTATTTTTTACAGAGAGGTTGTGGATGCATGGAATGGCCTTCCGGGGGAGGTTGTGGAGTCAAAAACAGTGGTGGAATTCAAGTATGCATGGGACAATCATAAGGCAATTCTAGGGGGGTAGGGGGTAGGAAGAAGTAGGCTGCTGGTTAAGTAGGATCTGCAGCTTATCCAATAGGTTGGGAAATGGGCAGACTGGGTGGGCCAAGCGGTCCTTATCTGCCATCAAAATCTATGTTTCTATGTTTCATCGGCCTCCAGGACATTGGCGCTTTCAACAGGCCTCCACCTGGTGACAGCCAAGAGCTGGGAAGGCTCACCACCTTAGTCCAGGGGAGGAGAGAGAGATGCCAGATGGCCACTTAGTCCTCCTCCAGCCCTCTCCCAGACCCACACTGTCCTCTGGTGACTAAAGCTGATTCTGAAACCTTAGGTTGCTGGCGTGGTGAGAGGTGAGATGATTACAGCACCTCATCCCTCTCTGCCACCTGCAAGGCCCTAATGGACAGTTTTAATGGATTTTAATCTTGTGGTGTTTGAGCATTGCATGATAACATCTCATTTAATTTACAACATTGATAACAATGTCTCTCTTCTCTGGGATTCAAACCGTGGTCTCTAGGTTTAAAATCAGTTATCTGTTTCTTATGCAAAACTAACTCCCTGCCTGCATTTACTTTCACATCCTTCAAACTACATTGGGTCACACAGTAAGTAGCAGCTGTGGGATTCAAATCTGGGTTTCAAGGTTCACAGTTCTACACTGAAATACTAAACGAAGCTGACTGTTTCTATAGTGGCCCCTCCCTCAGTCACACATTGTGTAAGTGGTAGTTGTTGGATTCAGAAACATACCACATGTCACAGATCTGCACTCAAACCACTAGTCCTAACTGCTGCCTTCTTTATCCAAGATCTCATGGATCACAACATTTGTAAGTACTGGTAGTCGGATTAATACTTGGGTCTAATACACAGTCTCAGTATACTGGCAAAACGTGGTCACAGCAACCACTATGAGACACTTTTCATTCCATTAACTTGCAAGGTTGGTCTTCTTATATACTGTGCTCTCAATCCTATCCAATTCTTTTGACTTTATTTATGGTGTTTATTGAAGGTTCCTCATATACTGTTCTCAGGTTTATTACTAGGTCTTTGCATGCTGTGTGAGTAGCAGAATTCAATTGATATAATTTATTTTAGGGACAGCAACACAGATTTTGAATAACTATTCATTCTAGAAGCTGTAATATTGGAAAAAAGTCCCCACCACAAAAAAAAAAAAAAAATGAGAAGGAGACAAGCAAAATAGATATCTAAAAGACTACTGTAGGTGCATTCTATAATTCTAGCTTATACTTAAAAGGGGTAAAATCATTGCAAGGCTAAAAATAAGTTATCAGGAGCAGGCCAAGTGAAGATAAAAAGGGTACTGGAGCAAGGTGGGAGTTATGTTCAAAACTCACTATACTTCACCTAGAGCACATGCAAAGAGAGACAACTGATCAGCTGTAAAAGCCCAGTGAGCAAGAATAACAGCCAGTGGGGAAGCCCACTGTCAGACAATCCATCATGCTGAGACTGGGGAGATCCTCTGCTAGGCAAACAAGGAATGTAGGCAACGTCAGGAAACAAGGTGGAAGTGGTGCTCAGCAGTTGGTGTGCACCCCTTGGAGTGCTCAGAGGGACATCAAACAAACTGCATGCAGTTCAAGGTCAAATGCAAAACCAAAAGAGCAATGGAGACAGCTGTTGGGGAGGCCCTCTTCCAGAAAAATCCTCACACTGCTTCTGGTGAGATCAGCTTCTGGACACACAGAGAATGCAGGCAGTGGCAAAAGGAAGGGGAGTGATAGATTGCTAGGCACAGCAGCTCCCAGGCTAGAACACAGTTCTAGTTGAATGGTTGTGGTGATGGGGCTTTGGTCAAGATTTGCCACCAAAGACTGGAAAGTTCACTGTCAGAGAAGATTCAGACATCCATTCCCACCTTCAGACCCAGCAAGAAAGGGAAGACCATGTTGTGTGGTGGAGGGGGGCTCAGTCACTTGTACACTACCAACCTTAGCGTGGTTCAGAAAAGTTGCAGGTGCAAGTAAGCATTTGTAAAAGTCAGAGATAAAAGGTACAATTTTCTCAGGTGTTTAGTTTCATGTCAAGTGATGAACTGAAGAAGGTTTTGTCCAGGAGCATTGAGAAGATAAAAGATATTTTCAAATAAACCAAAACAGGTAATTGGTGCAAACTGTTTTGCTGTCACTTAAATAAAATTAAAGATGGCAATAATGAAATGGCATTGAAAATACAATTAGAACTAACATTCAAACAATTATAGCAGGAATTGGAAAGGAAGAAAGGAAATCATTAAAAATCTTAAATGTATGATTTGCAGCATGAATACCATGAGAACAAACTGTTCATGCTACAATATTGCATTCAAAGATCACCACAAAACAAAATTCCCCAATTCCCCTTCCCCACTGGGCCACGGTTGTTGGTTTGTTCTTCATTGAAACTGACTCCTTCAACTATTTGTATTTATTTATTGTAGAGCAAAAGGCCACAGTAACAATCTTCATGCCCTGAATCCCAGAACTTTCACATACTCTTTTTGGTACCCTGGGTGGCTTGGAGCAGAAGGGACAGACAGTGAAGCATACTGGCTAGAGGAAAAGCTGTGAACATTGGAATTCCCTACTGACCACTAATTTATTATGTGGCCCCAAGGAGAAATCTATGGTAAGATTAGAACCTGGGTCTTCTTGTTCCCCAGCCTGTGTTATAGCAAAGACCCTTGCAATTCTGTGATTCTGAAGCTGTAAAACTGGCTGTAAAATATGAACCCCACCACCGAATATAGTCAGTAGCAGAATTGCAACATTCCATATAAAAAATGTTTTTGCAGATTAATAATCCCGGCACAAAACTGCTGCACCTTGAGAAAAAACAGAGTTTGGCTGCTTGAAATGTTGGTGGACCACAGGACATGGAAGCTCACTTGGTATGCTGAAATAAACTTTCTTCACACTTATCTATGTGTGTTTGAAATTCATTTCTCAGTCCAACAGTTTTGTGCCACCTAGAGGTGGATGAAAGTTGCGTATTCTGCCTTTGCAAAACTTTTGATATATTTCGGAAATTTTGCAAAATTTTATGAACTTCTGTCATTGACAAGATTAGAATCTTCTGAATGTGTTTGGTGGATTTTCACCCTGCACTGTGGAATTTTTTGGCTGAACTGTGGAATAATACACATCAACTGCAGAATAATAGTTCTGAGGAATTATATTCCACAGTTTGATGGATTATTCCACAATACATGTAATCATTCTGCAGTTCAGTGATCAGTTCTGCTGACTTTATTCCCACAGTTTAATACATTAATCCACAATTCATGCATTCATTCCACAGTTCTGTGACTTACTGAACTGCAGAATAAATGGATGACTTGCAGATTATTGCATTAAACTGTATGAAAAAAAATCCTCAGAACTGGCCACTGACAGTGATTGTTTCACGGAATTTTTTTTCTAGAGTTTAATACAACAATCTGCAATTCATACACTTTTTCCATCACTGTAAGTCAGAATTTCTTTTCAAGTTGCTAATTTGATTTCAAAACTTTTGTGGAACCAAAGTCTGACTCTCCGAAATTCCGCTGGCAGAAGTTTTTTTTCACACACTTCTAGTGCCACCTTTTCTTGTGCTGCTGATTATGTGTTCTTTCCTGTGGCACATATCTCCATTGTGATCTATTCTGTTTCTATTGGGGATTATTAATCCACAGATTGCATAAACTTGAGGATGTTTCTCTGCAGTCCACAGACTATGTTTAGGTGAGCTTCAGAAATGTATTTTGTGGTTTACACAGAAAAGTTTTTTTTGGAATTCCACTGAATTTAAAAAGAAATTCCAAAAAGCATTTCAGAAACAGAATTGCCATTCGGCAGTAATCAAATTGGTGGGTTTCTGCTTTCCAAGCAGTCCTATTGGCTTCCCTTACCCACTTTTTTATTCCAAAGCTATCCCTGCATGCGAAGTATATGATGTCATCAATGACACCCTGCTCTCCTTACACCTCCTACTTTTTCCCCTACTAACTTTCATGGACAAAGTCTTTAATGATGGCACCCCCCAACACCCCCTCCCTTCCTCCTCCATACCTTCTCCCCCATCTCTAAAATGCTGTGCCTGTATCTGTCTCCTGAGTGGTCCCTCCTCATCTCTAAAATGATAGGCTTGTACCTACTCCTGAATGTTCTCAAATACATTGCTGCTCTATGTTACTTATTGTACTATCCTAATGTAATATATGGTTTCTTGCTTATCTGCTTGTCATGCCTCAGGGTATAGTTGTCTACCCCCCCTGTATGTCTTGTACCCAGCTCTGTATGTCATGTATCCACTTGTTCTTTTAATTTTTATTGTACAGTTAACTTGTATTTTGACGTGGAGCCTTTGCAAAGGAGTCTCTGACTCAAAGGTTTGTAATTCTGATATGATCAATAGATAAAAAAATAAATAATGGCTTAGCCAATGGCTGGACTGCATTCTGCCACAGGAACCTGTAATTACTCTCCCAGAAATGAGCAACTCCCACTGCAGCAGCCCTGTAGGTTTGCAACATAAATTAGGGCTGAAGTGTGGCAATGAACTATGGGGCCTGTCTATAGCCATTAGACCACAATGCCTCCCTACTCTGAACTTCTGAACAATAGCAAATAATATTTGTCTGAGTTATTATATTTTATAGTTACATAACAACATAATTTTATGTGTCACTTTTTAGCACAAAGTGAAATTTGGATTTTATTAATTAAGTTACTGTACTAATGTGTAGGGCTGTTTCTGTGCTTTTGTACTTTGGCTCAAGTGACAGCAGTTGATTGTTAGTGGAGGATGTGTGACTTTTGTCATTGTGATGTTTGATTGAAAGGTATTTTCTTATCCACAGAATGGTGTTGAAAAATGTTTTCTACAAAGAAAGGCATAACATCACTCCAGCTGTCATAGATAATTGTATAGTTACAAGGAATGCAGTGAACAGAAAATTAGTTTTTCTCCTACATTAGTGAATTATAACATTTTGTTTGATCACCAATATATAATTTTTTATCTAAAATGTGTAAACCTTGTCCTGGATGCTAGGTAGGATAACATAATTTCCAGGACAGGTGAAAATAATGTTGGCAGCCAGTTATGCAGGTTCAGTCATAAAAAAAAAAATAGTTTCTTATTATATTGTTAAGAAATTTAAGTCAGTACCAAGGGGGTTTTTATCACATTCACACACTACTAAATATCCCTGTGTCAAAAATACAAATGTCACACTACTCATAGCCTGAGGACTACATGGCCGGGATATAGGAATTGTTTTTGTGATCGTAAAATGGGTTAGAAGGGAAGGACCACAAAATGCCACATTGGATGACATGGTTAGTGAATTGCTAACCCGCTTGCAACCAGCCATAAAATAGGCCAGTGTGCTTATGCAAAGCAGTTAATAGAATCTTGCATATAGGTGCACTGGCATATTGGTAAGCTTGGAGAGGTGGTAAGCAGCCATCAGTGCTGTTTTATTACTACCTCCCCAAACTGGGTCTTACCAACTGAGCCCCCTTACTGCCATCATCACCGCTGACTGAGCACTCCACTAGGACCTGTATTTATGTTCCCTGGTGTTCAGTGGCGCCCCCCAGCCTTGAACTCTCCACTGATCTGTATTGGAATTGTCCCTGTTGTCCAGTGGCCTGCCACCCCGAACATCCCACCAACCTTTCTTACAATTTTCCCTTGGTGTCCAGTAGTGCCCCCACTCTGAACAACCCACTGATTTTTATGACAATTGTCCCTGGTGTCCAGTGGTATCCTCATCCCAGAACACCCCATCAATCTCTATTACAATTGTGTGTGGTGTCCAGTGATGCTCCCTGAATACCCCGCTGAGGTTTATTACAATTGTCCCTGGTGTCAAGTGGTGTCCCATACTCCTCAAGCATCCTACTGATCATTATTTCAATTTTCTCTGGTGCCCAGTGACTCTCCCTCCCAATCCACATGCCCTGTCTCAGACGCACCCTTTGTATGTTCCACTCCTCCTGACCCCCCCACTCTTCCCCCAGCATGCCCCCCCAGTGACTGACACAAATTGTCTGCTGACCTCCATGGCCAGCCACCACCTGACAGTTCACCACTGCACACCAACTGTAGTAGAGCACACAATCACAACCTGTCAGCCAGTGGCCAGCTGTGGAGTTGAGCAGAGGTTCTGTGCCAGTTCCTGAGGCCAGCATGGGGCTGCAGTTTGTGAGCACAAATTGGATAGTTATTTAGTTTTTGTTAACCAGGTAAGTTCACTAGACAGGAATATGTATTTTTTCAGGCATGATCCAGAAGAGAACAAAGAAAGGGATGTGCACATGTGTCACAAAATTCACAGATATACAGTGTTTGCAGGAGTACAAATTACAACATTTAGGACAAAAAGTCATTAGACAAAGAAAACAGCAAAGAAGAGAGGAGTCACATATTATAATAGTCACTGTATAGGAACAGGAGTAAGTCCACAAACATCAGCTTACAACTTGGAAAGGCAATTGCACGTATAAGTACTTGATAGATGCTTACAAAATGAATGTTTAATATCGGTGCAGCGATCAGAGAACAGGAAATGGAGAGGGGCAGTTCACAGAAAGACAACAAAAATGGTGTAGAGTCCCCACCAAAAGTCATATGAGGAGAGACTGGAGGACCTCAATATGTATACTGTACTGCAGAGGAGATGAGAGAGAAGGGGGATATGATAGAGATCTTCAAATATCTCAAGGGCATAAATAAGGTACAGGAGTGTAGCATCTTTCAGAAAAAGAGATGTTCTGGAACAAGATGACATGATATGAGGCTGGAAAGGGGTACACTAAGGGGAGACGTAAGGAAGTATTTCTTCACGAAAAGGGTGGTAGATGCATGGAACAGCCTCCCAGCATAGGTGGAGGGGGTTAACTCGGTACGGGAATTCAAAAATACATGGGATAGGCATAGAGGAACCATACGATAGGAAAGAGAATAAAGCCAGAGATCAAGTAGGGTCTGTGGTTTTTGCAGCAGGTAGGGAAAATGAGCAGACTGGGTGGGCTTAGTGGGCCTTATCTGCTGTCAATTTCTTTGTTTCTATATTTAAATTTTGAAAGCCCCAAGAAGCTGCACATTTTTGAATATTAAGGGAAATGTTGTTAACATCCTAGGGGCAAAGTTCAGAAATGCAGCTGCTCCAAGATTAGTCCTTAATTTAGGAACAATAGGCAGGTCAAGATCCACTGACCTTAAGAGATATGGGTTATTCTGTGAGTGAAGCAAGGCAGCAAGATGTTGAGGTGTGTGACTGGAATACTGGAACATTGCTTTAGAGCCCACAAAGTGCCTAAGCATATTCCAATATACTTATGAGTGCTCCAGACATTAGTTTGTTCCTGGAGTAAACTTTTAGTGGGCCCTAGCCAGGACCTTTGAATATCCTGGCCCAAAACTAAAATGCTCTGAAAATTATTTAATTTTGGGTTGCTAAAAGGTTCCCAGAGTGGACTTGCTCACTGTGACAGTCGAAGAGCACACCATGCTATCCAGTTGTAAACTGGGGCTAGAGGGGGCAGCAATAACCCTGGGAAACCACCATAAGCCCAGTAGTGCTGGCCCCACAGCCAATCAGGAGAATGGCCCTGCAATGAATAGCACAGGTGTGTTGTTAGCCATTCATAAAAGAAGGCATGCAAATGAGGCCATTGGGCATGCAAGATGCTAGGTGGCCATTTGCATGCCCATTATGGGCCAATTTGCATGTCCTGTGGTGAGTATAGCTCAGACCCACACCCCTTTTTGCTGATCGCTGGCCCATAGTGGTTGACACATGTATCCCTGGTAGTTCCTCCCCCCTGGTTCCTGATCACCATCACTGTATAATAAAAATGGTTGTCACTGGTAGTCTGGCAGTTCCTCCCTCCTCCCAAATCTCCAATCAACATCCCAATATTTAAAAAAAAAATTATCTTGTAGTCTAGTGGTCCTTCTCCCCTTCCTGTTCTCTGATTGCCATCCAGATATTAAACAAAAGGTGGGAGAGAGAACTAGACTTCCAGGGAATTATTTTTTTCATATCAGGATAGAGATCAGAGAATGGGGAAGGGGAAGGACAACTACACTACCAGGGAATTATGTTTTTCATATCTGGATGACAATCTGAGAATGGGGAGTGGAGACCACTAAACTGCAAGGGAATTTTTTTTTGCTAGCAGGACAGCAATCAGACATCAGGGACGGGAGAGGGACAACTGGACTACCAGGGTATATCTTTTTTTTTTATAAGGGGACAGTGATCAGGGAAGGATAGGGACCATTGGACTACAAGGGACAAAATGTTGTGGGTTGTGGCGGCCGCCTTGCACTATCTCTGAAAACCACTAATGTTACACAGAGTTACAAGGAGGTTTTCCACAGTGATATTTTTGTCCATCCAAGGGAATGCCACAAAAAGGCCCTTGCATGGAGAAAATGCTTCCTCGATGGGACTGCACCGATACGCAGGTCCCCTCCCACTCATTTGCATTGTGGAACCCTCAAACCTCTGCCCCATTGCAAACCCAGTATGCAGGTGCAAACTGGGCTTTTCTGAATACCACATTGGGGCAAAACCCAGTTTGCCTTGCAAAAACTGGGTTTGCGATGGGGCAAAGTTTGTAAATGTAGCCCCAAATGTAGAAATCAGGGTTTATGGTCAACAGTGTGGATTATGATGACTGTAAGGCCCAGGATGATATAGTATATATTCACAGCTAAGCATTTTTTTGCATCTCATTCTCACTCGCAAAACAGGACTTTTTATCATTTTTCTAACCAAACAATTTACACAGTACTGTATCTTTAAGCTAGACATGTTTCTAATCACTCTAGCACATATGCAAGTATTTCAAAAGATGCAAACAGATAAGCATAGATGGCTGGACTGAACGCAAACTATATTAAAGTCCAGAGCTTGTACAGCTAGAGGGGTCATTTTAATCAGCAACTCATTTATTTGCTTTTCTGATTTTTTTTTTTGCCACTACACCAACCCCAGCTGTACTGTAATCTTGTTGCTCTTCTTGGGATGTTCCTGTCAGTCCTAGTTGACCTCTTAGTATTGTTGCAACTTGCCTCAGCTTTCAAAATCCCCTTCAGCTTTGACACCTGTATGCTGGCCACCCCACACAAAAAAACCCATGTTGGGGCCCCGGCAACCCTTGACTTGGTAAACACAGCATGATTGGCTGATGGAGGTGGGTCATAGGCTTTAGTGATATGGGGCATAGCACTGAGGTCACAGGTACAGTGCACTAGACCTTTAAGCCCTCTCCTGTTGACCCACACACATGAATGCCTAACCTCAGAAGGTAGGGCCCAAAAAGTATGTCACCCTTCAGGGCCCACCACAACCAACCAGAGGGGCACTCATGCAATGGGGTGGATCGCTCCCCTACCCCAAGTTTGAGTGTGTGCCTCCATAGCACCTCCATGACTCATCATAGCAGTGGAAGGAGCTGATCTTGTGAATTGGAGTGAACATAATCCTTTGCTTAACACTTTGTTGTTCCTTTTACAATCTGGGAACAGGCAGTGTGTCTGCTACCTGCACATCATCATTTCCTGACGACATTTGCATTTCCCAAGTACTGTTCTATAGGCAGTCCCTTCTTTATTAGATTCAGACTCATGAGGGGCTTTAAACAATTGATTTACATCTTAGTTTTCAATCTGCCTGATAATTTAGCCATGTAAGTTGCAGAACTATTATTTTTCCAATTGTGTCTATTCAGCCCCCACCAAAATAATTATAAACTAGCCTAGGTGATCCTGGAACAAAGTTTGAAATAGAATGGCTCTAATGCTTAAAAATGTAAAAGGGATGCTAAGGGACATAGAGGTGCCTGTCTTAAATCTGAACAATATCCAAAGGAAAAAAAAGAGAGCTCTCACTTCTCTTCTGACAAAAATGCATTAAAGTCTAAAGGCTCCATTGCATCAATTATTTATTTGATGGAAAATCATGCACTACAAAAACAACAATCAGTGCTGCCCAGCATCAGGTGCCATCATATCTAGTTGTATCAATCAGTATCTTGAGTAAAGAAAATTCAAGTATAGAAAAACTAGTATTTTTGCACTTGCCTTTTTTTCCCAGTTTGACAGCTGACTACTAGAGCATACCCGGCTAATGGGCTTGCAGAAGAAAGCACTTTCTCAGCACCTTTTCTGTACAACACTTACTGCTAACTATGTAAGGACCCTTCAGATAACAATGCATATATATTCAGTGCAAAAAACTATGTAAATGCATCAGTTAGGGTTTTTATTAAAGTGAAAAAGCTGGGAAATTCGACGTTAGGGTTACCAACCCTACCACCCCCCCATGCCCCACCCTCCACACACCAACAGGCATCAGGGTGTGCCTTGGAGTCATCGGCCTAACTCTCACCCATTTCCATGTGTAAACAAGATGAGATGGTACAGTACAGGAGAATGGGATTAGAGTTAGGCTCAATGACTCCAATGCACACCCCAATGCCTGTTGGTGTGTGGAGGGTGGGGGTGAGGGTGGGGTGGTAGGGTTGGTAACCCTATTGTCAAATTTCCCAGCTTTTGATGCTTTAATAAAAACCCTAAATGATGCATTAATGTAATTTTTTTCAATGAATTTCCCTTCTTTTTGAGAAAGCGTAATGTAACTGGTATGTGATTGTGGGAGCACGGGCCTTCCGGGCCCTGTGCTCCCTCTACCATTGTTGCATATGATATGCATAAGTGGGAGCATGGGTTCTCTGGGTCATGCGTTCCCACTTACACACACGTACGGAGATACTGCAGCTCTATAGTCATGAAAAGTAATCCTTGTATCACTAATTTGGCAATATCTCAGTAACCTTAGCAACTATGGAAAAAATCCCACTGCAGTTGTAATCATGACTTCGAAACCTCCATGAGTGCTTATTCCAACTAAGCTGCAGAGAGCAAAAAATCTGTATCTCAAATTGTTTTCTAGCTACTGGTGCAGAAAGGTGCTGTGGCACCACAATTCAATGGATGCACATAACTCAGGCATTTTCAGGACTTTTTTTCACCCAGTTTTCAACATGTCATTTGGGGACCCCAACTCATGAGCAATGTCACTGTCATTTCGTTAATCTGTCCCAAAAGTTGAGTTCTCACAGTGAACGCACCACAGGTATGAAATCATATTTTGAGCAGGATATGAAAAATGACAACTGTATACTGGAAAAGGGTAATGTTGAATATCTGGAGGGAAAATATGAAAACCTGGCAAAAACTGGCACATAGAAACTGCACAATGCATGCTTGTAACATGGCCATATTGGGGGAAATTTTTAACCATGTTTTCAACATGGGCTTTTTGGGAAATTCCCTCATGAACACTGGCACGGTGATTTTGCTAATCCATCCCGAAAGTTGATTTCACACAGCGATCATGCCATTCTGCACCAGAGACATGAAAACACATTTTGGGCAGGATGTGAGAAATGAGAGCTATACTGCTCATGAGGAGGTGTTTAAAAATTCCAGTGTTGAACACTTGGAGTCAAAATATTAAAAATTGGTGAAGTTACTAGCGTGCATAAAAACTGTGCAATGCACACTTGTAACACAGCAGTTTTGGGGATTTTTTGCACCAAAGTTTCAACATGGGCTTTTTGGGACCTCCCCTCATGAACCCTGGGACTGTCATTTTGTTAATTGGTCCCAAGAGGTGATTCTGCTCAGCAACCACAAAATCACCTTTTGGGAATGAGTAACAACATAACAGTCCCAGTTTTCATGATGTGGGGTCCCAAAATGCCTTTGTTGAAAATCTAGTGAGAAAATACCTAAAAGAGGCCTGAGATATCCATATTTAAATTCTTTGTTTGTATTGAAGTCATTCAAAGTAGGATCTTTATTTGTATGACGAGATACAAACTAAGATCCTACATTGTATGACTCATGAAGTAGGATCCTAGTTCGTATCTTTTCATATGAACTAAGATCCTACTTCATATGATGCTGATATGGACAAATAATTTAAATGTTAAATAACACACATTTTAAGGACATTTTCCGAACAGTAAAGTACAGAATGCACCTAAAGGGTCACAATAAGCAAGCTACATGTGTTGGTTCCTCCGCAGAATATCATTTTGGGAGGTCTCCAAATTTGAATTTCAGGCAAACTGGAAACAAGATGGTGTCCATATGAAAGAGGAATTTTCCCATAAAATGCAGGATTCCTCTTTCATATCATACAGCTATAGTAAAATGCCTACAGATCATGCTCAGAAATTATTTTTTTCAAATTTTTGAATTGCAATAACTTAAAAATGGCTTATAGTTTTTTTCACCAGACTAGCAAAAGGCACATCTGTGGGGGAAGTCCCTTTCTGTCCTGAAAATTTTATACCAAACAAACAAACAAACAAACAAACAAACCCTGTGGGCTGTAGGCAAGTTCAAAGAAAAATCCCAGCAAAGTCAATGGGTAGAAACATGTTTTTTCACCTCTCTACAACTCAGAAACCGCACATCCAACAGAAACAAAACTTGCTAGATCAAGAGACCTACACCACAGGAAGCAGCATACTAAATTCCATGCACATACAATTAACAGTTGCAAAGTTATTAAAGCACAAACATTTGGGCTTAACATTGAAGTGCCTACTCAATCCTAACTATAGGGGTGTGCTGCACCCCTATAATATTTATAATTTAAAAACAATAACATTTAAAAAGAGTGACACAGAGTGACACCAAGCATTAAAATTAGTTGTGAATGAGGGTACTGTGACAGTAGTATTGGGAGATCTTTAGTGATGATGCAACCTGATGCTATTGTAAATTAGTTTAGTTATTCATCCAGTACAGCCTGTCAGGATGTAATTTAGGGCCACATATTGCTACATGGCAAAAGAGATTACCTGCCATTAAAACTGCCTTGTCTTCTGCAGTAACTATGCTCCAGAATTCTGCAGTATTGGGCTTAATCCTGGTTGACTCTACAGAATATCATAAGGGTGAAAAAAAATTTTTGGTGTTAAAGGTGTGGGTTGGGTGGGCCACCTTACACTACCTCTGACAACCACTAGGGTTGTGTCTCTTGACTACTCAGTGTTTAGGCAGTTGTGGCCCCTTTGCCCAACCTGAACTTATAGCTCCTGATTAGCTTGGACTTACTGTAGCACTACATGTTGAGCAACTTGTACAATAGAGCTAGCCAGGAAGCAGTGCAGTAACATGCAGTAAATGGTATTTCACAAAATACTGCATGACAAACAAGCTTAATTGTTATTGAACAGTTCTCTGCAGCATACCACAGCATTTTGCAATACAGTTAAGGCCAGCAGTGTGTTGGATTCAGCCCTCATGCTAGATTGTGGAAATTTGAGAAAATACTGCAGAACAGTGCAGTTTACAGAGCAAACATATCTTTTGCTTTCCTTTCTTTCTGTTAATTAATTGCTACAGCACTTGTGGCAGTGCTGCCACAGGGAAATAACAGCAGAATCCAACAAGCTGCAAGCCTCAACTGTACTGCAATGTATTGCGTTACATCCTGACTGGCACTGCTGTACCTCCAGAAACTGACCAGGCTATGTTAGTAGTAGCAGAAGAGACAAAATAAGCTTCCCAATAAATGTGCAGGCTGGGAATGTGCATATTGGTGAGACCATTTTTCATTGTGATACAGATATACAGATATAAAGCAGATACTGTAAAAGGAGTTCAATGTTCGATTAGGTATTGAGGCTTTGAAATTTACAGAAGTTTACTTCCTATGGGTCCCCCATTGTGCTGACCATGCACTGACCATAGCTTACGTAACACCTCCTCAGTCAGACTAGGAGAACACAATTTGCTCCTTTTATCTTTTTAATTTATGAATATTTTTCAGTACAGTAACATACTGAATAGGTTACATTCGTACGGTCCACACTAGATAGTTTATACAGTCATAAAGAGTAATCAAACAAATAGATTCAATAAAGCAATACAAGTTAATTACAGCATACATAAAATCATTAAAGTTGATCGAGGTTTAAGAACAAGAGAAAGAAAAAAAAGTTAAGTGCTGTGCCCTTAATACTTCAGGAGGACCAACAAATAATGCTTACTGACTCTAGCAAGAATCACACATAAATAAATATCCAATGTAAAAGAAAATTACTAAAAGGAAATAGCTATATAGCTACCTATCTTACAATAATTACCCCACCCTTCCAAACTGTCCTCTTCAATGGATCCGTTAAACTTGTTCTGTGTCATTCAGCAATTTTTAAAGTCATCTGTTAAATGTATAATGTTTTGAGTGCATTGTGAAAGCAATATAATAATTCATAGATTAGTTAGTGATAGAAAGCCATGAAATACAGAAAGGGAAAACAGAAAGAAAATTTTAACTTTTAGTTATATGACAAAAAATATATTCAGTGTCTCTACAGGTTGTTGTTAGAGATGCAGTGAACCTATACTCCACCGGCGAAGTGGACTTGAAGTGGACACTTTGCCTTTGCTCTCACTGTGAAAGGCTCACTTCACCTTGTAATTATTACTTTGCATTTTCATTCCACCTTAATAAGAATTAAGGTGGAGTGGCACATCTATTGGCAGCCCTCCACACACCCCACATGGCTTACAGAACTGTAAGTCACATGCTTTAGCCAGGCAGGAAAGAAGTGACTCATGCTAGGAGATACTTTCACTTTCTCCTGTGCAGAGGGAGAGAGAGGAGGTAGACAGCAGTTAGAGAAAGTGAGAGAGAGAGAGATCTGGGAGGCAGTTTCAGAAGCTTTGTTAAAAGCTACATACATTCAAGTTTTATTGTAGACCGTTTTGTTACTTAATTTGTTCTGAGAATTTCTTTTTTTCTTAGTTTTATTAGTTGTTGTTTGTGTGTGTCTGACTGTGTGTGTGCCTGTGCTGTGTGTGTCTTGTGTGTGACTGTGTGTGTCGGTCAGACCAAGGGAGGGCAGTCGAGATGGAGCAGAGAATGTCTGGAGTAGGGGCAGTTCCATGGCTTGGCCAGGGAGGAGTTCTCAAATCTAGGTGTGTGGCTGGTTCATGACTGACTGGAGCCAAATCTTGCACTCCCCCCCAGCAGCAGGAGGAGTTGGTGCGGCTACTGCAGCACCAAGTGAACCATCACCACCGCCACCTCCTCAGGCAATGGTACCACCACCACCACCACCAGCTCCTGAGCAGGATGTGCCTGTGCCCAGGCCCCAAGTGTGGAGCCTCAGCATGAGGCTGCCAGTGCATCTATCCCCCCCTCCGCATGTGCCTGGTCCCCCATGCACCTCCCTGATTTGAGAGTTCTTTGATTGTGTGGAGGGGGGGGACAGAAGCCTGGTGGAGTGCCGCGTTTGTGGTGTGGAGGTCTGCTGTGGCCCCCTGGGAGTCACCTGGGGACCGGGGTCAGTGCACCCACATGATCAATCACCACTTGGTGCAGTGGCAGGCTGCTACAGAATGGGCCAGGCCTGCACCTGCTGGCCCTTCTGTGGCAGAGGGGGTGGCTGTGTGTGTCCCTAAGAGGAGGAGGGCCACAGCAGCAACTGCTGCTCCACCAGCATCACCCCCACCACCACCAGCCACAGCACATCCAGACTCCAGTGAACTGCTTGTAAGTCAGGTCGACACTGCAGTTCTCTGGAGTGCTGTAGATGCCTTAAATGACAGAATGAGTGCTGTTGAGCAGCAGTTGGAGTGGAAAGAAGGTCATCAATTGCAGATGATGGCCATGCGCCATCTGCTGCTGGACCACCACAGAATTCACACTAGTTGTTTTCTTCATTCCACCATGTGCACCCTGCCACCCTCCCTGTGTCATAAAAATGTGTTTCCCCACCATCCCCTGTATCTTATAATTACGCACTTGTTTCTTGTCTTCTGTTCTGTATGCGTTACGGTTTGTGTCCTGCCCCCCCTTCTGTTAAGTGTGTGTGCACTGTTTTGATTTTCCTTGTTTTAAGTTAAAATGGGTTGTCCATTACATCATTATTTAAACTTAAAGAAGTAGTACACCCACAGTTTGAAACAGCATATGTTATGCAGAGCATTATGATTTACATGTAAAGTCCCTCCCCTAGTGTGTCCTTCTCTCTGTCTGCTATTAGGAGTTTTTACTAAATTAGCCTTCAAGTTTTATGGCAGTTTTACCACCACTGTGGATCTTCATGTTAAATAAGTTCATTGCCTGTGTCGATCCAACAATGTACCCTGTGTCATGTGACAGTGAAGTAGCATAGCCCACTGATTTAGCAAGTGCACAGCTCAGAACAGCAGAGCTGTGTAACTGACTAGCAGTTTTCATACAGAAACCCCACTCACCTAGCTTTGAGGTATATGCTAAAGTGTAACAGTCACCACTTGGTCTCACTGCATAACAACAGTTACACAGCTCTGCTGTTGTGCATATGGTAAATCTACGGGCTATGCAACATCACTGTCACATGACAGAGGGTCCATCGTTGAAGCGATAAAGGCAATAAACATATTTGACATGAAGAAGATCCACAGGGGTCATTAAACTACCATAAAGGTAGCATGCTAATTTAGTAAGAACTCCTTATAGCAAACAGAGGGAAGGATGCACTAGGACTTTACATACAAATCAGAAGTGCTCTGCATAACATATGCTTTTTCAGATTTTGTGTTGACTACTCCTTTAACAAAACCAGAAATCCATAACACCACATAAATAGATGCCACTAAAATATTTTCACTGCTACTGCAACTATATTTATAACAAAACAAGGCACACAGTAATGAGCCTTGCATTTTGGCAGTTAGGCCTTCAGTGGTGCACCTCCTAATGAAGGCTTATGCAGCAAAGCGCAGTGGTCATTTGTATGTGCCTTGTTTTGCTATCAATGAAGTTGCAGTAGCATTGAACATTTTTTTGTGGTATGTATTCATATGGAGTGGTGGCTTTGTTTGTTTGCCTTGCACTTTTGGAGTCAGGTATTGTGTACCAGCAGCTGTCCACATAGTGCAGAGTGCTTCTTATTGCCCTGTTATATTCCAAGTTACATAAGTGTGATAGCAGCTCTAACCCCCCTGAAGCTGGCCTGTAGCATCCTATTTATATTAATAGATTCAGCAGCTGATATGAAAATTTTAAGGTAAGGCATTTGAATTCCCGAGGCATTGAGATGCCATGAAGAACAGTTATAGACAGCCAGTCTTTGGTATAGATAGCCACCCCCCCCCCAGTTGGCCTATCAACCCAGAATAGGGAACAGGAGGGTAAAGCTAGCGAATGATCTGAAGTGGATACCTTTAACCAAGTCTCCATTATGACAAGAATATCTAGATTGGTGTGGGATATCCAGGCTTGAACTTCGGTCAATTTCTTTTGCAGACTGCAGATATTAATGAGCATCATTTTTATTCCCTTAGCTGAAGCATAATCAGTTGGGGAGTCTATAGGTGAGATGGGACCCTGGTTTAGTTCTACATTGCCTGAGCATAGCAAGAGCAAGAGAATAATTTGTTTCAGCCAGAATCTCAGTGATTTAGAAAACATCTTGTGATGTGTCACATGTCCATTACTAGAATAAGATAATGCTGGCATTCTCTTAATGCTAGTGGTGGGAGAGTTCAGCATTGTCCAAAATATTATTATAGAACAATGGGATTAATGCAAACCAAGGATGATGCAATTGCTCTAGATGGTTCATCCCATAATGGAGAAGTCTTGGAAAATCTGCACTTTATACCCTTCCCAGCTCAGGGTGCCCCAGTCTCTTGCCACTCTCCAAACTGCTTCTTTTGTGGGATATCTGAGGAATTTACTAGGCTAGTGCAGGGTTTATCTCCTGCTTTGGGCTTTGGAGCTAGAGTCCTGTGAGCACTTCAATATCTAGGAGCATGCTGTCCCCCAGTTGCAGCAAGCCTGGCAGTAGTTTGTAAAGGAAGGCCACCATATCTTTTTCTTCACAGCTGTCTGGTATACGCACTGTCCAAATGTTATTTTTGCTGACACAGTTTTCCATATTATCTACTTTATCCATTAGATACTGGATTACATGGTGATGCTCCTGAATAATGCCTTGGTAGTTTTCAGTTTTTACTTCTTTTTTTAATGTCAGTTTCAGTTGCTGCTACCCTTGTGGCCAGGGTGCTTAAATTCTTGTTTGTCTGGACAGTAGTTCGTTTCAGCTCTGTGGTGTCTTGCAAAATTTGTGACAGTATTTTTGTAATATTTGCCAGTTCGGCCGAAGACCCTTATTTTATTTGAGCCATGATTCCATGTTTAAGGGCTCTGACGTAGCAGATTGTCTGCTTGTGTGCCACCCAGCAGGTTGGTCTGTTCGGGTGCAGGTTTCCTCGAAAAACCATGTGGTGCTAGCAAAAAAAAAGAACTTCTTATACTCAGTTTTTGTCTGTTTCTTGGAGGATGGATGTCAGGAAGATATGAACTTAAAGTCCTTGAGCTCCCCTCTTTAAGAAGCCATTTAGTTAATTACAAGTCACTTTGCATTTGATGGATGTTGGGGTTTTCTCCCACGGCGGTCTTGCTGTATAAAATCAAATAACTGTCATGATCAACAACTAGCTTCGACCCCAAATGTACACTTTTGTGCTGTTAAAATATAAAGCCCCCTTTAGTTGTGCTTTTTTGATCACATAATCACAGTTACTTTGTACTCATTTTGGTTTCAAGCAGCGAGGCAGGTCTGGCAGTGGTGAATATGATTATTTTGGGCTTGGATGGTTGCTTTGCAAATGAGGAGTGATGCATCCTGTAAACGGATGTGCCTGTTTAGTCAGACAGTACTGAACTGTCAAAAATGTGTCAGATTATATCCATACTCTACACACATCCCTAATGTTAACCACAAACTGCTATACTTTTATAGGAGACCTAAAATGGTTTAGAAAATGTTTTTTAGGCCAAGTAAAAAAAAAAAATTATTTTCACAATTGTTCATTCAGTCAAAAGTGGTGTAATCATTCACATAAATTATAAACTTTTAGAAAAGTATTGAGCTATTACAAAACCTCTTTCAAAACTGATTGCATTTTGGTCTGATTTCCAGCAAGACTTTCACTTTTTCCACGATGGCCTGATTCATCAGTGTATGTTTAAGTCCTCCTTTTTAAGCTTTTTGTCAGCATCTTGATGAATGCCATACCTTTACTACCATTTGACACCCTCGAACTCCACCTGCACATTATTATCATTATACTGAACAAATGCAACTAGCATTTGTCATTTGTATTATGATGTTCACCTCTGTGTCATTTAATGTTGAGGCAGCTGCCAGATGTTGACCTTTTAATTTCTCATCACTCTAACCATCTGTCTTTCTTCAGTGCCTCTACTCTGCTGATGGATTCTGATTTGCAATTGACCTTGGATGGCACAGACAGAAAGGCAACTACAGAAAGAAAGAGAGAGAGTAAGAAAGTCATGTTTTTAAATTGCCAGACATAATAATGTCTTTATTGAAGAGCAACACAGCTGTTGAGAAATAGAGCTTCTGTTTCTTTAAATATAAATAACTGCCTTCATAAGCCTTGTGGGAATTTTAATTATCAGAAAGAATGCAGCACACATCTCCTAACACTTTTAAACTTTTTGTTTCTAAGTTTCTCAAATGTTTTTTAGCATTTTGTTTTACATTCATTGTTGCTTATGTGTTGACCAAAACAGTAAAACAATACAAACAGCAGATCAAAGAAACATAACATAATGATACTGTAGAAGGTAAACAGTCAATCGGTTTCATATGTGAAGGATCCACATGATGTGTGAATTTTCCTAATGAATGCTGAGTCATTTTGCCTTTTATATGGTGAAATAGGTGTGTTTAAAGTTCAACAGTTTATTTAGCAGTTGATTAAAATCATTACACTGTTCATTTGACATAGTACAAAATACAATATTATATCAGATAAAAAAAATACTAATATCATTGGTGGTTTTGCACAAATTTTAAATACAATGTTTAACACATATTGAATAGAATAAATAACATTTCAATAATATGGCATATACATTGGAATACATTTTTCCTCTTTATACTTGACTGAGAGTTTTAGACATTACTGAGTACTGAATCCACTTTAGAATCTAAATTATACAAAGACATGCACAACTAAAACAGATAGTTTTCCGGAGCCTGAGCCTGTATCTTCCATTTTACAAATATTATCTGAGATGGAAACATAATATCAGCTATTTAGATACTGATAAGAGGTTTGGTGTACACAGATTCATGGAATGCTCTCATTTCCTTCTCTGATGGAAACAAGTAAAAAACATGTCAGAAGATAAATCTTACATAGTGTTCTCTGAGAAATTACAGAGGATTAACCACACTGCCTTTAACCTTCTATACAGTATCCCTATATGTATAGCCATATGTAGCCACATATGATATGATGTGAACTATGTTATGCTTTGTAATGTATTTTATATTTTTATAGTAACTGACCTGTAACACACACAGGACTGTCTTGCAAACAAGAATTTCTTTCCCTAATGACATATTTATTAATGTATATAAATAAAGACTGTATCTGTCTGTGTATCTATCTATCTATCTATCTATCTATCTATCTATCTATCTATCTATCTATCTATCTATCTATCTATCTATCTATCTACCTATCTATCTATCTATCTCTCTCTAGACTCCAGTGGATATTTCTTACATTAATGATTTTAAGCATATTGTAATAAAAGTTACAATATACAGGATAATCTTACAAGTGCCCAGGTACAACAAACATGTTGACATCACATAAGCAATAAAGCATAACCAGGGGCAAGATTAAGACTCTGTTAGGCTGGCCCAGTGATGTGGAGGGCTGAGGCATCTGTGCCTTTCCTCCTGACATGCCAGTGACTGTGTTCATGGTGCAAGTGGGCTGCCAGGGGTTAGCCGGGGAGGAAGAGGATCGAGCATCCAGAGGACAGCTCTCCTATACCAGGGAGGGGTGGGGATGGCATCAGCTGCTGCCCATCCCCTAGCAGTGGCTGAGGGATGGTGCAGCAGACCCACAGATGAAGGGGTGGTTGCAGGGAAGATGCTCGGCATGCTGCATGTGGAAGCATGCATGGTTCAGCCATCAGCATCATTGCATGCCTTCACACTGCACTTGGAGGCTGGGAAAAAAAGTCAGAAAATATTCCAGTCGGCAGGATGATGCCAGCCCATCACAGGTGCCACACCCGGCTAGCTGTCACTTTGTAAGAGAGCTAGAAGGGAAGTCCAGCAGATACTGGGTGACAGGGCTGAGGGGGCAGTGGAAGGGGGGCTAGTCGAGAGGGGGGAGAGATATAAAAGAAATATATAAGAAGATTCTGTTAATCACCCCTAGGGTGCAATGTGAAATGAGGCATAACTGAGTGCCATATTGCCAGTGGGGGTGGGTGGGGGATTGACAGACTGTTAATATTACTCTTGTGAGTGCCTTATTGCTATTATAAAAACTCATTCCAAAGAAAACATCTTAGAAGTCCACCATTAAAATGTTTTCCTCATTGACAGGGAGATTTTTAATAAAATAGTTCATCTACCAACTGTTTGATAATGCTGGTTCAGAAACAGAAATGCATTGTTACAGTCATTTGGCAGTGCTAAAGAATGGAATGCTGACAAAAAGAATTCATGTGCCATGGTGATCAGGCTGCACACAACAGTGTAAAATACATTAATGGAAAGTTTTCAGAATGCTGGCAGCCAATCAGACTGTAGAATTTCTAAGACCCTTTTTATAATATGCATTTTATTCATAGGCAGAGTACTTGCTTAGGCAACACATTCTGTTCTATTTATCTCTTTTAAAGTAGTAGGCATTTGTAGTAAGGACCAAATCAACATATCAGATTGCTTCTGCTTATTGTACATGTGATTCAGTTACAGCCAACTCAAGTCATGTAGTGAGCCTAACTCATAGGTGGCATTCCTTTACCCTAGCTGACACTGTCCAAGAGCCACATCTCTCTGCAGTGACAGAGTGTGACAAGGTAGAAATGCTGGACCAAATACCAGACTTCCAAATGGGAGCCATCATTGGTCATCTATTATATTAGGTAAGAAATAAGGCACAACAGGGTGGGCATTGCTCAACTATACCTACCCACTCACCAAAAGATGTAGTGAGGCCCATGATGTAGGTGGAGGGCCTTACAGATCCATGGAAGGGAGGGAGGTTACTGCCCAACACCACCCACTCTATAGTGTATTATTGCACTTAGAAGATGAGTTGAAATGCAGTTCCAGTTTCCTTTTTTTAACATATAACAATTACTTTACTTATTTTCTATGCAAAAGTACAGTAGTTATTCTTAGTCAGCATTGTGCAGGTAAGTAAGAGTGTGAATTGGCAGTTGGTATGGTGACTGCTTGTCATTCAGTGCCTTTCTGTTCCCAGTGAGAGTGATGGCAAATGGGAGTAGGAATCACAGTTGGGAGCAGCAGGTCAGAAATGCTTGCTTTCAAAGGCAGAACACGCTTATGCTACAGTGATCTGCATGCATAAAGAAATGTGACTGTGAGCAGAGCAGGTGCAGCCAAATTAGTTTGTACTTATAACTGGCTGGACCAAGGGAGTAAAATGGCTACCAGTTAGTGTTTGAACATACTTTGATGGGCACAGTGACGCCACTGTGTAATGAGTCAGGGTGATAGTTGGACTTGCTTTTTTTTTTGTAGTCTTTGTTGGCACATACATATACACCAGAGGAATAGAATTAGCCAGAGCCCTGAATTTTACAAATCTGTTTTCTAAATTGGCACCAGTATACCCTCACCAAAAGCAAAGTCCTGGATTTCAGGAAAGTAGTCTGTAACCAGAGGAGGGAATTAGTCCTGGGTAAAATTGTTGGGGTGGATGGAATTAAAGGCATGGAGGAAAGTTGGAGACAATTTAATAACCATTCTTGAGGCAATAAAGTCATGCTTGAGGATGACAAGCAAGACAAATAGGTACAAGAAACCAATCAGGTCCTCTAAGAAGATCAGAGAGGTGGTGAGAGCCAAGAGAAAGACCTTCATCAGATACAAGGAGAAGGAGGAGAATGAAGAATGGCGTGAGTACCAGATGAAATTAAGGGAGGCCAAGACAGTAGTCAGGGATGCAAAAGCAGACACAGAGCTGCATATTGCAGAGGGGGTTTAAGGTCAGGTGAAAGAGTTTTTCAGATATATTGGGGGGAAAAGGGGAGGAAGTGGACCGACAGAGGAGCAAGAGCAATACAGGAGGACATGCAGAAAGCAATCATTCTTAATGACTATTTTTGTTGAGTTTTCGTAATGGAAGACATTAGGCCATGGCCATAAAGTTTAATAAAGTCTGCTGATAGGAGATCCCAAAATTGCGGCAGAAGATATTTACAAGTGATAGGGTCAGAAAAAAACTCACAGCCCTGAAGATAGATGATGCTCTGGGACAAGATGGGATGCATGTGAGTGTGCTCAAGGAACTGGCATCAGATATACATGAACCCCTGGCCAGGCTATTTAATATCTCAGTTCAGTAATGGGTGATTCTGAAAGACTGAAGGTAGTGTAGATAGTTCCTCTACATAAAGGTGGGTATAAGGAGCAACCGTGTACCTCAGCCCATCATTCTTATCTCTGTTTTGGGTACACTGATGAAGAAACTTGTCAAAAAGGACCAGACTATCTGGTGAGTAATTGACTTCAGGATAGAAAACAGCATGGGTTTGTGGCAAGGATGGCTTGTTAGACCAACATGATAGTATTCTTTGACCGGATAACAAAAGCAGTAGATAAGGGACAAGATGTAGATTTACTCCACATCAATTTCAGCAAGGCATTTGAATCAGTGCCACAGAAAAGGTTGCTGAAGAAGCTAGAAGACCTAGGTGCAGTGAAGGACATAGCTGGATGGATGAGTTATTGGTTAGAGGGGAGACAGCAAAGGGTAGTGGTAAATGGAGTTAAATCTGGAAGGGGAAAGATCACATGCGGCATGGCACACTGTTGAGTCCTGAGTCCGGTTCATTTCAATATGTTCAGGCACATAGGAGAAATAATTTAGGGCAAGATGTGTCTCTTCAAAGATGACACTAAGCTCTTAGATAGGGTAGACAACAAGAAGGGGGTAAGGGAAATGCAGAGGGAGTTGCAAAGATTGAAGAGGTGGTCCAAGGTTTGACAGTTAAAGTTCAATGCCAAAAAGTGCAAGGTGATGCACATTGGGAACAGGAACCACAGGTCAGAATGCTGGATTGGAGGGGTTAAGCTGGACACAACTACTGAGGAAAGGAACATGGGAGTCATCATATGTGGCTCCCTTAAACAATCTAGCCAGTGTAACGTGGTCTATGGCAAGGCAGCTAGGATGCTGGGGTGAATTGGGAGAGGATTTAATTGCAGGTGAACAAAGGCTTTACTAACTCTTTATAAGTCGCTGGTGATGCCACACCTGGAATACTGTGCCCAGTGCCGGAGCTCTCACTTGTACGGAGTGTGAGGTGTGTGTTATGGTTGGGAGTATATGGTTTTATGATTGAGGTTTTTGTGTATGAATTAGTGTGGAAGAGTGGTATTATTGAGTGGCTGTGAGTGTATTTTGGGGGATTTGTGATATCTGAAGGACTGCATAGCCAGGTCAGGATGTGTCTCTGCTGCAACTTGTGTAACATTAGTTATGCTGCTGCCTGCTCCGGGACCTCTTTATTGACCTCCCAGTTTCAGCTACTGCAGCAAGGTGCTAGAGGAAGGTTGAGATATCTAGATGGTGGAGAGGTCATGGGTTTTGGGCAGCAGAGGAGGGGGTGGTAAGGAATATTGAGTTTGTATGATGCAGAAGAGACCCTGCTCATAAGAGATGCTTGGGGAGAAGCCAGACATGTTTGGCTTTCGTAACCAGGGTTCCCACCAGACCGAGTGGGCAGGTAGCTAGAGGGCTGGCTGCATCCTTTAATCCTCTTCAGGCAGTACTGTGCAAAGTCAGGTCAATGAGGAACAAGACCGCTATTTATTCGGACTTGATTTCCTCTGTCAACCTGGCTTGTATTATGGAGACCTGGTTGGGTGATGATGCTGGCTCAGTTCTTGCTGCTGCTGCCCCCTCTGGGTATACCGTGGTGCACTGCTTGAGGAAGGATCACAGGGGTGGGAGAGTGGCCATTGTTTTTCGATCCAGCCTGGACTTCTCGGTGCACCCATTTGGTAGCACCCGATCCTTTGATTGCATCGCCGTTTGTGGGGGTACAGGTGCAGGTTGCAGGATTCTCCTTATTTACCGCCCTCCTGGGTCAGGGGGAGAATTCCTGCAGGAGCTAGCAGACTTCATTGTTGACCAGGTGTTGGAGGCCTCCAGGTATTTAATTGTGGGGGACTTCAATGCTTGGATAGATGATGAATCCTCGTGTTTCGGTTACGACCTCCTCCAGTTGTTGCAGTCTCTGGGCATATCACAAGTAGTTGCTTCTGCTACCCACCAATGCGGCCACACACTCGATCTGGTGTTCCAGCTGGGTCTTGAGGATGACAACCTCAAAACTGATCAGGTCATTTGGTCTGATCATTACACCGTGAAGTTCACGTTTGGGCCCCCCTAAAGTCCCTCCCTGTAGAAATTTGTCAGCTATCGCCCTTTGAGGGGCTTGCACCCAGTGGGACTGCTGGCAGTAGCTGATCTATCTAGGGTTGATGCAGCATGTGTGACTGGTGTCAGAGAGGCAGTTGCCACCTATAATAGGGTTGTTTCTGGGGCTCTGGATGTCATCACACCAGTCCGTTTATGACCCAGGGCTTCTCACATGAGATCCCCATGGTTTGATGTGGATCTCAGAGTGAAATAAGATCAGGAGTCAAAAGTTGGAGCGTTGCTGGTGGAGGACCCAGCTGAAGCCTGATAAACTGGTCCTGCATGCTCACTATGGTGAATACCAGGTGGCAATCTTCTGCAAGAAGGCAGAATTTCTGTCCAGGGAGATTGCCATGGGGAGGAACAGACTTTCTCAGCTGTTTCGAACTGTAGACAGGCTTTTACATCCATCCTGTCTGAGGCTGAAAACAGTTTTTTCATCCACTCTATGTGAAGAGTTTGCTTTGTTCTTCTCCAACAGGGTGTCAACTATCCAGTCGGGATTCTACCAGTTGAGCTTGTGCCTAGCAGTGGTTGGGCTGGGAGGACCAGTGGCACTCCACCTAGCTGGGAAGAGTTTAGGCCAGTTGAGGTGTCCGATGTGACTAAGGTGATCGGAGAACTGAAGCACACCTTTTGTGAACTGGGCCCAGCCCTGACAAAGTTCTTAATGGGATGTGCCGAGGCTGTTGGCCCGGTGTTCACCAGGATTGTTTGGTGCTCGATGGAGGAAGGAGTCCTCCCAGCTGTCTTCAAACAGGCACTTGTAAGGCCCCTCCTTAAGAAATCTTCCCTCGACCCTGCTGTTCTGGTGAATTACCATCCTATCTCCAACCTGCCTTTCTTGAGCAAGGTTGTCGAGAAGGTGGAGACACAGCAGCTCGAGGATCACCTGGTGTCCTCAGACATTTATGAGCTTTTTCAGTCGGGCTTTTGGGCTAGACACAGCACTGAAACAGCTCTAGTGAGGGTGCATAATGATCTGTTCAGAGTGAGAGATAGAGGAGACAGGTCAGTTCTTGTCCTCTTTGATCTCTCTTCAACCTTTGACACTGTGGACTATGTCTTGTTGCTGGATTGGCTTTGAGAGTTTTGTGGACTCACTTGAACTGTCATCTGGTGGTTTGAGTCCTATCTCTTGGACAGGGTGCAGTGGTTGGTGATGGGGAATTTCTCCTCCTCCCCTCCAATGCCTCTGTCTTGTGGAGTTCCACAGGGCTTGATCCTGTCACCAATGTTGTTTGCAGTGTATATGCTGCCTCTGGGTGAGATCATTTTACTATACAGTGTGGAGTTTCACTGCTCTGCAGAAGACACACAACTGTATTTGTCTTTTGCTCCCAGAACATCAGGAGCAGTGGACGTGCTTAACATCTGTCTGGCTAAAATCAATTACTGGATGGCTTCCAGTTGGCTGAAACTCAACCCAGCTAAGACGGAGGTGCTGGTGATCAAGCCTGGTTGTGGGCATGATGGGTCGTTGTCTGAGGTGGTTTCTGGTCTTGTTTTGGGCTCTACCCCATTGATGGCTTCCCCAGGGTGAGAAATCTGATCACGATCCTTGACAGCAGGCTGACTTTTGATGATCAGGTGTTGTCTGTTGTCAGTAGTGGTTTTTACCATGTACAGAACATTGTCCAGATTAAATCCCTCGTTCCGCCCGAGGACCTGCCGATGCTAGTGCATGCCTTTGTTTCCTCCAGACCTGACTACTGTAATGCCCTTTACTTCGGGGTCATGGGAGGGGTCCTCTGCAGGCTGCAGCTGGTGCAGAATGCCGCAGCTTAGCTCCTGACTGGCCTTTCTAGGTCTAGCCATGTGACCCCTGTTCTGCATGCTCTGCACTGGCTGCCAGTCAGGTGGAAGGTCCTTTTCAAGGTGGGACTTCTCACCTATAAGGCCCTAAATGGACTGGGTTCTGGCTATCTGTCAGAGCTTCTGACACCGATGACCTCTGCTCGAGGGGATTCTTGGTCTTTCCCAGGGTACAGCTCAAAACCTCTGGAGAGCATGTTTTTAGCATTTCTGGGCCATCTCTGTGGACCGGATTACCACCTATAGTCTGGGAGGCCCCCTCGGAAGAGGTTTTTAAGAGGAAGTTGAAGGCACACTTCTTTGGCCTGGTTAACATACTAACGTACTAAAATGCCAGCAGAATAGGCCTAACAGTCTTTCGCGTCTGCTTATTTGGTCAGCCCCCACCCTGGGAGCTGACCTTGCTGCCCCCCTCACCTTCTCTGGCTTCTCCCTTCCCAGTTCCGGATAATCCCACTGCATTGGATTTTGCTTCCAGAACCCTTCCCCTGTACCTGTCCCACCCCCTCTTGAACCCCTCCACCGTCTCTGCCTCCACCAGCCCCCTAGGCAGCACATTCCATGGCTCCACCACCCTCTCAGTGAATTAGCACCTCCTCCTTTCTCCCTGAATCCTCCTCCAGCTTCCACCCATGCCCCTAATGGCCTCCTCCTCCTTCCTTCGAAGCACCCTGACTGTTCCTCCCCATTTACCCCCTTCATGTACCTGAAGACCTCTATCATGTCCCCCCGGTCCCTTCTCTCTCTTCTAATGTGTACATATTTAGCTCTTCGAGCCTCTCCTCATAGATCCTGTCCCCCAGCTCTTCGAGCCTCTCCTCATAGATCCTGTCTGAATGTTGAATTATAACATTTTGCTATGTCCCTATGTTTTAATTTCTTTTTTCTTTTATTAGTATTTAAGAGTATCATATGTTAGTTTTTAGTATATGATGTGATCGTACTTTTTTTGTATTTTTTTTCTCTTTTGTATTATTTACCAACTGTAATTTCTGTGAGGTGCCCAGAGCCTCTGGGAATGGGCACCATACAAATAAAATTTGCCTTGCCTTGCCTTACCAATGGTCTTTTCCTGCTGTCAGTGTCTATGTTTCTATGTTTCTGTGTAAACTGCAATGGATCCTTTGCTTCATGTGAACAGGGGATCATGGGATAAGGCCTTCTTTCTAGGAATACTGTATCCCTGTTTAACATCATCAGTTCTTTGTAGGATTAAAAAGTAGTGCCCCACTGTTTCTCTCAGCCCTACATGCCATAGTGGAGGACTGAGGAATAGTGTGTTGGGGGGAGGGGTTAAGGCCCAATGTCTACCAGAGGTCACAACCAGGGTGTGTGTGGAAGCATTACAGCTGGGTCTCCCATGCATATTATCTGTGCCCTGCCTGTGCTCCAAGTCAGTCATTACATGGCTTTTGGTGTGCTGTGGAGCATGACTCTGTCTGCCCTCAAGCCCACCTGCCTGCCTCAAGGTTCAACTGCCTGTACAGCTTAAGTGGCAGAAAAGGACTTGGTTTGGAGTCCTTAGTGGCCTTGAGCATTGAGGGTAAGAGGATTTATGATGCAGCAGGGTGCTCTACGTGTATGGAGTGGCCTTCTTTTTCCCATAAGAGTTTCTATTTAGTTTTACATTTTATAACAGAACATATGGAACTTCCTACAGCAGTTTCACAATACTGTTATCAAGGCACTGCAGTGTATCATATGCTAGAAAAGAACATGGCAATGAAAAGGTGACACCAGTATATCACTGTCCTTGGACATAGTAACTATAAAGCTGACTTAAGAACATGAACACCTATAACAACTCTAAAACATAGCACCGTCCTATGGAGGGGCCTTCTGTGGCACAAATCGCTCTACACAGGTGCAGAATAATTATATAATAACTGGGTTTTGCTTTTTCCCCATAGGGAAATCTGGTTTGTAATTTGCCATTATAAATGAGTGTTTATAATGGGAAACACATGCCATGTTTCCCTCTCTCCTCACATGTGCCAGCCGCAGTTCTTCCATTCCTGACTGCTGGCTGCCTTGCCATGCTGCTGGAGACTGCACCACCACTTGGACTCAGATGCAAGTTTTTTTTTTTTTAAATCTCTGCTCTAAAATGTTTTAAAACATGAACTACCAGAAAAAAAACAGTTAACTTTCAGCAGCCGACCACGGACTGTGCTGAAACCCAACCAGGACCCAGCGGCACAGGGATGTCTTGCATTTTATGTAATTGCTGTGGCAAAAAAACAAAACCAAGTAATTATGTAAAATAAAACAGAGTTGTGTGTAAAACTCAAATTTTACACACACCTTCAGTGTTGGATGCTTAAATAAACCCCTCGAGCTTCGCTCTCTGGGTATATGTAGCATCCAACACCCCAGGTGTGTCTAAAATTCTCCTTAAGCACACAATCCCATGTACTATTCTATATGTAATTACTAGAATCAGCAAATGATTGTCTGAATTTAATTTGTAATGCTTATTTATGTCTAGATGACTGCCCAGTTGTCATGTTACCTTTCAAATCCATACAGTGTATTCAGTTTTTCTGGGTCATGGCAAAAAAGGAACCTGATCTCAGTCAACATTATCTGGTTACCAGTCACTCAATCAATCAACCAATTGACTTGCAGAGAAATCTTCTGTCTTGTCCACTTCTATCAGAAGTTGTTGATCAATACAACAGTCAACATTATTATTCCCCTTTTTTTGAATCTTAGTTCACAGACTTGAGGGCAAGTAGTACAGTACAGTGTATATTAAAAAAGCTGAAAAAAAAAGGGTCACATCTGCCATCAAGGGTTGCCTAAGCCTGGAATGTACTTAGGATGCTGGCTTAGTGGGTCATCATCACTTTGGATAGATGGTCCCAGGCTCAGTCTAAGGTTCTTTGATGACAGTGACTACACCGAGGAGCTCCATTCTTTGCTATGTAAACTATTGGCACTATTCTTTAGAAAATTAAGCAAGCAAATGGTCACTCAGGGAAACTTTTCCGTGGGAGAATGGAGGTTCCTGTGAACACCAAACTCTGAGAACTTTATTATAGTTATAGGATATGTATACTCAGTTGATTTGCAACACAGTGTTTGTCTTATGTCCACACTCCCCAAATGTGGGGCTTCCCTCCAGCACACCTCTCCAGCTCTAAGCTTGTAAAACACAAGTTAGAATAGTGAACATTTGTTTAACAAACAAAAACATTGCTGCTGGAATAACATTGATAACATAGCTCAGCCTTTTTGTGCAGAGTTCAAATATATATTCAGGGAACCTGACTGTGATCTCTTTGTTATTCCTTCCCTTCTGTGAGATCTTCCCATGGGCACACTCTGGAACAGATGGCTTTCAGTCCAAAACAGCAACTGTTCCATTTTTGGGTGGGTCTTGTACTGGTAATTCATCTTTTCCTCTTGAGTGACCCTCAAACCAACTCTCTCAATTCTATGGTCTGCTTCTCCCTCTGGAGCTTTGTTACATTAGCAGTGGCATTCTGGTGTTGAGGGTTTATCTCACAGGCAAACACCAGTCTGGTTTGGACTCTAGTTTTGCATAACATGTTGGTAATTCTCCCTCTGCAAGGTCCCATTTGGGTACATGCAGATGTCCTCCTCCACCTTGCGCATGTACTATACATGACCTTCTCCACCATCTGCATGCACATAATGCAGAAGAACATGATCCCTTAACTGGTTATATACCCCTGATGCCTCTAAAGACTGGTGAAACTGGAGGTGCACTGCTCCATCCAGGCCAGAAGCTCTGACTTACCATTGGCCTCTAGTAGCCCCCACTCTCAGGTTCAGAGCTGTTGTTTCTTTCAGCAAATCTTTAGGTCAGGTGATCTAGGGTCCAGTGCCAGCAAAGGGCTCTATAACCCCTCATTCTTCAGAAAATTGCTATATAGTAATCTAAAAGGTTGCCGACCCGTCGGCTGGCGTTAGTTTCCACTTGTGGCGCCCGGCGACCCGGTTCAGGAACGACTCGGGTCGCTGAAGGCCGGGCTGGGGAGAAGGATAGAGTGCCTATGGACTGCCTCCTTCTCCAGGGGAGGGTGGGATAGTGCTCGAGCACTTGTGACTTCCCGGGCGGAGGCCGAGGAGTCACACAGCTACCGGCACATACACACTGGAGGCGGGCGGACGCCTGACGCCATTGCATGACCCTGCCTCCGAAACCGCCCTCCATGAAGCCCGCCATGGCTTTAATTAGCCCCAGGCCAGCTTCTTTCAACCTATCCCGGTCTCTGCGGGATGTCTCCTCCTCCGCATCCCGCAGCCCCGCCGTGGGGGGTAATCCACGGGGTATCGGAGGGCCCGAGGCCGATCTGGGGGGTGGAAGCTGTTGGCCCGTGACCGGGCTGAAAGTACCGGGAAGCCGGCAGCTAGGTGGCGGAGAAAAATGAAAAATAAAAAAAAATAAATAAATAATCTAAAAGGTCCTCCTGGCCTATAAACCCCCAGATATATCCCCAAGTTGCCCTTTCTGGCCACTGTAAACTCATTCATTCAATAAGCAAAACTGAATTTAGCCTCCTGTCTCCCTTTGCAGACTTTTTAGTCTCTTAGACTGTTCCCGATTTGTGAAGATGCACAGCTGGGGGATGGGGGTCTTGGTTCAAACCAGTAATGTCAAACTAGAAGTGGGTTGCAAAAACCTTGTTAAAAAATGTGATATTTGGACTTGTACTGTTTTTTTTCCTCTCTCTAAAATCACACCTTTATGGATTAGTATTTACTTGTCGCAATCAGCATTACGTTAATAGTAACAGGCTCAGCTAACTTCATGAACTGTTTTAGGATTCCTCAATGTTACTAAAATTATAAAGCTATTTACCTGTTCTACTTACTCTGTAAGGAATAGAGAATAACTGCACTTTTTTCTATACACGTACTTTTTTTTTTTGCCGTCGGACATCTAATTCTGTAATTGCTATGGGATATGATAGAGATCATTAAATACCTCACAGGGGACAATAAGGTAAAAAACAGAAGTATTTTTCAGAAAAAAGGTGCTCAAGGACATCATGATAAGAAGCTGGAGGTGGGTAGATTCAGGACAGATGTGCGGAAGTACTTCTTCACAGAAAGAGTGGTGGATTGCTGGAACAGTCTTCAGTGGAGGCGGTGGAAGCGAAAACAGTGGTGCTTTTCAAGAATGCATGGGATAGGCATAAGGAATCTTAATGAAAAGAAATGGGGTGAATGGGCCGAAGACCAAGTAGAATCTGTGGTGACTCTATAGGCAGAGAAAAATGGGCAGGCTGGCTAGGCCATGCAGTACTTATCTGCTGTCAAATTCTATATCTCTGTCTATGCCTATGCACCAATCTAGTGCTATTCATTATCGTTAGTTTTCTTACATGCAGACTTTTGTGCCTCCCAGACTATTCCATTTCCAATGGACTTTGGAAATCCCTTGGGCCTAAGAAAGCAATAAAATCTGAAAGAGAGTGGGTAGGTGGCACACACAGGGTGCAGTAAGGCCTGACACTCCAGGCAGAGGACCTAACAGTCCCTGAAAGTGCAGGTGTCCCCCAATACACTCACTCTGATGGGCCCCATTTCAAAATGGGCTCCTCCCTCTGCCTTGCTGCATATACTGTTCTTGTTACAGCTCATTTCCAGATGTGTCCTGGGGGGATGGGGGCAGGGGATTACACAATACACGGTATAGTATATGGTTAACCCCTACTGTGTATGGATTTCCATACAGACAACTTTCTTATAGTATATGGTTATGGCTTATTGTGACTAGAAAGCAGTGGCTTTCAAATTCTTGTTGTAGGACAGTTCAAAGGTCAAAAAAGTTGTTGTACTTTCGTTCTGACGTCACATCGATAGTACAACAACTTTTCTGACTTGCCCTACCACCTGATTGGTTGAGTTACAGTGGGGATTCAAAAACGCTAGAGAAAATGGCGGCTCACTTAGCGAGCGGTCAGGCAAGTAGCCATAAGATAGTTTGGACACGGACTATATTGTCATGTCCGTGGCCCAAACTGTCAGTTTTCATTATTTTATGTGTTTAAATCTAGTGGCACAGTTACTGATGCCAAAGCAGAGTGGGATTTTCAGCAAGGAGTCGGGAGAACCGCTAACTTCTATGGCAGGACTGCATCGGGAGGACTGCAACTTTAGGTAGGAACTGCAAGAATGACAAAATGACGAGTTTTATCACGGAATGTGAACATTGAGGAACCATATACTATATAAAATGATGGATAGTTGACCATCCACCATAGCTCGTGTTTCCATCTGAAGTTCGATGGCGTCAGAAACCTCTCGAGCTTCACTCTCGAGGTTTCTGTGACACCATCGACTCCCTCGATGGAAACACAGCCTTGTTGTGGATGGTCAATCATCCACTATTCTATATGTTGTAGTACAGTTCAAAGGTCATGAAAAGTTGTTGTGGCATTGTTCTATCAGTATGTCTTTCCTTGTGAAACTTTTGAAATAAATACATAGATATATATGCAAATATATACGCCACCCCCTCAGCTAATTTAAATCTTCATCAAAGTAACATTTATACTGTCGTCTCAGGACTGTGGTTCCCCTCCCATATGTTACAGTCCATCACCTCTGTATAGGTCCATATCATTCCAGGTTGGTCTCCAGTCCCCAATGCAGCTGAGCCCTCTTCTCTGTACCATTCTTGCAACCGTGAGTTGAAGCTCCTGGTGTGGAATACCTTATCCTCCCCCCAGCCATACATAGGCAGCACCTTGGTGAAAGCCACTGCAGTTGTTACTTGCCTTATGCCCCTATCCAGTACCCCGAACTCTCCCTACCCAACTACAGTCATGTCCTTTGCTAGGTCATTAGTCCCAAAGTGGACAATGACATCTGGCCCCCCACTACATAGCCACCCTAGCAATCCTTAGGATCATCTGTCTATTCCCATGAGACATGATGCCACCATACCTCCCTCTTCACCATTCTTGTTCCCAAATCTACCCCCTAACAATCGAGTCCCCAACCTGAAGCTGCTTCGTCCTTTGCCTGGGTCCTCAACCACCCCCATTGGGGCCTCCCCTAAGGAGGACCCAACAACCTCCATTACCACTATTATGGGTGCTTCATCCCAGCAGTCGCATCCTGCTAGAACAGTAAAAGCATTTTGTAGTGGCATTGGCTGATAAATGTGCCCCTGACCCACCACCCCCACCTTCCAAGAACCCACCACAGTCCATCCAGTCCTACTTCTCATATGCAACCTCTGGGGCAATGTTGGTTGACTCTGTGGTCCCTGGGTTGGGCAAGGTGTGCTCCAGATCCTAACCAGCTTGGGCCAAAGACCAGCAACCTCCTCCCTCAACCCAGACAGTTGCTTGAAGAAGGCAAGCTCTGTGGCAATGATGGTAGACTCTGTAGTCCCTGGGTGGGGGAAGAGGTCCTCTAGGTACCTGGGTAGGAAAGGAAGTCATCCACATCCTTACCAGCTCAGCCTGGAGACCAGAAAACTCCTCACTTAACCCAGAGAGGAGCATGCAGATATGTGCAGAATTTTACAAGTTAGTACAAGAATTACTTTACTGCATTAATGACATAATGAGATTACTATGTCATGATATACTAAATTGTGGTGCTAACCCCAGAGCATAAAAATACACCTCTGAGTTCAGAGAAAGGCTGAAATTTAAGTTTAATCTATTTTGAAGTCATGATGAGAAGCCTTTTGGCTTGATAAAATGTTATATAGAAATTAATTAGTTGAAATGTGTCTCATGCATTAGCTGCATAATTAGCTTGACTGTGTTAAAACATTTTTTTTTTAGTTTCCATATTTTAGGAAACCTCCACAACTGTACCATTAAAAACTGTGTCTCATGAGTCCTTTATTAGCTTTTGCTGTGTGATATATTTACAATCTTTACTGACCTCAAAAAAAGTCAGGTGTAAAACCAACTGTTATCATTCATGTTGGTATGAATGAAGATGGAAAAAAACACAAACGGGAAATTTTTAAAGATTATTTTTATTATTATTATTATTAATTATTATTATTATTATTATTTTTAAAGATTTAAAGATTAGGAAGTATAGTAATCTGAAGGATCTAGGTTATCTGAAATGTTGTGAGTCCCAGATCTTCAATGCACAGCAGAAAATAAATCATCAGAATGAATAAATAAATGTCTGAATGACTGGATATTCAGGAATGATTTTGGGATCTATCAAACACTGGGGTGTGTTCTTGGAGGAAACCAAAAACTATGCAAAAGACAGCCTGCATTGGAGTTGACTGGAGGCAGAGAATTTAGAAACAAGATTTAACAAAGTACTTGATAAAACCCAAAATAGTACTTTTAACTGAATAAAGTGGTCATTGGGGAAAAAATTCTCTCCACACAACAAAAATACAGAAGGCAACATTTTATTCATATAGGTCCTTATGTACATAGCGATGGGAAGTATGCACCGGTAGTACGTATTCTGCCTGTGGCACTCCACAGCTGCAGACAGGCGTGCAGCGGTGACATTCATGGCTGCTGGCCACCTGTCTGCATCCCCACCCCCAGGCACACAGGACTCTGCAGGGCAGCCACAGGCATGGTTGAGGGTCTGGCTGTGCATCCAGTCAGATGCCTGGACCGGGCACACAGTGGATCACCTACGTGGCAGGGTGCACATTAACAGTGCACCCCCTGCAGAAGTCCAGTGGTCAGTGGCTGAGGGGGTGAGAGGAGGGAATTGCTGCTGGCCGTTCCTAGGGTACTGGGAGACTGTATTGGGTAAGGGGGTGTGGGTGGGGTTGGTGGTGCCACAGGTGTGGGGGGAGGGGCATGGTCCACCACAGGAACTGCAGGACACAGAGTTTTGGGCTACCATGTGTTGGTGTGGGTTGGGGGGTTGCCAGAACCATGATCAGTGATGGGTCAGTAGGCACCTTCCAGTTCCGTGTAGGGGATGCTGTGCTGGGGGGTGGAGGAGTGCCTCTTGCCATTCGGGGAGGGGGCTGACATGTGTGCACAGGGCACATAGGGGGCTTATGGCAGGGTTCTTCCTGGAATACCCTGCACACCCTCTGCATAACAGCGGCCAGCAATATGCACCTTTGTACATCGCGCCTAATACTGGCATGCCCCCCGCCCACCCCCGGCTCGGTGCTCTCTCTGGACCAGGAGGATCAGGTTCACTGGTCTAGCACACCCCACCCTGTAGTGCATCCCATGAAGGGGGTGCATTGGGTGCGGAGTGGCTATGCATCCCAGATATGCAGCGTGCAGCCACTTCACCCCTTCGTGCATAGGGGCCATCCTGATTATAAACACATGCAGTTTAGTCAATAGATTTGATTAATTTAAATTTATGTTGCTTTTGGAGAAACCTGATACTGTGGGCCTTTCAGAAACATGGTGGACATCTGGTCAGGTGATACTTGGGATAGAGCCATTGATGGCTACAGGGCTGCATTTAAAGACAGAACTCATACAAAGTGGGGTGGTGACATATACTTCATATCTGAGGAACAAGATATTCACAGCTCATATTCAGTTGAATTAATCGGGTTTAAAATCGAAAATAGCAAGCAGAAATTGATTTGTTGTACTAATGAAGTTTTCCAAGAATACCTGGCTGAGATACAAACATATCGTTAAAAGGGACATAACTGTGGTTACTAGAGATTTCAACCTCCCAGATATTAACTGGGAAACATTGATAACAGAATCTGTCCAATGTAAGGCACTCCTTGAAGTGGTACATGATTGTTGTCTTATACAACATATATTGTACAAGTACTGACTAGATGGTTAAACATCCTAGACCTGATCTTAACAAATTTTCAATCAGATGTATTAAATCATGTGGAACAATTTTTAGGTAATAGTTACCACACCAACATTAACATTAATATTACACTTAGAAAACATATACAGTAGCTAAGGGGAAAACAGAAATCTTCACTAGGTTTCATTTTATATGTATACAGTATACATATATATACAGTATATATATATATATATATATATATATATATATACATATCTTTATTTATTTATTTATTTATATTTATATACAGTACATATATATGTATTTATATTTATATACAGTATATATATATATATATATATATATATTTATTCTTTGCAAAAAACCTACCTTATGCTGACATTAGGGTTGTAAAATGCAAAGCACATGAAGATGGGAAATAAAAAATATTAGGAATTTGGGTCTCCAGAGTATTGGCTAACCAATGTCGGGGTCTTGCTTGGGGTTGTCAACACTAATGCCCACCACCTCCCCTCAGCCCATAACATCCTGTCTAACGCACAAGATACAGCTTCAAACTAGTGCCACATAGTGGCCAATCTAATCTGATGTAGCTTTTTTCACACAGGGCCTTATGGGTCCTGTGTGAAGACATCATATTTGACTTTGTCTGATTAGAGGAGGGGTGGGCATTAGGGTTAACAACCCCAAGTAAGACCCCACCACTGATTCACTAATACCCTGGAGACCCAAATCCCTAATATTTTTCATTTCCTGTCTTTGTGCGCTTTGCGTTTTACAACCCTAATGTTTGCATTAACGTAGTTTTTTGCAAAGAATATCCCTTCTTTTTCTGGTAGTAGAATTGTATCCTTATTTGCACAGGTCCCTTTGTGACCTGTGCAAAATCCGATAAATACAATATTGGAGACAGTCATGACCCAGTGCATGGGCCCAGCAGGCTCTGGCACACATGCCAATACCTTGTGGGTGAGGCTCCTTGACCCACCACAGGGTGTTGTATCTGCACCAAAACACTGCTCCATCTCTACCCGGGCTTGGGCTGGTGCTGCATGCTGCAGTACCTTCCTCATCAGCCTTGTCCCAGTAAATTGGCTTACTGAGTTCACACCTGAACTCAGCTCACTGGCATGATAAGGCAGTGTGTTCCTCAGTGGTGCTGCGTACATCCCTGCAAACAACATTACTCAATAAATTATTTGTTTTAAAACATTTTGACCCCAAACATTCAACATAATCTTCTTATGACCCCACTTCATAAACTCCGTAGGTGAAAATTTTCAAATCCGTGACAAAGCACCATTCCACTGCACAGGTGCAAAATATGCTTTGGAGAAGATTTGAAAAATGAAAGCTGTACTGTTCAAGAGGAGGTGTGAAAAAATGGCTATGCTGAAAATTTGTAGCCAAAATATTAAAAATGTCCAAAGTCATGTGCATGCATAGAAATATTTCAACAAACTCATGTAACTCAGCCATTTTTAGGAAAGTTTTCAACAAATTACTGAGTGAATTAATTTTGTGAACACTGCTGTCCTTGTCATTTTGTTAATCAATCATGAAAGTTGATTTTCTGCAGTGACTGCAAAATCACTTTCCGGGCCCGATTAATGAAATAACAGTGACAGTGTTCATGAAGTGGGGTCCCAAAAGGCCAATGTTGAAAACATACCTTAAAATGTCAAAGTTATGAACATAAGTTAAAAATGCCATTGAAATACATTATACAGCAATTACCTTGATTCATCAGTTTGCTGTTCAGCTTTGAAGAGTGCAGACATGTCCTGGTGCACAGAAGATGACAGCAGACAACCTCCAGTGTTATCAGTTGCATGGGTGCAGGGTGGTGGGTGCTCAGTGGGTGGGTTTGAATGGGAGAGGGGGACAGTGGGGATGACTAGGGACTATTTTCTTTTTTTCAGGTTATTAAAAAATAAAAAAGATGTCGGGGGACTGTTTTCTTTTTTTACAGGTACAAATACATTAATACATCTATCTGGGGAGAGGTGGTGGCTGAGGGCTAAAAAAGCTATATGAAAAAAATATATATGTTTTTTGTGCACAGTGAAATCTTAGGTCGCAGACCTAGTGAGAGTTTTCTGTTCTTGTTTCATGAGCCTAGAATTTTTAGGTCAAGAAAGTGCAACCTAAGAATACTACAAGAATTTAAACTTGATACCAGAAAACATCTTTTACTCACAACTCAGCTGTTAGTAAGTATTTTTGTCATCCAATTGCCAACAATGTTTTTTAAGGTCCTTAGATTACCATAGTGGATCAGAAATGTAACTTCCACCTCAAGATGTGTTTCATGGTGCAATGCCATAAAACCCATTTAAGAGGTAGGAATGAAACGTCATCACTTCTGTGGAGGTCACTTAAGCTTAAAATATGACTTCTAATAATTTGTGATGTAAATATTAAAAACATTAATATGCATAGCAGCACGACTGTGCTAGTATGCATATAATGCTGTACTGCATGATTTGCATATGGCCTTTCACATAATGCCATGATAAGGGATTTGCGTGGGATCCAAAGTGCACTCACGAAAAATTTGCATGCATGTAATGGGCCCTATGTAAATTCTGCTGATGTATACAAGGCTGATGTTCTGTAGTTGTTTGGGGCCTAAAAGTCATGCACAAATTGCACACTCAGATAACACAACACTGTCGAAAGTGGACCTATGCAAATTCTGAGGATGCAAGTAATGCTGCAATATTCAATTTACATAGGCTTCAAAGGATACTGCACAAATTGTGCACTCACTTAATGCTGCACTGGGAATTTGTGTAGGGCCTATTGGGTCCTATGCAAATTATGCAGATGTACGTAGGGGTGTGGTATGCAATTTGCCTATCTAATGTTGCTCTGTGTAATTTGCATAGGGCTCATGCAGTTTGTGAGGAACTACCTCCAAAATAACATTGACAAAATGGAAAACTTAGTGTATGTCAAGCAAGATGATACAATAGCTGTAGGAGAGACCATATAAGCAGCCTCAGCCAAATATAAGTATTAGTCGTTTGATGCAAAAAAGGTAATAAAACTACATATTTTAATAACGTTCTCAAAAAGAAAGAAACTTCATTGCAAAAAAGGACTGCATTAATGCACCAGTCAGGGCTCAGCTTAATACCACAAGGTATGAAAATATGGTGTTTTGGTTTTTAACCCTCTCTTCCAAGTAACAAAAAAGATAAGATCACACCAGCTACCACAAACAATCATCATCAGGTAAAACACACAACATGTAACTGTTTACAGATTAATCAAATGCAGTAGCTCTGTTGTGGTGCCTTCAAAAATATACCTACAACATGCTGCATGTTGAAAAAAAAAGACATATTCCATCACTGCTGTTTAAAAATGTAGCAGTGTGAGACAGTTACCAAGGCACCAAAGGGTTCTAAATAAAGTGTTAACATATATGCAGAGTATAAAATGATCTATCTGTATTGTTTCAAAGAAACATACCATCTTATTTATTTATTTATTTATTTCATTTTTGTTGACTGGGTAGGTGCACTAGACAGCAAAACTGCCTATTTCCAAGCACGACCTGGGAGGTTACATGCAAAGGGGCTGAAAATCAACAGTGAATACAGAGAAAATAACTTGGTAACAACAAGCAGTAAACAAATGAGTCAGAAAAGTTAGGCAAGAGACTCAATCAATGTGCCAGGCTGAACACAATATCACTGGCATACGCATAACAATAATACAGAGAAATGCAGTATCCTAGAGATAACACTAAGACAAGCCTTGCACAAATGAAGGGTAAGTGTGAAAGCAGAAACCAGTTTGATAATGAACAAGTGCTAGGACAAGAGCTCAGGGTGTCAGGCAGGTGAGTTTAATTTATATGAGTGCAAATGATGATTTCATTATTGACAAAATGTGTAATTCAGCTGCATAGATACATATATACATACATGTATAGAATGTGTTGGCAGATAAGAATCACCTGGCCCATCTAGTCTGCCTATTTAACTTACCTTTTACTTACGCTGCGAACTGTAGCTGATCTGCAGCTTTCCCATCCTTACCTCTTTTTAGTATTCCCTTGTGTCTGTCCCATGCATTTTTGAATTCTTCCACCATTTTTGCACCCACCTTTCGCTGCAGGGAGGCTATTCCAAGCATCCACCACCCTTTCTGTAAAGAAGTACTTCTGCCCATTACCCCTGATTCTACCTCCATCCAACTTCATATCATGTCCTCTAGTTTTTGTCCATCCTCTTTTCTGAAAGATGCTACCCCCTGTACATTATTTATCCCTTTAAGGTATTTGAACAGTTCTATCATGTCCCCCATCTCTTTCTTCAGAGAATACATATTAAGGTCTTTCAGCCTCTGCTCATTAGACTTCTGGTGTAGCCCCTGTACCATTTTTGTAGCCCTTCTTTGGACTGCCTCCACTGTGCCTATGTCCTTTCTGAGATGCAGCCTCCAAAACTGAACACTGTACTCCAGATGAGGTCTCACCAATGATCTGCACAGTGGCAACACCACCTCCCATCTTCTCTGGTGATGCCTCCCCCTATGCATCCCAACATCCCACTACCCTTTCTAACCACCTTCTCACACTGCCCAGCCACTTTTAGGTCCTCAGATATAATCATTCCTAGATCCCTTTTCTGTTTGGTGGCCGATAGTACCTCCACTCCCATTGAGTACTCCCCCCTTTGGTTCCTGAGTCCTAAGTGCATAATTTTGCACTTTTTTTGCATTGAACCTCAGCTGCCTACAGAACATAGCAGCAGTAAAATCTGAGACTGTACAAGTGATCTCTCACTTACAGTCAGAGAGCAGCAGGTCATGGCTTACAGTGACAGCCATCTAGCCGGCAAGAGAGAAAAGTCATGTGCTTCCCTTTCATGATGTGCACATGCCTTGAAAGCCTTAGAGGCATTTGCACAGCAGTAAATGGATGCACTTGTCTCTTACCACTTGCCTGCTTGGCAGCTTGCACAGCAGATGCATAACATCCACTTGGTGAGTGACTTGTACGCCTCTTACATGAACTTTTTGAATGTGTTTATTAAAAACATTTTAGTGCTGTGTCTGGGGTCTTTTTCCTGTCTCACTCTCATTGCATCAGTTCTTCCTGCCAAATTTCTTTGTATATGTGGCTTTGAGGTACCAAATGGATGGTCTCACTCTTTACCCAAAGGGTCTGTGTGAAACTGATCCCACCCTCTAATTCTTAACATTCTATGTATGTTGAGTGAATGTAGTATGCTGTGTGACAGTCAAGGAGAAACATCTTAAAAATGTTAAAAGGTAATTTTTTGGTGAATGGCTGCAAGTGACCTCTGAGTTGTGTATGAGTGATATTAGAAGATTTGTTACCAAGGTAAGTAGCAGAGTCTGTATGGATTGTGTAAGTGATCATCTGTGGGTATTGCCACCTTGGCATGATACAGAGGCTAAACCAGTCCATGAGACTGTTACTAAGAGTCAAACATTTTTATCTATATTGCTATGGTGCTTACGGTATTTCCTAAACTACCTGTCTGCAAAAAATACACTACAAATACTAAAAACTATGTTGCAGTACTTTATAAAATATTGTGTATAATGTTGAACTGTAGTGCACAGAGTGTGAAAAAAATGCCACAGAAAACTGACATGTGTGAAAAAGCAGACACATTAACTAAATGTCTGAAGATTCTTTGTAATTAAAATGAAATAAAATGTTACCAGCTCAGTAGAAAAGAATTCTCTAGAAGTTTGTTGGGTGTGATATCAAGTGTAAAGTTCAGTTAACCAATGCAAACAGAATAGGTCATGAGACATAAGCGGGACATTTGACTCCAGCAGATTTTCTAATTATCATTAATGCTGTGCTGAACTCCCTGATTAGAATTTTTTTTAGCCTGTGAAATTAAATGTTTGGAACTCTGTCAATACACTGGATATTTTCTTGTTAGCAAGGCTGATCTCCCACCTTGGAGATTTAATCTAGAAAATCAATGCTCAAGCCACTTCTGAAACAAAAAAAAATCTTACACAGTGGATGGATCCTGCTTAGAGCTCTCATGCTTTTCATTTTCTCTGGAAACTATTCTCCTGGTATACACATATTTAGCTTAGCATCTCACTGTGGTTGTCAGCATGGTATGATCATGGCGCAAAGACTTCATTGAGTATATTTTTAAGTTAAATATTTCAATCCACAAGTCTTTTGGTCATTGTTTATTTGGCTGCACTTTTTTTCTGTTTTTTAGTTTAAAACTGTTAATTTTAACATGGATGGGATGGGGCAAAATAAATGTTTGGTTGTTCTGCCAAATTTTGTGATGCCCAATAAAATGAGCAATGTAGCATATAGCAGTTTATTTTAGCAGTTGGTATGAAAAGCAATCAAATTAAGATAAACATGTGGTTGGTACAATTACTGGAAACTAGCATGCACATGAGGCAGCACCATCTAGTGATTAGGCCACAAGTCTGGGAACCAGAAGAACCATGTTCTAAGCCCACCAAGGCAACTGCTTGACATTGAGTAGGTCCCTTATGCTCCAAGTGCTTCAGTGCACAACATTTCACAAAAGCAGTATCCCACACAAAATGAAATGCTGACTCTCAGCTGGGCTATCCTGGGTAAATAAATAATAAAAGATGCCAGTCCTAACTCTTGGGTACTGACAGTTGAGGAACAGCTTTTGTATGCTAGTAATGTGTGTTCACTCCCTCAGTCCCGGACAGCCAAACTAGAGGCCAGTACTGTTGGTGAGATAGCACACAAGTGGTGTACTTGGTGGAGTGGATACAAAAATCTGCCTCTGTGTAATCCCTTGGTTTGCTGTAGCACATGTGCCTGTGAGGGAAGGGGAGAAAAGGCAGACAGGAAAAATGTTTGACTTGGCATGTCAGATGATAACTTTCAGCTGTTCTCTAAGCCAGCCAGCTACCCAAATGCATGATTATGACACCCCTGGCTGTCATTGTAGCCTAGTATCCACTTTCTCCCCTGATTGCCAAAGGGGAAGCCCACTGTCAGGCACCTGCTGGAGACTTCAGGGATAGTGAACCTCTAGGGTTTCCAGAAGGTGATGGTAAACAGCATGATGTGTGTCCAGCAGACAGTGGGTAAATTTAGTATCCCAAAAGAACATGGCACTGAAGGTGAAGGAAGGAGAAAAAATGCCAACAGCAGTAACATTAAACCAGATATAAGAAAATCACATGATTTGCTCTATTGCCTCTTGCTAAATCATCAGCTTTTGAGGAAGTGTTATGCATTATTGGCAAGAGAAGAAAGAGATGTTTAATGTGATGGCCTCCAGCAGAACACAGGGACAGTCACTGAAGTTCAGAGGTAGTAAATTTAGGGATGAAATTAGAGGTAGTAAAATTAGGGGTTAAGTTAGAAATCACTTTTCCTAGAGTGGTGTTAACCTATAGCATGGATATCCTAGCAGCAGAAACAGTAGACATAAATACAGTGTAGGCCTTTCAGATAAGCCTGAACACATTTCTTTTTACGAAGGGAATCAGAAAACGCTTTTGGTACTAGGGTCAGTAGAAAACTCCTTTAAAGGGGAAATAAACATTGCAGGAGTCACTCAAATTGTGAAACCCCATAAAAAGATCTCTCAAATGAGGTACTGGGCTTGCCTGTAGATGTAAGGAGTCCTGAGATATGAATACTTAAATCATCTGTTAATCAAAACAAGGCAGCAGTCATTTCATTAAATCATGAGACCAACAGTGATGTCACTGAGGGGCAACCTGTAATTAACAACATATAGCTTGCCCCTCAGTGACATCACATTCTATATTAAAATGGCTTTTGCCTTATTTTGATTTACAGATTTAGATAGTCATATCTCCAGAATCCTGACACCTACAAGGAAGTCCAGTGCCTCTTTTGAAATATCTTTCCATGGGCTTTCACAATTTGAGTGACCCCTGCAATGTATACTTCCCTTTTAAATTAATATATGCTTGCACAGCATACTTATTCATACCTGATTAGGAAGGGGGGGTGGATATGATGGACCTAGAGTCCCTTCAGACCTCATGATACTTTGTATATTACCATGTTACAAGAGGGAGAGGGAGAGGGAGAGGGAGAGGAAGAGGAAATATGCACAGCGTAGAAACATAGAAACATAGAATTTGATGGCAGATAAGGACCGCTTGGCCCACCCAGTCTGCCCATTTCCCTACCTACTGGATAAGCTGCAGATCCTAGTTAACCAGCAGCCTACTTCTTCCTACCCCCACCCCCTAGAATTGCCTTATGACTGTCCCATGCATGCTTGAATTCCACCACTGATTTTGACTCCACAACCTCCTCCGGAAGGCCGTTCCATGCATTCACAACCCTCTCTGTGAAAAAATACTTCCTTAAATTACCTCTGAGCCGCCCCCCCTCTATCTTCAAATTGTGCCCTCTTGTACTTGCACACCTCTTTTTTTGAAAGATGCTACCCCTTTGGACTTTCTTGATTCCCTTGAGGTACTTGAACGTTTCTATCATGTCCCCCCTCTCCCTCCTTTCCTCGAGGCTATACATATTAAGCTCCTTTCATCTCTCTTCATATGTCTTCCGTGCAGACCCTGCACCATTTTAGTTGCCCTCCTCTGGACAGCTTCCATCCTGTCTATGTCTTTATGGAGATTGGGTCTCAGAACTATATACAGTACTTCAGATGGGGTCTCACCAGCTGTCTGTACAGAGGGATAATAACTTCCTGTTTTCTACTGGTGATGCCTCCCTATGCATCCCAGTATCCCCCAGCCCTCCTTGCTGCCCTCTCACATTGCTTGCCCACCTTTAGGTCATCTGATATGACTACCCCAGGTCCCTTTCCATTTTTGTTGTTGTTAGTATCTCACCCCCCATTGTGTACTCTTCCCTGGGTTTTGTTTCCAGGTGCATTACCTTGCACTTCTTAGCATTGAATCTAAGCTGCCATACATTTGACCATTCCTCTAATCTTGCCAAGTCCCTTCTCATCCTTTCCACCCCACCCTGTGCATCAACTCTGTTGCAGATCTTTGTGTCATCTGCAAAGAGACATACTTTTCCTTCCAGTCCTTATGCAATGTCGCTTATAAAGACATTGAAGAGGACCGGTCCTAATACTGAACCCTGCAGTACCCCCCAGTAACCCTCCTTTCTTCTGAGTGGACTCCATTTACTATTACTGTCTGTGTCCTATTCTCCAGCCAATTCTTTACCCAGGCTGTCATCTTGGGACCCACTCCCAGGCTGGCTAACTTGTATATTAATCTTTTGTGTGGACTGTGTCAAATGCCTTGCTAAAGTCTAGGTAGGCCATGTCCACAGCCCCTCCCTGATCTACTACTTTGGTCACCCAGTCAAAGAAATCTATCAGATTCATCTGGCATGACCTTCCATCTGTGAATCCATGCTGCCTAGGGTCCTGTGCCCCTCTGGCCTCTAGATACTCGACAATTCTTTCCTTCAGAAGTGATTCCATCATTTTCCCTATCACTGAGGTTAAACTAACAGGTCTGTAGTTTCCTGCTTCTGCCTTGCTCCCACTTTTGTGAAGGGAATCACATCTGCCCTCCTCCAGTCCTCGGGTACCACCCTCCTCCCATGATTTGTTAAAAGGGTAGTCAGTGGTGTCACTAGTTCTACCTTAGTTCTTTAGAATTCTGGGATGAATCCCATCAGGCCCATTGCTTTGTCCACCTTCAGTTTTAAGAGTTCTTCAGAACCCTTTCTTCTGTAAATGGGCTGGTATCAACTTCTGTATCCAGAGTGTTTCTACTGTTTGTTTTATGTAACCCCTCTTCATTTGTAAATACTGAGCAAAAATATTTGTTTAGTATCTCTGCCTTTCACAGGCTCCTCTGCCCACCCTCACCCCTTTATTAAGCCTCACTATCCTCCTTTGTCTTCCTTCGCTCCTGATGTACCTATAAAAGGTTTTATCCCTTCTTAACTGAGTTGGCTATCTTTTCCTCAGTTTGGGCCTTTGCTGTTCTGACTGCCTTCCCAGCCTCCTTTTGCTTTAGCTGATACAGTTCTCTGTCCTGCTCCTTCTGTGATTCCTTGTACTTCCTGAATACTTTCTTTTCTCTTGCACCTTCACTGCCACTTCCTTTGAGAGCCATAGTGGTTTCTTACATCGCTTTGTTTTTGTTTATTTGCTTCACACAAAGGCTTGTTACCTCTGTGATGGCAGTTTTTATTATTTCCATTGTTCTTCCACCCCTCCTTCCTGCCCATTTGCTAGTGCATTCCTTAGGCACTCACCCATTTTAGCAAAGTCAGCCTCCTAAAGTCCAGTACTTTTGTCTTTGTATGGCTTGACTGTATTGCTGTGTTTATTGTGAACCATACTGTTCGATGGTTGCTAGTTCCCAGATGGCTCCCACTTCTACATTTGTGATCCTCTCCATCTCCATTTGAGAGAATCAAGTCTAATATTGCTCCCTCTCGAGTGGGCTCCAGTACTAGTTGTCTAAGGCATGCCCCTGTAGGGCATCTAGAATAACTCCACTCTTGGCGGCAGCTGCAACTGCACTCCAGTTAACATCTGGCATATTTAGATCACCCATCAGCAATATCTCCCCTTTTTCTGCCATTCTAAGTATACTTTCTATCATTTCCTTGTCCATTTCCTTGTCCATTTCCTCCCCCTGAGAAGGGGGTCTGTATACAACCCCTGTGCGGATTGTGGTGCCATTGCCTGTCTCCAAATTTACCCACAGTGCTTCTTCTCCTCCCTGTTTACCCTTTTGTTCTGTTGCTTTTATTCCTTCCCTTATGTAAAGAGCTACTCCTCCTACTCTTTTACCCTCCCTGTCCCTCCTGTAGATAGTGTATCCTGGTATGTTTACGTCCCAGTCATGGTTTTGTGTGTACCACATACAACAGCATTAGTACAAAAAGTAGCAGATTGTGGGATGGCTTCTGTGGTTGATGAGATCTTCCAAGTTCACCATTACAGGACCCCAAGAAGTGAATTTGGGAACAATGGTGGAAGACATTTTTTTTCCAAGGGATTAAATAGAAAAAGATTGCTGCATGAATCTAAGCATGATATGGAAGTTGATGGGGAAGTGAGTAAAACAACTTCAGATAGTCACATTACTTACCCATAACAGGGGCAAAGGAACTGGTACCAAATCCAGTTGTTGGGAGACTGGACAAACCTCTGTAACTGCTGTGGTAGGGCATACCAAGGCAGGTTTCTGTCTCTGCTGGTATAATCAGACTCTCCTGGACCTGACAAAAGCATAAGGAATAAGTGGGGATGAAGTGCAAGCACACTTGTTGTGTATTAAGAATAGCCATGGTCTATTAAACAATTATTTTATTGTATTCATAAGTCAACAGAAGTATGTACAAGGAACTACATATGTAAATCGTATCTGTTTTTATGCTAGTAAGGGTGTATGCCACAAACATTAAGGGCCACTTTGCTCACTGCAATTAAATATCTTTTTGTTCTTCTCTTTCAGGCACCAGCTGTGTCAGTGACAAAAGAGGGTTCTACCGACTGCCCTCTCCTTTCTGCTCATGATATAGAACTCTAGTGTTTGTGTTTTCTTGTAAAGTCAGCATTCTTCTCCTGTTGTCTCATTCAGGGATCAGTTCTTTGTGTGACTGATAAGGGCTTTCTGCTGTCTGCCACCTCACGAAACTCACAGCATGATTTGCCTGTCTGTCTTTTTCTGTGAGGCTGCTCCTTGCATGTCCAAGGCTGTGTGGAATTAATTTTCATGAAACAGCTCTAGTAATCAGTGGGTTAGGCTTAACTCATTGTGTCGTTCAGTTCTGGGCTCAATTTCATGTGGACTTAAGGAAGGCTGCCTGTTGTCCCACTCAGCTCATCACATGCCTTGTCTGTGAAATGCATGTCACATTTGTTTTGCTTGTGAAGCTACTTTCTGTCTGTGCAGATTTTTGAAACTGCTGTAGTTCTCAGTGGGTCTGGCTCAACCTATTGAATAGTGGTATACTGAGTGTGATACTGTTCTATGTTCAGTTCTGTTTTTGACTCAGGAGAGCAGTTGACTGACTCCCCCCAAAGTAGCTGTGCATGTTTATAGGTTATCTGGTAATATAATTTTCTAAGGTTTTGGATGCTGTAACAGTCATGTGTAACTCCTCCTCCCATTTTTTTTTTGGGGTGGGGGATGATCATATTCCCCTTTCCTGGGAGCCAGACAGCATCAGCCTCTCTTAACCATGGGCCAGCCACTCATAAACTTCAAGTCCCTGTCCTCACTGCTAAGTCACTCCTTGTCCCCTTTTGACTTAGAAGTGAGCACTGGCCTGCATGCAGGCAATTGCTCCTTCTCTTATTTTGTGTTTACCCTACACACATGATTGTGGCTGCAGAGTTGACTACATGGAACTGAAACCAGGTATTTTCACTCATATTGAGGTGCTGAGTATTTAAAATAACCTTGGTTCCCTGTGAAAGAGCTGTCTGGGAGTACAGTGCCGAGAGCTGTCAACAAGATGCAGAGTACACAGGGGCACTCTTAGATGCCCCAACACTAACTTGCTGACCTTTATGGATGAGCAGTGGTTCGGGCAAACACAGGACTATAACAGTTCATTATTTGGTGATTGATGGCACCAAGGAGACAACAAGGCATCACTGTGGAGAAAAAACTATTAAAAAAAGGAAACTTCCCCAACAAGCATGTGGTTGACCATTTTGAGACCTTCTGACCACACAGATTTGTGCATGGGGACAAGGATCACCGGTGAACCCCAGGAAATTAATCAACCAATTAGAGGCAGCTAAGCCTCATATGACCTGCTGCTGCCAATCAGTGAAAAGTGCCCCGTAGAAAGAAGAGCAGAGTACTTCAGAATAAAGTTTAGAAATGGTACAAAAAATGAATAAGAGGATTCATTTGTTACTTTGTGACTGTCTTGATCAATGAACACTGGAACAATGAGGATTAGAACAGCTGCGGAGGCTCTGCCAATTGTTCTGAATTCACAGAGATTTATTTTATTAGTTACAGTAGTATTAGTTCCAGTGGAGGCAATGATTAAGAAGACAGTACAGGCCTTCAAGGTAATCCAGGACATGTTTTTGCTTACCAAGGGACTCACTGGGGACCCTAAGTAGTAGGGTGGGTTGGAAATCTCTATAATGAAGTATTTGTCTGCACAATATACTTGTTAGTTCCAGCTTATGAAGCAGTGGGGGAGTGGACATGCAAGACCTAGTGTCCCTTTGTGACCTTAAAATATTATGAATTTTATATAATATACTGGCGTAGTAGCATCAGCATAGTTAGGGCTGGATAGCGGTGTTTACTGTTAAACCTCAGATTTTGCACTTTAATAACTTTGGAATCAATCAAGGCATTTGCATAAAATTTGGCATGCTTTGTGGGAAGGAGAAGGACTCTTGACATGCCAAATTTTGTGCCAGTTCCTTTTGTAGTTTTTGAGATACAGTGTGTTAAAAAAAAAACAGAGTTTTGCTCTTTGGGTTGTTTTTTTGCTCACCTGCATCTCAAAAACAGGTTAACGTCAGTGGCTGAAATTTTCAGGCTAGAAAGCCTTGGCCTCACAGATGTGCCTTTTGAAGACTGTGTGTAAAAATAATAATCTGTTCCAAAGTTATTGAATTATACAATCCCCATAATTTCCTATGGGAAAAAATTAAGTGTCAGGCATGATGCAGGACTTCGGGTATTTTCGATGCAAAATCCTGCATCAAACTATCATGTTTGATGCAGAATCCTGCATCAAAGTGCCATTTAAGGCACTGTGCCATTTGTATTGCATTGCCGACATAGGGGGCCCCAATACCCATGTCGGCAGCCATAATCCATCACCACCACCATAAGCACCACAGATGTGGCTCACTGGGAGCCCACCCCTGTATGCCCAAATGTTGTGTTTTTATTCCCATTACCTGTTAAATAAAGAAAACTGTCTCCCAATGTTTTTCATCTTTGATGCAGATTCCTACAACGAAATATGCGATGCAGGATCCTGCACTGACGTACTGTGGTCTGCCCCCACACCCAAACTCCTCACTGACATTGGGGTGCCCAATCCCTATGTGGGTATGCCACCCACACTACACACTCACAGCTATGTGGCACACTGGGAGTCCACTTCAGTGTGCCCAAATGTTTTTTTTAATTACCTGTTAAATACAGAAAGCTGTCCCCCGACATCTTTTATCTTTGATGCTAAATCCTGCATCTAAATAGTCAATGCAGGATACTGCATCAAGGTACTGTGGTCCGTCCACACACCCAAATTCCTCACTGACATTGGGGTGCCCAATCCCTGGGTCAGTATACCTCTCATCCCCCACACAATCAGTTATGTGACACACTGGGAGCCCACCCCCAGTGTGTCCAAATATTTTGTAAGTCTTTTTTATCTTTCTGACACCGGGATGCCCAATCCCAGTGTTGGATGCCCCCTCCAAATCTTGCTTTCTTTGCCAACAGGGGTGACAAATCCCTCTGTCGGCATGTTGATCTCCTCACCAAAAACAATTATGCAGCACACTGGGAGCTCACCCCAGTGTGCCCAAATTTTTGTTTTTCTTTTTGTTCCTGTAAATAGACTAAAAACACCCATCAAAGTCTTTTTTTATTTTGTTTTTAACCTGTAACAAAGAAAATGGAACATCATCGTCTCCTCGTCCCCTGCCACCATCCCCACCTTCCCTCTGCTCACCCAGCTCCCCACACCCCCACACCTATACTTACCTTCCAGAGGTCAGGAGCCCCGATCTTCTCTGGACTGGAAGACATCTGCACTCTTCAAAGCCAAAATGAGAAATGAGGAATTGGGTAAGTGAGGTATAATGGGACTGAATGGGGGTTTCAACTTAATTTGATATCTCAGCCAATTTTAGGACTTTTGGCCCAAAATTTTCAACATGGGGTTCTTCAGTCCCCTCCTCATAAACACTGTCACTGTAATTTCATTTCTTGGTCCCAAAAGATGATTTTGCAGTTGCTACGTGGAATCACCTTTTGGGACTGATTCATGAAATGACAGTGACACTGCTCATGAGGTGGGGTCCCAAAAAGGCCATGTTGCAATTTAGGTGAGACAATTCCTAAAAAATGACTGCGTTATGAGTGTGTGTTGTGCAGTTTCTATGCACGCTTGTAACATTGCCAATTTTTAATATTTTCACTCCAGATTTTCAAAATTGCCATTTTTTAAAACCTCCTTATGAACCATATAGCTTTCATTTTCCATATCTTGCCCAAAATATGTTTTCGCACCTGTGGCACAGAACGGCATTGTCACTGCACAAAGTCAACTTTTGGGATGGATTAACAAAATGACAGTGCCACTGTTTATGAGGGGAAGACCTATAAAGCCATGTTGAAAACTTGGTGAATAAATTCCAAAAAATGACTGCTTACGGGCGTGCATTGCGCACTTTCTAAGCATGCTTGTAACTTTGCCACTGTTTCATATTTTCACTCCAGATTTCCAACATTGTCATTTTTTCACACTAACCTGTGAAAAGAATAGCTGTCATCTTGCACATCCTGTCTGGAATGTGATTTCACACCTGTGGCACAGAATGGCGCAGTTGCTGTACGAAATCAACTTTTGCAATGGATTTACAAAATCACAGTTCAAGTGTTCATAAGAAGAGGTCCCGTAATGCAAAAGTTGAAAATCTGGTAAAGAAATTCCAAAAAAGGAGCATGTTACAAGTGTGCATTGCACAATTTCTATGCACGCTCATAACTTTGCAATGGTTTCCCATTTTTAACACTGTTGTACTGTATGGATGGAGGGATGGGAGCACAGGGTCTGAAGGATCCTCGCTCCCACTGTAACATATGGATACTGTTGTACTATCTCGATGGAGGGATGGGAGCTAAGGGTCTGAAGGACCCTGCTTTCCTTGGACAGTGCGCTCTCACCATGACATATGGATACTGTTGTACTATCTCCATGGAGAGACCCTATGCTCACCACCATGACATATGGACACTGTTGAACTATCTGGATCGTGGGATGGGAGCACAGGGTCTGAATAACCCTGCACTCCCACCATGACATATGAACAGTGCTGTCCACCTCCTCATGAACCGTACAGCTGTCATTTTTAACATCCTGCCTGAAATGTGTTTTCAAACCTGTGCCGCAGAGTGACATCACTGTGTGATTTCAAATTTCAGGATGGATTAACAAAATCACAGTGCCACTGTTCATGAGGGGAGGTCTCAAACAGCCCATGTTGAAATTTTGGTTAAAAAATCACATGACAACTGAGGTTCTATACAAAGAAGTACAAAGTAATGCACCTGGGAAGAGGAAACCCTGGAAAGCACTACGGGATGGATGTAGAAGGTGCTGATGATCACCAAAGAAAAAAAGACCTAGGGGTTCTCTTTTATGATCAACTAAAGGTGTCAAAACAAGGGAAGGATGTTAAGGCACTTGGCATATGGAGACAATCCTATCCTAATTTTCAGCCCTCTCTTTCACCTGTAGAGAAATATAGCTCAGTTCATGAAAAATGAGGCAATTAAATGCAAAAAAACTTCATTCATGCACCAGTTAGGGTTTCTGCCATGCCCTTGATAGTATGGAAATATCACTTTGGGGTGTCCAATCATAATAGCACACCCTGAGTCAAAACACAGTTACACACATTGCTAACATACACACCTTTTGCCTCAACACTTACAACAGCTTATGTTACACACACTCATAAGGGTCAGCACTCTTAAGCCCATTCATGTCCCTAACGCTCAGTAGAACACATTAGTCAGGTATATGAAATCACAACTGTACTGCAGATGTCCTACTCTTACTTATTCTACTAAGCGTTTTCATAATATGGCATTTGATTCAAAATAGTTTTATTTTTTAAATCCTAATAGGCACATAACTCTTAACAATCAAAATGCTTTTCATAATGAAAAACACAAAAAAACAAGCCATTAAATTAGCATGTTGCGTTTTTCAAGGATCTTCTCTTTTTGAATGTGTGCATGTGACAGGGTTGAATAAGACCCTATCGTACTTGTTGTGCAGAGAGTTTAACACAATGATTTATTCTGTCTTCTCCTTTTTCTGCCACTTGTCTTTTGCCCATCTGTTTGCACAATCAACTTTTCTTATGGCACCAATGAACTGGCCATTCTGAAGTTCCACCATTTCCCCGATATCTTCTTTCCTTCACTTGCTATTTCTATACTTTCTTTCTTTTCCTTGCTTCTCTGTTTTAAAAAAATATGTGAGCTGGCCCAGTGTTGCTGAGGGTTGAGGTGCTGGAAGCCACACCTCATGCCACGCTAGCAACCTGGGCTCGGGAGGGAGCTTAGGTTGCCAGGAGTTGGTAGGGGAGGGAGAGGATCGAGCATCTGATGAACTGCTCTCCTCTCCCAGGGAAGGAGGGATGGCCATCCCCCTCCTTGACTGCATCCTGGTAGAGGTCAGGTGGCAGTGATCGGAGTCAGGGAGTCACATAAATGTGGCAACTTGTCACTTCCATGCCTCCAAAAGAGCATGCTAACATCCATGAAGGGGAGGGACAAAAAACTAAAAAAGATGTCATCTGCAGGCTCCATGATCCCTGCCTGCCAACCATCATCCCACTCTGTCAATGGACCACTGGACAGCCTGTTCTGGATGTGCTGTCCTGGATGGGGGAGGATCGCCCTTCCCTTTTCTGCCCTGCCATGGGGGGAAATCTGTGGGGGCACCAGGGGTTCAGTGTTGCCAGAGTTGGTGGACTTTGGAGGCAAAGCAATGGGGAAGATAGCTGCCTGTGAACAGCAGGAGGGGAAGTGAACAGAATGTGAAAAAAATATGTGAAACTGTTTATCTGAAATTAGGTTCCTTGTTTTGCAAATGTATAAAGTTACATTGTTGGAAAGATTGCAACAAGCTATTTGGAACTCAGGGGGTTAAGCTTGAGATGAAGTTTGAGCTCCACAAGCTCATTTACTGAGTTGTCAAAAGGAGTTCAGTTCTGGGACACAATGCTCTATTTTGTTGCAACTGCAGGAAAGAAACTGACAATGTTCTGACACATTTTGTGAAAAAACGGAGATGTACAGTATCTTTACGACCTCAGGATGCAGAACTTAATTGCCAGAAACACATATATAAAGAGAGCAATCTTTTGTGTGAGAGAGAGAGAGAGAGAGAGAGATTGATATTTAGAGTTAGAGATACTGTCAGATGAAGGACTTTGTTTTGTTTGAACTGCCTATATAAGAGCTATCCAGCACATTTTTATTGTTATTAATAATAATAAAATGCTACTTTTGAATTTTCTAACTTTTCCTGGTTCGTTTATGCTTCCTGACCTATGCCTTGACAACAGTTGAAAAAAATAATACAGATTTCCAAAACCTTCTTTTAATTCTCCTTTTAAAATTACCTTATAACATTTTCAGGTCTCTGCATATGCAATATCGCCTTTTAGAAAATGGTCTAAGAAATTTCTGAGCTCTGATTGACTGATAGACTCAGTAAGGTGGGCATCTATTGGGACAACAGAGCCCGGGTATTAAAAGTACCAGGCCAACTGTCCCAGCTCCCATTGAAGTATCCCTTTGCCGACCCTCTTTGCTGATTGGCCAAAAGCAACCAAATGAATTTGAAACTGCTGGCATTTTTTTTGTCTCACTTAGTGAGAGATACTGCCTTCCCCCAACACTGCCAAATTCAATGCTAGCTGTTACATGAACTCGCACACCAACCTCCGCTGGGCTCACTTCATGTTACACTAAATTAAAGAAAAAGTAACCAGATATTTTAAAATGAAAAGCTAGTCATCACTCCAATCAGCTTCACATAACCACGTTGGTCAGTGTGTTTTTTCATAATATATACAACCCAACTGCTGCCTGCCATACACTCATCACCTTGCTGAAACCCATATAAAAAAAAGTAGGAAAAGATTGTATGGTAGTGCAGCTCCAACAACCTTTATTCACGCTATCACTCCAGGCATAGACAGATATCTTTTCTGTTTCCCCAATATGCTTTAGATGCTTCCCTTATACACATGTACTGTAAGCTGGTCTTTTTGCACTGCATTCCAGTCTTCAACAGTGAGATGCTTCTTATTACTGTGAAGAACCGATCATAAAAAAAAGGTAGCTTACTTCAAAATTTAGCTTAACAGCTGCACCTAAAACATAATTTCTTTTTTTTCCTCAGTGAAAATATGCTGTGGTTGCATGTGTTCCTTAGCCCTGATGATAAACTCTCACTCACTGTGCACCACAGAATTTTAAAAACTGTGACAATCACTATGTGTTTTTTTTTTTGTTTAGTGAGAGATTGATCGATCCCCCACCCCATCCATTTTGCAGTACCACTTACATGAATTGCATTTTGTGTCCTCTCTTCTGGCCACACTGATCCTCTAACCAGAACAGCGGTCTCATCTTTTGTTGTGGCAGACTCTGAGTCCCGACCGATGGTGTTCTCTGGTTGCACAGAACCCTGCTCACTCCTGACTAATAGCTCACAGTTCCTGATCACCCTGTCACTACTCAGTGAATGAAAAAGGAACAAAAACATATATTTTTTTTTAATAAACTGCCACACCAGCATGTAAGTGGCCACTTCTTTCAGTACTAGTCTTGCTCTATTTTCCGTTTCACTTGGCTTGTTTCCCTGCCTTTGTGTCCATGTGATGAGTGACACAGGGAATTTAATTTAAAACAAAACAAAAAAGTAACTTGGCACTTTCATTCAGTTAGTTTTCCTGCCTTATTGACGGCAAGCAGCTGAACTGCCCAAGCTCAGCACAGTCCTGACTTTGTTGTTAATGACATGACTCTTATCCTCAATGTGACGCTCAAGTAACAAGTTGAGTGCATCACTGTAAAATGGATCAAAAAGATAAACTGGATTGCGGGTGTGAGGGCTCAGTCTGAAGAAAAAACAGGGGGGGAGACAAGTGTTAACAACTTTAAAAAAAAGACTCTCAAACATTGCAGTGGCCTCTGCTGGCAGGTATGCCACTAGAGGGACTACTTTACCAAAATCCTAACTTAAAATTAATTCTGACTTTTGCATTTGTTTCTTTTTTAATTGTTTTTTATTTCAATAAAAAATTGTTACATATAATCCATTTTCTAAGTGCAATAATATCCTTCAAGATGGACAATATTGGGCTATATCAGACCTTCCAGGGGCTATATGTCCCTCCATCTGTGGCGTTGGGCCTCATTACACCACTGGGCAGTCTGGTATAGCCCAATACTGCCCACCCTGTCAGGTATTATTGCTTATTTCCATACCACATTTTACTGCAAACAGTTCAGTTTAAGCACACATATTTTTTTTAACCTTCTGAATTCTGAATTCCTGAATTGTTTCTTGACAGAAAGTCTGCACTGATTTTCTCTTTTCTGCATTTGTGCATCACTTTGAATTTAAATGTTTGTAGTACCAGATACCACGTTGTAATTCTGGGAGTTTTATCCTTCATTTGATTAATCCAATAGGGAGGACTGCGATCTGTTTTAAGTACAATATCAGCTCTTAGCAGATAAAACTTAAGGCACTCCATTGCCCATTTTCATGGCAGGACATTCAATCTCAATAGTGAAGTATTCTCTCTCTCTCTCTCTCTCTCTCGCTTGCAGTTTCTGACTGATATACAAATATGAGATTTTCCTTCCCATTTATATTTTGGCTGCACCTAGGCTTAGCTCTGATGCATCTGTCTGTAACAAAAATTGCTTCTCAAAGTTTGGACTTCCTAAAACAGGGGCTAGATATAATGCAACCTCGATGGCCCTAAATTCTTCACACACTCTGAGGTCCATCTTACATTATTCGGGCACTGTTTCTTCATGAGTTCAGTGAGGGGAGTAGGTAACTGGGCAAAGTGGGGAACCAATCTTCTGTAGTAACCAGCCAGACCTAAAAATGACCTGACATGTTTCTTTGTTTTAGGGACAGGATTGTTAGCTACAGCTTTTGAGGCCATTTTCCCAATGGGCAATAAATTTGTACACATTGTGCCAATCCATGGCTGTGGCAATCTGTAGGTGCATCAGGGACTCTGTGCCCTGTTTCAGAAGAAAAGGGGCCCCTGCACCAAACTTCAGAGAGTTGCTACAGTACAGTTGTAGTGTTGCGGCAAACATTTTGTGCACTGGAGGGGTTTGACGGAGAGTCCCGTCAAGCCTCCCCCCAGACCAGCACAACCCTGGACCAGACTGGTAATGTTGTAGGTTAGGATGTGTGGTAAAGAGCAGATAGACCAGTGGGGGTGCTAGAAGTGGCTAGAATAGGCATGGCTGGGTGTGTGAGGGTACACTGGTGGCACTGGTGCAGTTGTGCCCTGGACTGGGTAATAGAGCTGCTGAGTGACTATAGGCTATATGCTGTCTCACCTTGTGTCCTGGACCCCATGTTGCCACCATCTCTGCCAGCTGCCCATATCATGCAACCACACAACAGGGGAGACAGATCATAATGGCAGGGGAAGAGGCACTGCACTCAGTGGGGAACATGCCCCGGCTAGTGCCATCTGCCCCAATGCACAGCCACTTGTGCTGTAAGAGTTACAGCAGGTGGGATGGTACCCCAAGTAGCAAATGCCATCCTGAGGTCTGGCAATCATGATGTCAGGGTGTGTACATGCTGCTGGTCAGTGGGCAGGACTGGCAGCATCAGGGATCAAGGACATGATCTATGACAGCAGTCTGCCCATTGTCAGTCCGTGGCACTCTCTCACAGTCCAGAGCATGCCTGCCCTGGTGCCAACAGTGGTCCTTCCTACTCCTTGTCATGCCTGTTTTGGCCAGTACTGGCACCCTTGCTGGTCTGGCTACACTTTGCCAAGCACCCTCCTCCCAAATGTGACTTAGACCAGACACCCATGGCAAGGGCTGTTACACAAGCTCATGGCAGGTCTAAACTCAGCACTGAGCTGCAGCCATGGCAGGCCTTTCAAATTCCCAGATAAGGAGATGCTGTAGCCCTGCCATTGAGCAAGCTCCCTTGTGACCTGCTGCACCAGCACTTCTCCGCATGGGTAGCCAGGGCAGCCTAAGTGCAAGGCATCCTGATTTTGACACTGCCTGCATTCAAAAATCAGGATTGCCACAAAATATGGTGTAAGATTCCTCTTGCATCAAATCCTTTTAGTGCAGACACCTTGCACCAAATATTGGCCTTTTAAAATTGGGCCCTGTATCATAGAAATCTATGGCTTTACTTCTCTATTTCCCAAACATAACCCAAGTATCTGGTTTCCTGCATGCCTAATGCACACTTGTAGGATTAATGGTCAGTCTTGCCTTTTTGATAGAATCTATAACTGCTTGTAGGTGTTCCAGATGGCTTTTCCATTCTGTACTGTGTACCACGGCATCATCTAGGTAGGAAACACAAAAACAAGTGTGAGACACCGGAATTTCATCCATGTACCACTGGGATGTATTGGGTATGCCATGTAAACCAAACAGCATGGAGGGGAACAGATATAATCCAATAGGAGTGGCAAATGCAGTTTTGCCTCTGGATTCTTTAAGTAAGGGAATATACCAGTAACCCTTGGTGAGATCGAGGATACTAATGTACTTGACACTTGCCAGTCTGTCCACCAAATCTTCTAACCTGGGAACAGGATACCTGTCCCATACAGACTCTTGCTTAAGTTTCCTAAAATCAAGGCAGATTCTTACACAGCCTTCTTTTTTATTTACAATGATCATTGGTGATGACCAAGCACTTCTTGATTCTTCAATAACACCCAACTCTTTCATTTTTTGTGTTTTCTTAACCACATCTTCTCTTGACCACTCTGGTAATCTGTTTGTCTCTTGTCTGATAGGGCAAGCAATCTCTGTCATTATTACATGCTCAACCCCTTTTGCTTGGCTTGGCACTGTGGCAAAAGTACTTATAAATGGCTTTACTATGTTACAGATTTCTGTGGTTTGTTCTGTGGATAAGGAAACATTCACCTTTGCAGCAACAGAAGTTACAGTTTGTTGCAGTCTGCCATACACCATATCAATATATTTTTTAGAAGTTTTTGGTAAGACTAACTAGGGAACCTTTTGTGTTTTTTCAACCCTTATCTTCAGGAGATTAGCATCATATACCTTGGTAGGATTTTTCCTATCAGGGATCTAAATCTCCTAGTTAACTGTACCAGTACATCTAATTACTTTATAAAGCCTGTGCAACTTCATTAAAAGTTTGTTTTCTGTATTGGGTAACAGTAACAAAACCTTTTCACCTGGCTCAAAAACTTTTTGTTTTACCCCATAGTCATAATACACCTTCTGCTGTTTTGTGACTTCTTCCTGGTTACTGAGGGCAGTTTCAACATATTTTGCTAGTCTCTTTCTCAGGGCACACATATAAGCTGAAATAGATTCTGAGTGGGACTATTTTTCTATGTTTCTTTTATAATATCTAGTGGCCCTCTAGGTTGTCTACCATACATCATTTCAAAAGGTGAAGAACCTGTGATGCTTGTGGCAATTCTCTGTAAGCAAAATAAAGGTAAGGTAAATACTGGTCCCAGTCTTTGGCTTTGCCTTTCAGAAACCTTTTTAACATACATTTTAGAGTTTGATTAAAATGCTCAATAAGACCATCTGCCTGAGGGTGACAAGGGGAAGTTCTTATGGCAGTGATACCTAGTTGTCGGTACAGCTCTTTCAGTAATGCAGCACCAAAATTACTACCCTGATCAGTAATAATCTCTTTAGTATGCCCACCCTGCTGAAAATTTTGGCAAGCTGTATTGCCATGTTTGGGGCTGTGAGAGTACACACTGGAATTTCCTCTGGATATTGAGTAGCATAGTAACATACTACCAAAATTAATTGACTACCCTTTTTACTTTTGTCTAAGGGGCCAACCACATTAACTGCAATTCTCTCAGAAGGCACATCTATCCAGGGTAGGAGCACCAGGGGCACCTTGTCTTTTTTAGTCACTGGGGCTACTTTCTGACATTCAGCACAAGAACTGCAATAGCTAGCAACATCCTTATGAATCTGTCCAATGGTCTGTGAAGGGTGTGGTCCCTCCCCGAGTGACCAGCCATAGGACTATTATATGCTATCTGTAACAACTCAGTTCTATACTTCTTTATTATGACCAATTCTTCTAAGTTTTCTTGCATCTGAGGATTAATTCAAACTCTGTATAGTAGCCCATTACATTTTTGTACATATGTACACTCTGTTTTTTCACTCCCACTTCTTTAAATAACCATTGAGAGAAACATTGTTAGTTTTCTCAAAAACAAAATCGCAATCAATTATTAGTTTTGTTTCAGCATTTTCATGTGTCAACCCTTTAGTTCCATCAGTCTTTTGGTGTCACTGTTTTTTCAGGCATCTTCTTTCTTTCCTGGACTTCTGGATCCTGGAGCTGTGCCCAAACAAGTCTGCAGCAAAGGTACCAAAAGGAAAAGAGTGCCCAACATCTGAGATTTTTTTAGCCTGTGCTCTTGCTATCACAGCTGCTGATACAGCAGGATTCGTTCCTTCTGTGATTAACTTTGCAAATCCAGGAAAATCATTTCCAATAATTACAAGTACAGATAACTTAGGTACTACCCCCACTTTCATTTGGGGTAAGACCCTATTAATGTTGAGGGTCACTTGAGTGATTGGACAGTATCAGGTATTCCCATGGATGCACATAACCCATGAAACTGGTCCTTTTGCAAAGTCTTTTCTCAGAACTTCAGCATGCACCAGGGTCTGTCAGCTTTCCAAATCTATAAGACCCTTCACAGTCTTATCCCACAGCTTGACGTCTAATAAATACATGCCCCGATTTGCTGAGGCAAAATTTGCTCCAGTGTTACCCTCCTTATTTTTATGGCAGTTTCTTGCAATATAGTCTGGCTTATTACAGTTATAGAGAATAAAGAATTTGGGTGCAGATTTGTTACCCCCATCTGAGTTCTTATCTGATCTCAACTTAAATTGGAAAAAAGAGAGTGTTACAATTCCTTGGCAATTACTTCACTGTTCTGTTGTCTGTCTGGCCATCTGATGGTTCTCAGCCAAAGAAACAACTTTTTCCCCAATTTCTGGTTGGTGTTCCTTTGCCCAAATCTGCACATCTGTTTGAAGGAGGATTAATAGTTGCTCCATTCCAAATACATTTATGATCTGTGGGATAATTTTATCCTCTCATTGGAGCCATTTAATGAGGAATTCTCTGAGTCAGGTAAAGGCTTCTCGAGGATTGTCAACTTAGTACTTCTAGGACCAGAGTTTCAGCCTATAGGTCTGTCCTGAGAGGTCATGTTTTTAATGAAATTCTCTTTTCACACGGTCTTTGTTCTCTGACTGTGTGATGTCCATATTGCTGTTGGCAAGTTGGCCTTTATCTGTCAGATAAGTTACCAGCCTAACTGCCCATTGCTGTTTGGCTATTGGCTGGCTCCAGAGACCTTTTCAAAAGTTGCCAGCTATGCTTTCATGTTATTTGAGGAACATAACTTTGTAAGTTATTGCCCTTGAATTTGTTTGTGTTTTGTTGAGCTGCTTGACGTATACCAGATCCTTCAGCTTTGATAGCTTGCAAGGCATCCAGCCATCACTACATTTCTTCTTTTCTCTGCTGCTCCTGTTGCTCCATCTCTTCTTTTCCTGCTGCTCCTGTTGCTGCATATTTTCTTTTCTCTGCTTCTCAGACTCACTTTGTTGTATAGCCCACCATTTCAGGAAGGCAGACATACTTTCAGGTTCTGTCCCTGCCTGTTCTTCTTCCATCACTGGTTCTGGTTGCACAGAGTCAGTGTGGACTTTCATTTCTAATTCTAGTTTGGCTGCAATTCTTCTGGTAATTACTCCTGGTCTTCCTGTTGCAGGATCCATATTTTTCTTCTATGCTTCCCTGGTACCAGGTCTAGTACCCACACACACAACTCCTGGCTTAGACTATGCACAGTGTAAATCACAGTTCTAAAACCAACTGCCCTCAAGACATACTGTAGGTCAGGAAGCATAGGCAAACCAGGAGAAAGCATACAAGTCACAAGTAGCATTTTATTGTTATCAATAACAATAAAAAAAATAATTATGAAGGATAGCTCTTATACAGACAGTTCAAACAAAACAAAGTCCTTCACCTGAGGATACATCTAAATCTAAATCTAAATCTAAATATCTCTCTCTCTCTCTCACACACACAGAAGATTGTTCTCTTTATACAGTGAAGCTCACCAGGATGAACCCCAATTCTGCCACACTCTACAACATGCTGAAGCAGAGTCACTGTGGAAAATTATGTAATTTCAAAGACAATTAGTCCTTTTGTCATGCAGGAAACTGTAATACTCACTTTAATCCTGACAGTGTTACATTTTCCTGCATGACAAAGGGGATTCATTCCCATTGAAATTACGTTGTTCACTGCAGTAACTCTGCTGCAACATACTGCAGAATGATGTAGAATTGAGTTTCATCCTGGTGAGCTTCACAATATATAATGACTGCTTGTTTTTTCCTGGAAATTAAGTTCTGCATCCTGAGCTCATTAAGATGCATCTCCTTTTTCTTAAAAACTGTGTCAGAACTTTGTCAATTTCTTTCTTGCAGATGCAACAAAAGAGAACATTGTTTCCCAGAATCATCTCCTGTTGACAACTCTGCAAATGAGCTTGTGGAGCTCAAACTACATCTGAGGATTAACCCGCTGTGCTCCAAATAACTTTTTCAATGATTTTAACAATATAACCATATACAATTGCAAACCAAGGAATCCCAGTTTCACATAAACAGTTTCAGGTTGTTGTTTTTTAACACAGAGAAGCAAGAGAAAGAAAGAAAGAAAGAAAGAAAGAAAGAAAGAAAGAAAGAAAGAAAGAAAGAAAGAAAGAAAGAAAGAAAGAAAGAAAGAAAGAGCAAGTGAAGGAAGAAAGATAGCGGGGAAAAGTATGGGATCATTGGAATGGCCAGTTCCTTGGTACCAGAAGAAAAACTGATTGCACAAACAGATGGGCAAAAGACAAGTGACAGAAATGGAGAAGACAGAATGGATCCTTGCTTTTAACTCTCTGCACAACAATGGGAGATGAGATACTAACAACAACAAAAATGGAAAGGGACCTGGGGGTAGTCATATCAGATGACCTAAAGGTGGGCAAGCAATGTGAGAAGGCAGCAAGGAGGGCTGGGGGGATACTGGGATGCATAGGGAGAGGCATCACCAGTAGAAAACAGGAAGTTATTATCCCTCTGTACAGACGGCTGGTGGGCCCATCTGAGTACTGTGTGCAGTTCTGGAGACCCAATCTCCAAAGACATAGACAGGATGGAAGCTGTCCAGAGGAGGGCAACTAAAATGGTGCAGGGTCTGCACCAGAGGACATATGAAGAGAGACTTAAGGAGCTTAATATGTATAGCCTCGAGGAAAGGAGGGAGAGGGGGGACATGATAGAAACTTTCAAGTACCTCAAGGGAATCAACAAAGTCCAAGAGGGTAGCATCTTTCAAAAAAAGAGGTGTTCAAGAACAAGAGGGCACAATTTGAAGATAGAGGGGTGGCTCAGTGGTAATTTAAGGAAGTATTTTTTCACAGAGAGGGTTGTGGATGCATGGAATGGCCTTCCGGAGGAGGTTGTGGAGTCAAAATCAGTGGTGGAATTCAAGCATGCATGGGATAGTCATAAGGCAATTCTGTGGGGTGGGGGTAGGAAGAAGTAGGCTGCTGGTTAACTAGGATCTGCAGCTTATCCAGTAGGTAGGGAAATGGGCAGACTGGGTGGGCCAAGCGGTCCTTATCTGCCATCACATTCTATGTTTCTATGTAACGAAAGGGACAGGGTTTATTCAATCCTGTCACAGTGTATAATTATTTTCTTGTATATATATTTTTTACATTGAGCACTGATAGCTTGTTTAATTTTTTCTAAAGCTGTCAAAAAGGTGGACTCCTGAAGAAGCCAACACATTTTGGGCAAGTCATAGAGTGTAACACCACTACATAAAATAAAAACATAGTTCACATGAATACAGTCGACTGAGAAGTCTTTTTTGGTGCACCATCTATTATCTTCTTGTGGTTGCATTTTACTATGTCAAAATATGATATGACTCAGGCTACCTGTTCACTGTGCCATAGCAGTATAAGCCATGGAAGTGCCTGTCCAGCTTGACCACAGAATCAATGCTCAATCATCTGGGGCTTACACATAGAAACATGGAAACATAGACTTTGAAGGCAGATAAGAACTGCTTGGCCCACCTAGTCTGCCCATTTCTCTACCTAAAGGATAGGCCGCAGATCCTAGTTAACCAACAGCCTATTTCTTCATACCCCCCCACAAGAACTGCCTTATGTCTGTCCCATGCATTCTTGAATTCTCCCACAGTTTTAGACCCCCACAACCTCTTCAGGAAGACTGTTCCATGCATCCACTACCCTCTCTGTGAAAAAATACTTCCTCATATTGCCCTGGAACCGCCCCGCCCTCTATCTTTAAATTGTGTTCCCTTGTTCTTGTATGTCTCTTTTTCTGAAAGATGCTACTCTCTTGGACTTTGATGATTCCACTGAGTTACTTAAAAGTTTCTATCATGTCCCCGTCTCCCTTCTTTCCTCAAGGGTATACATATAAAGCTCCTTTATTCTCTCCTTGTATGGCTTCTCTTGCAGACCCTGCACCATTTTAGTTGCTCTCCTCTGGACTGCCTCTATCCTGTCTATGTCCTTGCAGAGATGGGGCCTCCAGAACTGGAGGCAGTACTCCAGATGGGGTCTCACCAACTGTCTGTACAGAGGGATGACAACTTCCTGTTTTCTGCTGGTGATGCCTCTCCCTATGCATCGCAGTATCCCCCCAGCCCTCCCTACTGCCTTCTCACATAGCTTGCTAACCTTAAGGTCATCTGATATGATTAACCCAGGTCCCTTTCCTTTTTTGTTGTTGTTACTACCTCCCCCCCATTGTGTAATCTTCCCCTGGGTTCTAGCTTCCCAGGTGCATCATTTTGCACTTCTTTGCATTGAATCCTAGCTGCCATACTTCTGACCATTCCTCCAACCTTGCCAAGTCCCTTCTCATCCTTTCCACACCTCCTTGTGTATCAACCCTGTTGCAGATCTTTCTGTCATCTGCAAATAGGCATACTTTTCCTTCCAGTCCCTCTGCAATGTCACTTACAATGACATTAAAAAGGACTGGACCCAGTACTGAACCCTGCGGTACCCCACTAGTAACCCATCTTTCTTCAGAGTGGACTCTATTTACATTTACCTTCTGTGTCCTGTTGCCCAGCCGATGTTTTACCCAGGCTACCACCCTGGGACCCACTCCCAGGCTGGTTAATTTGACTATTAATCTTTTGTGTGGGACTGTGTCGAATGTCTTGCTAAAGTCTAGGTAGGTCATGTCCACAGCCCCTCCCTGGTCTACTACTTTGCTCACCCAGTCAAAGAAATCAATTAGATTCATCTGACATGACCTTCCCACTGTGAACCCATGCTGCCTTGGGTCCTGTGCCCCACTGGCCTCAAGGTACTCAACAATTCTTTCCTTCAGAAGTGACTCCATCACTTTCCCTACCACAGAGGTCAAACTGACAGGTCTCTAATTTCCTGCCTCTGTCTTGGTCCCACTTTTGTGAAGGGGAATCACATCCGCCTTCCTCCAGTCCTCGGGTACCACATCATCATCACATGATTTATTAAAAATAATAGTCAGTGGTTTCACTAGTTCCCCCTTAATTCTTTTAGAATTATGGAGTGAATTCCATCAGGCCCCATTGCTTTGTCCACCTTCAGTTTTAGGAGTTCTTGCAGAACCCTTTCTTCTGTGAAAGGGCTGGGATTGACCCCCCTATCAAGAGTGCTTCTGTTAATTGGATTAGGCACTGCCCTCCTCTTTTGTGAATACTGAGCAGAAATATTTGTTCAGTATCCCTGCTTTTTCACTGTCCCACTCTGCCCACCCACCATTCATTCTATTCAGCCTCACTATCCCTCCCTTTGTCTTTCTATGCTCTCTGATATACCTATAAAAGGTTTTATCCCTCTTCTTAACTGAGTTGGCTATCTTTTCCTCAGTTTGGGCCTTTGCTATTCTGACTTACCTCCCTGCTTCCTTCTGCCTTAACTGGTACAGCTGTCTGTTCTGCTCCTTCTGTGTTTCCTTATACTTCCTGAATATCTTTTTCTCCCTGACTTTCCCAGCTACCTCTTCTGAGAACCATAGTGGCTTTTGATTTGTTTATTTGCTTCACACAAAGTCTTGTTGCCTCTGTGATAGCAGTTTTTTATGATTCCCCATTGTTGCTCCACCCCTCCTTCTAGCCTGTTTGCTAGTGCTTTTCAGAGGCACTCTCCCATCTTGCCAAAGTCAGCCCTCCTGAAGTCCAGTACCCTCAATTTTGTATGGCTTGACTCTGTAGCTGAGTTTAACATGAACCACACTGTTTGATGGTCTCTTGTTCCCAGATGGCAACCCATTTCTAGATCTGAGATCCTCTCACTGCCCCCATTTGAGAGTATGAGGTCTAAGATTGCTCCCTCATGAGTGGGTTCTGAAACTAGCTGTCTGAGGCCTGCCACCTGTAGGGCATCGAGAATGGTCCTGCTCTTGGATGTGGCTGCAGCAAATGTGCTCCAGTTAACATCTGGCATATTCAGGTCTCCCATCAACAGTATCTCCCCTTTCTCTGCCATCCTAAGAATGCCTTCTATCATATCCTTGTCCATTCCCTTCCCTTGACATGGGGGTCTGTACACAACCCCTATGCAGATTGTGGTGCCCTTTCCAGTCTCCAAGGTGACCCACAGTGCCTCCTCTCCTCCCTGTTTACTCTTTTGTTCAGTTGCTTTTATCCCTTCCTTTACATAGAGAGCTACTCCTCCCCCTCTTCTCTCCTGCCTGTCTCTCCTGTAGGTTATGTACCCTGGTATGTTAACATCCCAGTCATGGTTCTCTGTGTACCATGTTTCTGTGACTGCTACAATATCCAGGCATCCCTCTTCCATCAAGGCCACCAGCTCAGGGAGCTTGTTGCCCAGACTATGTGCACTGGTACTCATTACCCTCCATTTTCTGATGGCCTTACTCCTTTTTGCCCCATCCCTGTCCTTCTTGCCTTTGTCACTTTCCCATTTACCCCTGCCCTTCTCCCTATCGCCTCCTCTACGTTGGAGTTTACCATACTTACTAGCATGATTTTTTGGGGGGGCTAGGATTTCCCTGCTCCTTTCCAGTGCCTCCCCCCTTGGCTAGTTTAAATGCTTACCAATGAAGTATTTAAACCTATCACCTAGGATTCTCGTTCCCCTCCTGGACAGATGCAGCCCATCATGCCAGTATAGGCTTGCATCACTCCAGGTGGACCCCCAGTCCCCAATGAAGCTAAACCCTGAGCTCTTCACCAGTTTTTCAACCACTGATTGAATACCATGGTGCAGAACACCCTAGCCTCACCCACGCCTATAGATGGCAGCACCTCCGAGAAGGTTACTGTGCAGCACTGCCCAAGGCCCCTCCCAATCTCCACAAACTCTTCCTGCAGTGCTCTAATCCTTTCTTAGCCAGGTCATTTGTCCCTAGGTGGACAATGACATCCAGCTCCCTCCTGTGCAGCCGCTCTGGCAATCCTGAGGATTCGCTCCCTGTCCCTCCAAGCCATGGCACCAGGCAGACACCTTACCTCCCTCTTCCCTTCCTCCCCCAGTTCTACCTTCCTATCAATGGAGTGCCCCACCAGGAGTTGTTTCCTTCCCTTTGGGGGGTCCCATGCCACCCTCCTGTGGGTCTCCTTTGTGGAGGTTCCCAGCATCCTCCTTGGTCTCCACTGCAGGTGCCTCCATAGAGGAACCACACTTTGCCAGAATGGCATAGGAATTGTGGAGAGGTACAACTGGAGGGATGTGCCTCTGTTCCACCATCCTCACCCTTCCTGAGCCCACTGTGGTCCAACCTCTCCTCTTTCTTGGCAACCTCTGAGGCAACCACAATGGCACTGGTGGTCCCTGGATGGAGGAGGAGGTACCACAAATCCTGGACAACTCAGCCTGTAGATGAGCGACCTCCTCCCTCAGCCCAGATAGGTGTCTGCAGGTGGGACAACACCGTATCCTCGAGAACGTCTCCCGGAAGACTGCTGCTCCACAGCCACTGCACTGCACCACTCCCATCATGTATTATTTCTGGCCCCTTAACTGTTGTTTGGAATCCTTACTCTTTCCTCTGTTTTTTTTTTTCTTTCACTTCTCTCTCTACTTACTTTCTGCCTCTGTGCCCGTTAAGCTTCTGATTGTCCTGTTCTGTGACAAGAATATCCTATATTTCTCAGTAGACCCCTTACTTCCTCAGAGGCAGGACTCCAGCAGCTAGAGGGGGCCAGAGAGCTACTCTTGCCCTTCTAGAATGGTGCGTCTTTGCTGGCTCTGTGATCACTCACTTCCTGCTCCCAAACAGGAAGTTCCTGAACACATGTCAGTATACTTAGAGGAGCTCCACCTGTTATTTCCATTCATGTGCCTGCCAGTCAATCTTTTTGTACTGAAGGTCCAGATCAGCCAGAAAGTGCACAGCATTTGTGGTTGTGGTGGTGATTGCATTAGTGAGCCAGACACAGATACTTTTTTTCCCATAACACCAGTCATGGTCAGTCTCACCATAAAAAAATGTCATGTAGTGTGCAGTGCAGTAGATAGTCCCTAGCTACAGACTGACTGATGTCTCCTTCAACCCTAGAAAGCATTCAAAATCAGTATTCACCTGCCAATCAGGATTATTTTAAGGACATACATGCCTGGATAAAATGCAATACCATACCCACCAATAGGGTTCCAAAATTCAGTTCTATGAAACAATTGAGCATCTCAAACTTTGTGTATTTGATTCTTTCAGGCTCTGGCAAACTTATTGGGGAAATAGATGGATTTTTGGTTCAGCTGGTTCACCTTGCTACAAAAGGTGAAGACGAGGGGAACCAGTTGAACCACAAACTGCAATTCACACCTGAAACAGTTAACTATGCATAGAGTTTGTCACAAGCTTGTTTTGGTACTAGACTAAGCTTGCAACATGAGCCAGCATGAAAGCTCACTTGTGTGCTAATTGTCAGGCTATTAGGTAGCTCAGTCAGGGCTGTGATTCAATTTTATTTAGATAGCTAGGAAAATCTGCAAAAAGGCAAAACATTTTCAAAAGATCCACCTATAGTCCTGCAAATGGGAAGGCTGATGAATGGGGGATTTTTAGGAGGGAAAAGTGGAAAATAATCAAATTAAAAAAGAGTCAGACTGAGAAGTGCTTGCAAAGCAGCAGGTCTCTGGGACCAGGGGCTTGCCTGAGAGTGAGTGGGGAGAGATTGAACTATGGAGGAGTGCTCTTATGCAGTGGACAGATGGTTATTAGGTTGTAGTTGGCCAGTGCCCACTTTCCTAATCTGAATCTCATCAGCAGTTCACAACACATTTTTTTTTTCTTATTGCAGAACTAGTATTTTAGCAAGGCATATAGACAGACTGTCTGAGGCACCTGGCTGAAGTGTGAAATGTGTATTTTTGGTAGTTGCTTTTACTGGGCAGCAAGTGTGTATCAGCTGGCAGCATGCCAGTGACTGGCCACTGGTAGTTAGCTCTTTGGTGGCATCCACTAAAACATTTTAATATTCATTTTTTTCTTGTGGCAATCTCCAAACTCTTCACATTCCCCCAAGTTGCAGCAGTTCATTATTCTTCTTCCTTCTCCTTCTCCTGAGTCCTAAAGCAGCCGGTGTGTGACCTTCTGAGTTGTGATTTTGCCATTTGATCTGGGTAGTGGGTAGAAAGTGCGTGTTATCATACAGTATGCCAGACTAGTGCCTGACCTCTGGTAGTTGGCACCTTGGTGGCATCCATTAGAAAAAATGTAACATAATTTTTTTTTTCTTGTGACAGTCTTCATGAACCCTCAGGTTGTTCCAGCTCCTTCTTTCTCCTGACTTGAACCCTGATGCAGACTGTTTATGTCATGCTGCACTGTGGTGTTGCAGTATGATCTGGCCAGTGAACAACATGTGCCCACTGGTGTGGCCCACTGATAGCTGGCACCTTGCTGGGATATATGAAAAAGGAAAAAAATAAATGAAAAACAAAATCTAAACATTCCCCCAAGTTGCTGCAGTTCCTTACTCCTCCTCTTCCTGAGCCTTTAAGTGGTGTGTGTGTGTGTGTGTGTGTGTGTGTGTGTGTTGTGAGTGATCCTGAGCTGTGCTGCTGCTGCAGTGTGATCTGGGCAGTGGGCAGCATGTCTACACCAGCTGTCAGCATGCAAGACCAGTGCCCATCATTTGTAGTTGCCACTTTGGTGGCACTCCATAAAAAAGTATTAAATACATTTTAATTTTGTTTTTTTTGCCACAGTCTTCATGTTACCTGAAGTTGCAGTGGGTCCTTCTTCCTTCTGTGTCCTGAAGCAGCCTGTCTGTGTTATCCTGAACTGTGATGTTGTGTAATCTGGGCAGTGGGTAGCAAGTGTGTGCCATTTGGCAGCATTGGCAATTGGTAGTTGACACCTTTGTGACATACAATTAAAACAATTCAAAATAAATTTCATTTTTTTTCTTGTGGCAGACTTCATGTTTCCCCAGGTTGTTGCAGTTCTTTCCTCCTCCTTCTGCTCCTGAGTCTTGAAGCAGCCTGTGTGTGTCATCCTGATATGTGCAGTTGCAGTGTAATCTGAGTAATGGACAGAAAGTGTTCCAGCTGGAACCATGGGTCACTGTTAGTTGATACCTTGGTGGCATACCAAAAAACAAAAAAAAATTCTACATTCCCCCAAGTTGCAGAATTTCCTTCCTCCTCCTACTCCTGAATACTGAAACAGCCTGTGTGTGGTCCCGAGTTATGATATTACAGTATTATCTGAGCAGTGGGCAGCAAGTGTGGGCCAGCTGGCAGCATCAACCACTGGTAATCCACAACTTGGTGGCATACCATAAAGAAAAAATAGAAATGAAATCAACATTCCCCAAGTTGCTTATGTTCCTTCCTCTTTCTGAGATTTGAAGCATTGTGTGCATATGTGTGTGTGTGTGTGTGTTTGTGTTTTGTCCTAAGCTGTGCTGTTGCAGTGAGATTTGGAAAATGGGCAGAAACTGCATGTCAGCTGGCAGCATGCTGCACCATTATTGGCCTTCGATATACAAATAAATAAAAACTTCACATTCCTCCAAGTTGCTTCAGTTTCTTCTTTCTCCTCTGCAAGACTGGGATATGGCCATACTGGGCTACTCCCTATTCAGAATAGACATGGAAGGGATAAGGGAAGTAAGGAGGTGTTGTACTATGTGCAAGGGAGGGAATCAAAGCTATGGCAGTACAGGGGCCCCTGGAGAATAAAGAAGGCTGGAGATGCTGTTAGTGATCCAGGAGACAGATGTTGGGGCCAGTTTCTGTACCAGGGTGGTATACAGTCCTCCAGTACAGGGAGAAGTGATAGGAAAACACTTGGGAATCCATCATCAGGATGGCAACTAAGGGAGAGGTGCTGATAGTTGGGGACTTCAGTCTGCCAGATGTGGATTGGAGCATTCCAAATGCAGCTTCAGCAAGGAGCAGGACCATCCTTGACTCCCTACAAGGGGCTTTTCTCAGGCACCTGGTCAACAAACCTGCTAGGCATCAGACAGTGCTGGATATGTTGCTTAACAACATGGACAGCATTGCAGATATCACAGTGCGCAGTCCCCTAGGTACCTGCGATTACTGCACAACGTGAGTGATTACTGTACATTGTGGTTTAAGATTAAGATAGGAGCAGAGGAAAAGTACAAATGGAAGAGGGTCCTGGACTTTAGGAGGCTGTATTTTAAAGAACTGTGAGAATGCCCACTAAAGGCCTAGTAGGGGAATTTACCAGGGAACAGTAGAGGAACTGCGAGGAAAAATAATGTATGGCATACTTAAGACAACCAGCTTCTGCATTATGGATGTGAGTAAAAGTAGAAGGAAAAGAAACCATTATGGTACACTAGGGAAGTGAGGAAAAAAAGGGGTAGCATTCAAGAGGAATAAGGAAATGCAGAGGGAGGAAACAGGGAGGTGTACCAAGTAAGACAGAGGGAAGCCGGTAGAGGCAGTGAAGTGAACAATGGTGCAGACAAAAAGATTGCCAAAGGGGTACCTAATGGGAATGAGACTTTCTTTAGGTATATAAGTGAGAAGAGAACAGACTATCAGCAGAGGTGGTGGGTTCAATCACAGTGGGGGAATTCAGACATGCATGGGACAGACATGGGAGGTCATAAAAATAGGAAGGAAGGGAAGAAAAGCAGCAGATTAAGCAGAATCTGCTATGAAGGATGAGAGACAAAATAATTTTGTTCTATAGAGCAGGCTAGATGGACCTGAGGGTCTTTATCTGCTGACAAATACTATGTAACTATGTAAGAAGAGGAAAGCAAGGGAAAGGATAGAGGCAGGGAGAGAAGAAGAAAGCAGATATACTGCACAGGTACTTCTGCTCAGTCTTCACAGAGGAGAAAGGGAGCAACAAGAACCAAAGGGGAGGGTGAGGTGGACACAAGTCCATTTTCAGAGGGAAGTGTCCTGAAGGGACTTGCATCTCTGAAAGTGGACATGGCTATGGGACCAGATTGGATACATGCAAAGATCCTAAAAAAACTCAGGGAGGTGCTGGCCACCCCATTGATGGCCTTATTCAACAGCTCACTAGAATCAGGTATGTTTCCAGAGGACTGGAGGAGAGCAGATGCGTTTGCTGTACATAAGAGTGGTAGCAGGGAGGAGGCTAGCAAATATAGGACTGTCAGCCTCACCTCAGTTGTCGGGAAACTAAAGGAAAAACTGTTCAGATTAGAGAGTGCGCGACAGTGGGGGGTTTTAAACAAGCCTTAAAATCCTTTTTATGGATTAAGGCTTATGGGGAAGCGACTGACTGATTCGGGTTGATTTTATTATTGTCTTATGAAGTTTGATGTAATGTATTAATTATTTTATTGTAATTTTTATATTAATGTTTTTATTATGTTGTGATTCTGTAACTTGTTCTGCGTTTTGATTTTTTGAAAAGCGCATTATAAATAAAGAATATTATTGTTATTATTAAAGGAAAGGTTGGTAGAGTACATTGAATCCAGTGGGCTGCAGGAACAAGGCAGCATGGATTCATTGGGAGAAGGAGATCATGGCAGAAGAATCTGATTGATTTTGTTGATTGGGTGACCAGGGAAACAGAACAGGGGACGGCAGTGGGCATGGCCTATCTGGACTTTGCTAAGGTCATTGGCACCATGCCACATAGGAGACTGATAAAGAAAGTGAGCAGCCTAGGGATGAGATCCAAAATGATGAACTAGGTTAAAAACTGTTTAACTGACAGGCAACAGATGGTGGTGTTTAATGGCGCTCACTGTAATGATGGGAGTGTGACCAGCGAGGTGACACAGGGTTGCGTATTGGGACCAGTCCTTTTCAATGTCTTCATAAGTGACATTATAGAAGAACTGTAAGGGAAGGTATGCCTTTTTGAAAATGACACCAAAACTTGTAATAGGGTAGACAATCACAAAGGGGTTGACAGAATGTGTACAAACCATAAAAAACTTGAGGAATGGTGAAGCGTATGGCATTTGGGGTTCAGTGCCAAAAAATGCAAAATCATGCACATAACAAATATGAACCTAGTAGCTGAGTATAAGATGGGTGGGTGGTATTGACAATCACTAATCAGGAAAATGACCTTGGGATTATCATATCTTGTGACCTCAAAGTGACAGGGCAATGTGACAAACCAGTGGATAAGCCCAGTGGGATGCTGGGATGCATAGGGAGAGAAATATCCAGCTGGGGGGGGGGGGGTGTTGTCATTGTATCACTCGCTTGTGAGACCCTACCTGGAGTATTGTGCCCAGTTCTGGAGACCGCCCCTCAGAAAAGAAATAGATAGGGTGGAGCCAGTCAGGAGGAGGGCAACTAAAATGGTACAGGAGTTGCATCAAAATCCCTACAATGGATGACTGAGGGAATGTTATCATGTACACCCTGGAAGAGAGGAGAGTGAGAGGGGACATAATAGAGACCTACAAGTACCTGAAGGGGTGAACAGGCTGAGGGAAGTTTTTTTTCAAATGAGAAAGAGCACCAGGACCATGCTTGCATCCTCGCAAAGCAAATATTTTTAAAAATACCCTACTGCTTGGCTGATATTTTGAAGTAGAAAATGAATTAATTTCTGCAGTACAAGTTTGATGCATTTCAAAGCTGTGCCCCATGTGCTCTAAAACACAACTATTGCAAACCTGGCAGGCCCACTCTTAAAATGGAGGGCCCCATAGTAACCATAGCCAGTCCAGGGACTGAGGAGTTACAGAACAATTGTAAATGCATTTTGCTCTACTAGCATTAGTACCCTCCCTGCAAGCACTGGTGTCTGAACATTTTTCTGTGCCTGGAAAGACAGTGCTGAAGTTAATGCAATGCCAATGCTATGTCATATGACTGATGAAATTCCAAGAAATAGCCACCATGCCACAGATTCACGAAGGCCTAAGGGACCTTTTTTTACCCCAACATTGCACTGTTTTGTTGATTAACTGTTTATTATACTATTTCAGCAGTAAAAAAAACAGCCCCTTTAAAGGCCAAATGCCAAATAATGTGTCTGGTGATCCCAAATAGGAATACTCACTGAGTATTTAAAAAAAAAAGTTTTTATACAACTCTTCATGCTACCCTTATCACAAGTCTGCTTTTTATTTGTTGCACACTATGATCCCAGCATATTGTTCAAAAACATAAACCTACTAAAGTTCTAAGGCTTCTCTATCCAGGAGAGACAATTTTTATGACTTATGTGGTCTTTTCCTAACCCCTGAAATCTCTAAGTGACTTCAATTAAACTATCTTCAAGATGCACTTATTATTTCTCTCCTGTGTGCATTAAAACAGTTTTTATCAAGTTGTTATTTAAAAGTCAAGGGCAGGATTTTCACATGCCCTAGATCTCCGCAAGCCCGTGTGTGCCAATGATACTGTGCACGGGCATTGCAGCGATCTACTGAGATTTTCCAGCCCGTGTGGCAATTACTGCAAGTTAGACCAATGTTTTCTGGTCTAACTTGTGGCAATCTTTAAGACCATTATTATGGAGCTTGTGCCAGATATATGGCGCAAGCTGCTGTATTATGTGGATATTGTTGAAACTGGATCTGAGCTTTAAAATCGGGCCCAGTTGTGGCAAAGGCATCAACACACCACCAGAACCTAAGTGTAATGGTGCGGGAGCCAGACGCAAGCCCTGTGCCAGGCTTTGAAAATCCAGCCCTAAGACTCTAAGCTGATTTTCACATAGACTGCCCTATAGCAGCCATCTTAGACTTAAAGTTTCATTATAGGCTCAATATTTCTCTGCCCCTCAGGCACTTAGGGAGGAACCTGTGGCTGGGATTTTTTAAAAGGTATGGATGCAGCACTTGTGTCAACTTGTTGCATTTCTTCCAGTGCAGCTGTGTCATATTAAATGTGTCAGGATGCTTGTGTCCTGTTTTCAGATATCCTGATGCATTCATGACACTTTACCCAATATATGGCATAAAAATGACGCATGCTTCAATACTGGGATGCATGCATCATTTTTGGAGTGCAATTCACAGCAATCATATGCAGAAGTAGATTACCTTTTATGTGGTCTAACAGTCTGGGTACACGTAGCACATCTGCATCACAATAATTATGCAAATCCTTTGAAAATCTCACCCTGTGTGTACTTCACTACCTGTACGTTTTCATTACTCAAAACTGTTAGAGTTTCTCAATCACTATAAATATTCTCTTCAAAATTTGACCCAGAATTATAGAGTCTCAATTATGTCATTGTTATGAGTCTTCTAAAGTTTCTCTGCTGCTTTTTTGTTCAACTAAATACGTCACAGGACCAGTACTCTTAGAATTTCAAGGATCTGATTTTGTCAATAATCCTCTTCCCAATAAATCCAAACTTGCATACATTGTTCAGAAACAGACTTATAGTGAAATAATTCCCTGTATTCAGTACATATCTTGAGATTTTTCTTCTGTGTTTCTTGTTCTTTTATTTTTCAGTAAGGTCAGGTTTAATCACAGAAATGCAGGTGAAGCCTTTACCATTGAGGTAGTATAATGCTTTCTATGACTCTGATATCCAGCTGTGTCTTTCAGAAGCACTAGCTTGATTTCCTTAGAAGTACTGTATCTATTTCTACTACTGTACATCCCTGGTGTTTTGCCTGAGGCCGCTCAAGTGAAACTGTTGGATGAGCGCTTTCCAAATGCCACAATAGAGATGACTTATTAAACTGCCCTTCAAATTTCCGATGCTAAATTTGATATGACAAAACATACAAGCAGCTTAGCATTCATTCTTGGGCAAATTAAAAAATAGTTCCATTAAAAAGAGGCAAGACTTTATGTGGCTTTAAACATTGTTTGAACAATTCTTTTTCCAAAAGAGGTTATTACAATACCACCATCTGTTTGCAACAGTTGTACTATCAGACTACTATAGCAACACATGGAAAAGTAATACAAATACAGAACTTAAGACCCAATGCACGAAATTCCAGGATACACATTATTCAGTAATATTTAACCAATGGAGTACAGCTCAATACCAGTCTGTACCAGAAATCATTCAGAGCCTTCGGCCACCCTTCTTTATGAGAGTAGAACTTTGTGCAAGGGGAGGAGGGGTCTGGAGGAACATCACCAAATTCCAGGTATCCTTGCCCCCTTGGGCAGCGGTCGCGATCCAGCCATAGCACCTCAACGGTGCAAGAAGCCTGATCCACCTACCCCACAAAGAGATGGATAAGGTGCCACTTGCTCCCTTGGGCAGCAGTCGCAATCCAGCTATAGCACCTCCATGGTGCAAGCAGGCTGATCCACCTACCCCCAAAGAGATTGATTAGGTGCCACTTGCCCCCCTTGGGCAGCAGTCACGATCCAGCCATAGCACCTCTATGGTGCAAGGACCCTGATCCATCTACCCCCCCAAAGAGATAGATAAGGTACGATGCTTGAAAAATTGCCACAATTTCTCTGGGCTGTGAGAATGCTTAACCAGATCATCACTTGCAATTTGCTGTTTTCAATTTCAGCACCTTCTCAGTGTAGCACTATTGGCTCCACGCCTGTGTAGAGCTCCCCTGATTGGCTGGTCTCACTCACCTGAGACACGAGCACCTGAGATGAGTGGCTTAATGTAAGTCTGCATCTCTGTACTCAGCTTCTAATTTATATATTTTAATTTAGCCTGTTCTGCTCAGCCTGTGTAAAGTAACTTACCATTCCTCCCCGCTTCAGTTTCTCTCTAACTGTATGTGCACTGATTCAGTGCTAGCTCTGCAAACCTCCCCTTGATTTTTCATCCCACCCCCTGCTCCTCCCAGGCATCCTTTAAATGCACACAGTCTCCGCCCACTCCTATCTGATGTTTCAATTTATTGGTTACTTACTGTCAACAATTGCAACTCCTCACATCCCCTTTTTGCAACTAAGCCTTCTAGCAGCTTTATCTCATTCTATCTTGCTGAGGTATACCATTTTTGTACTTCAGGTTTGCTTATTGCTGACTAGCATATCCTGTCTTGCTGTCTAGCATATCCTGTCTTGCTAAGGCACTGTTTTACTTGAAAATTGTACTACAAATTACTGAACTGTCACTGATTTGCCAAAAAACTGTGTTTATTGTCTAAAAATGTTCCCAGCAAGCAAGTGTTACAGCCCATTCGTGACTTTGTAGCTCTCTCCAGACTGCAAGGCGCCAAGGAAATCATAGGCTTTTCAGTTGCTAATTGAGCTGTTTTCACTCAGACTGCTAGCCTTTGTGTTGCCCCACTATTAATTCGAGCTACTCTCTCCTTTCTATAGCCGAGGGCGGTATACATTTATCTTGAGTTACTCCATTTTTAGACTTCCCCAAACAGTTGCATATGGAACAATGATGCCTGGGACCTATATAACTTTGATAGCAGAAGCTACTGCAGTACGCTCCTTACTTACATAAAGGGCAACCATGACTGGCCTTGTTTGACTACGCTTATTCACCAGCCTTTGTATAATACCATATGTGGTTAGGCAACCTGACAGAATTGATTCCAACAAAGGTGCATGCTCTGCCATGCTTGTCTCTCCATGTACCAACACTATGAACAAATTATGGTGCCATTGTACACCTTTGACGCCCTCACAGTATGTGGTATCTCCTCAAAGTTGAACTGCTAACCAATATCCTCTACGGGGTCCTATACCCTATCTATTCAAACTAGGTATGGCTTGGTGCTATTCTGCATGGATCCTAGGATATGTCTCCGTAGGGCAGCACAATAAGATGATTCAGTCTTTGGACCCATGTACTCAAACCTATACCAGACGTAGAAAGACTCATGTCTTTAAACTTCTCCTTGCTGCCCTAAGGAAAATTGTGCTTCTTCTACCCCTATGCTCAGGTGATGTCAAACTTAACCCTGGCCATATGAAAGTGCTCTCATCTCCTTCTGAACTCACAACTTTGAAAGGAATTAGCTTCTTGCATTCTAACGTGTGTAGTCTTTTAAAGAAGCTTGATTCAGTCCAGGCTTGGATTATTCATACTGCACCAGACGTACTCGTGCTTTCAGAAACATGGTTCCGGGCATGCACCCCAGACAGAGAGATAAACATCCCTAACTACCTCCTCTTCAGAACCGACAGGCAGACCAGGGGTGGAGGAGTAGCCATTTATGTTAAAAACAAATTCTCAGTATCTATATTAGATGCTACCTCCTTTGCCTGTGGATTTGAATGCCTGTCTCTTAAAGTCGAGCTTTCCCCATCAGTGGCATTCCACATCATAGGCTGCTATAGACCTCCAGCAGCAGGACTGCAACTTCTGACACACCTCTCATCCCACCTGGATACTACCCCAATTGAAAAAATCATACTAGGTGACCTTAACTATGATTGGCTGACTAAGGTCTCGTTACCCCTGAAACAATTCTACGACTCTCATGGGCTCACTCAACTTATTACTGAGCCTACTCGCATCAACAAAAAAAAAAATCCAATGAGAAGCACCCTCTTGGATGTTCTCCTTGTTAACAGACCTCATTCCTTTTCCCATGCTGGTATCCTCTTAGCGGACGTTAGTGACCACTGCTTTATTGGTGGCATGAGAACTGTTACCAAACCTCTATCTACATCAAAGTTTTCCACTAAAAGATCCAGACGGAACTTCAATCCTATTGCAAACATCAATGATCTAAAAAACTCTTTGCTATGGCAGAGTTTCTACCTGGCTAAGTCAGTGAGCGATGCCTATGACGTTCTTCATTAACTCATATCCAGTGCCCTAAACAGACATGCTCCCCTGGTTAAAGCATGAATAAAAGCCAGAACCTGTTGTTGGTTCTCACCGGATCTGAAGGCTGCCTTACTCAAAAAAGATTACCTCTGGAAAAAGGCTTGTAAATCTCGTGCCAACACAGACTGGTGTCTCTTCAGGGCATCTAGAAACGTCTGTACTAGGTTGGTCAGAGAGGCCAAAGCAAACTTTTATCAAACCGAGCTACTCTCTGCGTCAAACTGCCCTACCAAGTTCTGGTCCACCATAAAAGAGCTATCTGGCCACTCTCCAGGAAGTGCGATTCCTTCCAAAATTACCCCTAATAATATTATCATTAATGATAAATTAGAGATACTGCAGGCTTTCAACACTCACTTTGCCATTGCTGGCCTGGCGTTTGATAACGCACCTGTAAGTAGCCTTCTTCCTCAGACCAACACCCAACCTTCAGAACCAAGTAGCAATAACATAAACTTCTCTTTTTCACCTACCACCATAAAAGAAGTTGAAGATCTTCTTCTACAACTAAATGCTACAAAAAGTGCTGGGGACAACTCCTTTGACCCATATTTCTTGAAAATAGCATACCATATACTGTACTTGCTACACCTATAACACACCTATTCAATCTGTCCCTAGCACAAGGCTCCATCCCCAAGGCATGGAAAACTGCTCACGTCATTCCCCTGTTTAAAGCAGGGGACCCCTGTGACCTAAATAACTATAGTCCAATCTCCCTTTCTCCTATACTTTCAAAACTTCTAGAAAAAATTGTGGATATGCAGCTGAGATCTTTTTTAGACAATGCTAGACTACTCAACCCAATACAGTCTGGCTTTGGAGCTAAGCATAGTACAATTATGGCACTGGCAAAAGTTACTAATGATTGGCAACAGGACCTAGACAACAAAAAAATCATTTGTGCCATGTTTCTGGACCTCAGTAAGGCTTTCGACACTGTCGACCACTGCCTGCTCCTCTCCACCTTAAAAACTATAGACATTGGCTCAACTGCACTGGGATGGTTCCAAGACTACCTTTCTGATAGACAGCAACAAATTAAGGTTGATGGAGAGATTTCTCCACTTAAACCGATAAAAAGAGGTGTCCCCCAGGGCTCCATACTGGGCACATTACTGTTTGCCATTTATATCAACAACTTGGACGTAGGCATCAAAGATGCCAGTATTCACTTGTTTGCTGATGACACGGTGCTCTACTTAAGCCGGGAATCTCCTGAAGCTGCCTGCGCTGAGTTACAAGCTTATTGTAATACTCTGCAGTACCAGCTCTTTTGCAAAAAGTTACTACTAAATGCAAAAAAAAAACAAGGCTATTCTTTTCTCACGCTCAGGCCCGGGGCTTACTCTGCTGTCACTAGTCCATTACCATAAATCTCTACCTTATTAGGAGAAAAGCTTGAATTTGTGACTAAATTCAAATACCTTGGTATTTGGCTAGACAACAAATTCTCTTTTGTGGAACACATAGAAGAACTGCTGAAAAAACTGAGGCAGAGACCTGGTCTTTTTTTCAGAATTAAACACCTCTTGACCACAGACGCAAAAAGACAGCTTGTCCAATCTACATTCTTTTCATTAATTGACTACGCCGACTTCATTTGTGGCCATTGCCCTGCCTCATATCTTGCAAAACTGGATGTATTATATCATAGAGCACTGAGATTTATAACTGGCCTCCCGTACTCCACACATCACTGCTCTTTATACATATCCTTAGGGTGGCCCTCCCTTCAGTACAGGCATTATAGAAATGCAGCCCTATGGACACTCCGAGCCCTTACAAACAAACTCCCACAATATGTTGTTGACTGTCTCCACCTTAGTCCTATTAGAAACTATGCCTTAAGAAGTCAATTGCAGATTTCTTTAAATGTCCCAAGGGCCAACACTCGCTTTGGAAGGGCCGCCATAAGCTATGCCCTGCCTACTCTCTGGAATACGATACAAAAATCATTGAGACGCAGCTCACCTGTCAGTCCTGCCTTCTTTAAGACCCTCTATGACAAAACGTTTGCTGAAATCTGTAATTGCTTCTATCGCTCCTAGCAGCTGGACTATTGTTCCTATCTTCTTCAACACTAGTCCCAGCTGCTTATTCAAATCAGCCCTTGCCACTACTACTCCCCCCTCCTCTGCCCCACTTGCCCTTAGCACCCTCTGCATCCCTCTTACTCACCACCCCCCCTCCTGCCACATTTACCTAAGGCTTACACACCATTATGCTCACCTCCATAGCTTAGGAATTTCCATCCAGGCCTGTAACGTGTTTCTGCTGGACAGGAATATAAATATTTTTTCTTTTTTCTTCTATGGTTTGTATATGACATCCATACATATCCAGCTCCTGTGTGAACTGTATATATATATATATATATATATTATGTTCGGGTTGTGTTATGTATATCTTTCTTGTACATGTGACTTGGAATGTAAACACTCTGCTCCTATCAGTATTGTAAACATGTTGTTCCATTTGTATTATGTATATTTATATGTAACTGTACAACTTTCCCCACCAACAGCAGGTCCACCTTGTAAATGAGCTTGCTCAATGGTGATCGCTTGGATAAATAAAGATTTGATTGATTGATTGATTGATACAATTTTTGATGGCAATATTGGCCAGAGAGTGGATTACCTACTATGTTGAGGGCAGTAAACTTTGGGATTAGGGTACCTTGTACATGGAATGCTTTTTAAATAAAAAAACAAACAAAAAAAAAAACAGTGTTACAGCATGTCATCCAGACATTCATATGTTTGTTGCAAGGATGGAGGCAACTTTAGTGTGGGCTTCCTTTTGCCAATATATTTTGTGCTGTGCAACTCTAGGGGGTATGAAAAACTTATGGCAGGCAGTACTTCTTGCTTATTGTATATGTGTCCTCCCAAAGCCCACCACTGTATTTAATGTATCTCACACTGTGGATGGCCATGGGCACAATCCATGTCCCCTTTGTGGTCTCTGATCCGATTGCCCATATGCTGTAGGTTCTTGATTTGGATCAGGCCACTTTATGTGGACAAGTCTTACATTGCTGTCCACTAGAATCAGATCAGTGTCACAGTTTTCTGTATAATAACTGCCATTGAACTGCACAGTTTCCTTCAGAGTTCTACTAAATTCTGCAAAATTCAGTAGGATCAGGCATCTGATCCTTGCAGGAACCACTGTAGCTGTGTACATGTGGAGGAAGACTCTGTATGTGAAAACAGGTGTCTCTGCATGTCATGTGCCACTCTACAAACCCACAGGTTCTGGTGAGTAGAGCTTTGTGGATCCAGCCCTGAGCTAATTTACCAGGATCTGGAACAGTTTTTAGTGTGGTATTGGTATAATAGAACTTCCAGTCCTATGTCACAAACATACTTAATAGTTTTTGCAAACATCAATAGAAACAATTTAAAGGTAACTGTATAATCAAAACTTTTGCTAGCTTTCATAATAAATAATACAGACTGCAATTTCTTTGCACACAGAGACAGGCAGCTTTCACAGGAACTAAAACTACTAACATTTTAGGGCTTATTTATCCAGAAGGGTACATTTTGATATATGGCATATCCCAAGAGCCCTTTCTTTAATTGCTAAAATACCTTATACAGACTTGTAACGTATTTATCTTCAGGGAAGATCTCGGCCACTGTAAATTAGATGAGCTTCATCCTCTTTAAATAGTTCATCACAAATGAAGCTTGTTTGTGAGCTTTGGGAAATGCTGAAGCTTCATCCTGCACATTTGCACCATCCAAATTATTAGGGATATCCTAATCACCACAGATAGTCCCTCCTAGAAACATGGAATTCAGACTGTTCTGATAGGCCTGATAAGAAAGAGGGTGTGGTGGTTCTCTTTGTAACGGTGTGAGTCACTGTCAAAGGCATCAAGGATATCAGGGAGGGCGAACAGTGCCACAGAGTCAATCAGGGTCAACCTACATGAAAGGGGGAGGGGCAAAAGAGTGACCTTTTTGTAATGCTACTGATCCCAAAACAACTCTGCAGATCATGATGCCCAACTGGTTAGGAACATTATAGGAGTAGCCACATCAGATTCAGTGGAGATCCTGGTGAATGTTAATCTCCCAGGAATAGACTGGAGTCTTGAAAGGGCTAATGGCAGGACTGATTTAGTGCTCCTGTCCACCTTCAAGAACTGGTTCCTCAAGCAGCATATCAAACAGATGATTAGGTTTTAGGCCACTCTTGACATTGTTCTCCATATGGGGAATGTTGTCTCTCAAGTGGTGATGTCAGTGAACTGGTGGGAGGAACAGTGACCACAGCTGAGTGATTGTTTAACTGGTGGAAAGGAAACTTGTCAGGCCTCAGCCATGAGGATCAAGGACTTCAGAAAGGCAGACTTTGCCAAGATGAAGGCTTTGGTGTCTAAAGACCTAGAGCAACTGTATTAGGGTGGCAATGCTAAGCACATGTTGGATTCATTGAAGATAATACCTAAAGCAGCCATAGTGTTCTGCATTCCTATAGGCAATAAAGGAAAAAGTTCCAAGAAGTGCCTCCTGGCTCAACTGAGGCCTAAGGCAACTGATCTTGGAAAAAAAAAATGAAAAGAGACAAGTTGCCTCCAAGCAGGAGGTGAATACAGAACAGCACTAATGAGATGCAAGTCTAGAGACAAGGAAGCCAAGGGGGAAATGGAAGACAGGATAGCAATAAGAGCTGCAGATAATATGAAAAGCATTCACTGAGTATATAAATTAAAGCAGGAAGGTGAAGGAGGGGGATTGGCGCTCTCAAAATGGGATTGGGGAATGAACCTATAAAACAGCCAGGATGTGGCATAGTTGCTGAATGAATACTTAATACTGTTCACCAAGAGGCCACCGAAAGGGGATTGAGTCTCCCTTTATGCATACCAAAGGCATTGGAAGTAACTATGATTCAACCAGTCATATGGTGAGACCATACTGCATGAGTCAGAATGCAGTAAGATTCCTTTAGAAGAAACAAATTTACCATGGTGAGTAATTTATTTCTTTTATTACAGGCTGCCAAGCAGAAGTACATTAAGCATTTATTATAGTTAACAATCTTTAAAGAAACAACCTCCTCAGTCACTAAACTGGTCCTCTTCCCATGCAGGGCAACCCCTGCCCCTACTTCCTAATGGGTCAACCACTGATCTCTAAAATCCTGTACACACTGTGGATGTTAAAACGGTTTAAGTGCCTTAATAAATTTTAAATCGTCCTCCCTTGCTGTTTCCCATCTACCACATACCCAACGCAATGCCCTCCCCATTTCTCCCCTTCTCCCTGACTCCCATACCACCTCCTCACCACCACTCTTCTTTCTCTTTTCCCACTATCCCACTCCTAACAAAGCTTCACTGAGCTGCCTATGACTTGTGCTGTATAATTAACTCGCGACACAGTTCCTTGACAATGCCTTTGGCTGCTATTATTGTAACCTTATTTGTCTTTTTTTTGTAAGTTCCATTGTAATGATCATGTTATGTTTTTTATACCTTATTGTCCTTATTGCCTTGACATGGAACCTTTGTAAAAGAGCACTCGGCTCAAAGGTGTCATCCGAAATACAAATAAATAAATAAATAAATAAATAAACCTGAAAACATCAAACACACCCTGGTAGCTGACTATCTGGTAAAGGTCAAGCCAGATCATTCCCAAGGGGACAATAGGATACACACCAAGACCATAGCTGAGCTAAGGAAACAATTAGTGGGACTACTTGTATTAATCATTTTTTGAGTCATTCTGGATAGGTGTGGTGCTGGCAGGCTCTAAAGTGGCCAAACCAGTCCCTATCATCAAGAAGTGCACAAGGTCAGATCCACAAAACTACAGGTTGGTCAGAAAAGTCCTTGAAGCCGTTGTAATGGAGAACTTGATTAAGGCTAAGGTTCTTGCCCAACTGCAGCATGAAATTATGAAAAGCAGACCATGTAAAACCAACCTGCTCACCTTCTTCAAGGGAATAACCAGGTAGGTGGACAGTAGCAGCAGTGTAGATATAGTTTATATGGATTTCATCTCAACAACTGACACTGCAATGCATGATCAGCATCTAATAAAAGTATACCTGTGTTATTTACACAAGGTGTAAACTGAAGGATTGCTGACTAACCTTGGGGCAGAAATCAGAGTTTTTCAGAGCATGACATGGGCACACCTCCAAATGAAGGGGTTCAATTAGTGGTGTATCTCGAGGATCAGTGCTGGAACCACTGCTGTTCAACATTTTCATCAATTATCTGGATGCTGTGGTCTCCAGCAAGCTACTTAAGTTTGCTGTTGATTTTACGTTGGCCAGATTGGTGGATTTTCTTGAGGATACAGACAATCTTCAGGAGAATCTGAACACATTTGTCTATTAGTCCTACTCCTTGAGTCTCAGATTCAATCTAGCCACACAAATGGAAATGTGCTTGGGAGGAAAAAAGCAGTGCTATGAAACAAACCATATGTGGGGCTCCTCCTGCTGCAATGGAGGAGGAAAATAACCTGGGGTAATAATGGAAAAGGGGCTAAGGCATGACCAGCAGTGTGCAGCCAATGTCAAAAGAGCAATCAGAATACTTGGGTGAATAAAAAATGGGCTGACTTGCAGGATGCAGAAATAATGCTACCTCTTTACAAGGCCCTGGTAAAGCATCTCTTATAGTAATATGTCTGATTTGGGCTCCACACTACAAAAAGAACATTGAGACAGATGAGATGGGTGCATCTAGGGCAATCAAAATAATCAAGGATCTGGGAGACATAAGCCATTAAGAGTGGCTCATGGACCGTAACATGTTCATTATCATTAAAGCAGAAATTAGGGAAGAGCCAAGGTGAGATAAATCTCCCAGGATGAAATTAATAAAAGAAGCAGGGGGTAGAAAAGAAGGTGGATGGGGATGAGGGCCTTAAAAAGAGAGTGGGGGGAGGATGGAGGAAAAAGGAATAAAGGGGGTTAGGAAGCAGAAGAGTAATACAATCTGGAAGGCCATGTGTGAGAATGCTATAAGTTTAGGAAATAAGATTCCGGGCCTAGAGGCCATCATGGAAGAAGCTGACCTGGATACTGAAGCAATTACTGAATCATGGTACATTGGAAACCACAACTGAGACATAACCAAACTATGCTATACTCATTCAGGAAGAACAGGGCGGGAAGAACAGGAGGAGGTATGATGCTTTATGTGAGGAAGGCATAAAAACAACAGAGATACAGGGAATCTGGGAGGGGGTGGAGTTATTGTGGGCCACCCTGGAGATGGGGAAAGGAGCCACTAGAGACACTGGCATGATCTACAGACCACCAACACAGGGGGAGGACTTGGGTAGGGTACTTGCAAAAGTGTGTGTGATTGGTGTGATTGCAGAAAAGAGGGGAGGGCAGCTGGTGGGGAACTTAAATCTGCTGTATATAGAGTGGAGTCTTTCAGCTGCAGCTTCTGCTAGAAGCAGGGACATCCTGCACACTCTGCAGGGGACATTTCTCAGGTAACTAGTAAGGGAACCCACTCATGGTGGTGCAATACTGGACCTGGTACTTACTAACAAAGACAGCGTTGCAGATGTCAAAGTGGGAGGCCACCTGGCAAGCAGAGATCACCATACAGTGCGGTTCAACATAAGGATGGCTGCAGAATCAGACCACACAAGGGCGAGAGTGTTGACTTCATAAGGGCCGATTTTTAAAAAGATGAGTGAATGCCTCAGATAAGACCTGGCGTGGGATGATCTGGGTGGGATGGAGGAACAGTGAGGAAAGCTGAAGGAGGCAATAGTGAAGGCAACAAACCCCTGTGCCAAGCAAGTGAACAGGAGGCAGTACAGTGCAGTGGTTTAAGGCTCTGAGATGCAAATCTGGAGACCTGGGTTTGAATCCCACAGCCCCCACTTGCATACTGTGTGACCCTGAACAAGTCACTTAATGTCCTTGTGCTCCCAGGTTGCACCTGTAAACAAGCTTTCAGCTTAGTGTGTCTCTCCTGCTTAAAAAAATAAATTAAACAAAAAACAAAAGCAAGAGGAGAAAGAGGCTGCTATGGTTCTCAAAAGAAGTGGCTGAAAGAGTAAAGACTAACAGGGTAGCATTAGGAAGGTTAAAGAAAATGTGGGGGGGGGTAGTAAAGGAAGGTGTATATGGAGAAACAAAGAGAATTAGAGAAAGCAGTAAGGAGTGCAAAGGGGCAAAGTGAGGAGACAAAATCCCAGGCAGTAATGAAAGGGGACAAGATATTTTAGGTATGATTGTATGTGAAAAGGAAAACACCAGGGCCAGAACTAGATATATAGTGGATTCCGTGCAGGAGCAGGGCCTCAAAAACTGGTGCAACAACCCACATGAGATGGGGCTATCCTGTATCTAGTACTGACTAACAGAGGAAAAGATCACAGATCTCCAGGAGGAAGGTCACGTGGGGACCAGTGACCATCACATGGTATGGTTCAATTTGGCCACTAGAACTAAATCATCCCATTCCAAGGCAAAAATATGGGACTTCAGAGGATCTGACTTTGATAAGATAGCCCAGAGAGTTAAGCAAGCCCTGGCAAGAAGAAATACAGTTGAGGGGGTACAGGCAAAGCAGGTAAGCATTAAGGACGCAATACTGGAAACAACATCTCATTGTGTTAAGGAGAAAAGTAAGAGCGAAAGAAGGAGGAAACCACTTTGGGTCTCAAAAACAGTAGCAAAAAAGATCAGAGCCAAAAGGTTGGCCTTCAGGAAATATAAGACAATGCAATGGGATGAAGATAGGAGGCATACCAAGCTTCCCTAAGGGAAGCAGGGAAGGCAGTAAGGCAGGCAAAGACCCAAACCCAGAAAACACTAGCACAAACAGTAAAAGAAGGGGACAAGACTTTCTATAGATACATTAATGAAAGGAGAAAGTCCAGAGGTTGTATTGCTAGGATCAAAAGGGATAAGGGGGAGTGTGTGGAGGAGGACCAAGGAAAAGCATCTATCCTAAATATATATCCACTCAGTATTTACTGAGGAGATGGTAGGGCAGGGCCCACAGCTCAGCACCATGGACACAGGGGGAAAGGAGTTGTGCACAACTCCCTTCACAAAACAAAGGGTCCTACAAGAGCTTGCTAAGCTAAAGGTGGACATGGCAATGTTACCTGATGGCATACATCCCAGGGTACTAAAGGAGCTAAGGGTGGAACTAGCAGAGCCATTAACAGAACTGTTCAGTGAGTCTCTGAGCACAGGAGAGGTCCCAGAAGACTGGTGAAGGGCTCATGTGATCCCGCTCCACAAGAGTGGCAGCAGGGAGGAGGCAGGGAACTACAGATCAGTCAGTCTTACCTCAGTAGTGGGCAAGATTATGGAGGCACACCTTAAGGAAAAGATAGTGCAACACCTGAAATCCACAGGAGTACAGGATCCAAGACAGCATAGGTTTATAACAGGAATGTCCTGTCAAACTAATCTCCTAGATTTCTTTGACTGAGTATTCAGAGTGGTTGACCAAGGGGGTGTAGTTGATTTTGCCTACCTTGACTTCAGCAAAGCTTTCGATACTGTTCCACACAGAAGATTGATTAATAAGCTGGGGAGGCTCAGGGTGGGTCAGAAGTTGGTCAACTAGGTGGCAAACTGGTTGGCAGGCAGAAAACAGAGAGAGGTGGTAAATGGTATACAGTCAGAAGAAATGCAAATCACAAGTTGGGTACCTCAGAGATCAGTCCTGGGGCCAGTCCTCTTCAGTATCTTAATCAGTAACATTGCAGATGGACTGGAGAGTAAGATTTGCCTGTTTGCAGAGAACACAAAGATCTGCAACTGAGTAGATGATCCAGATGGGGTAGGCAGAATTGGAAGAGATCTGGAAAAACTGGCAAAATGGTCTGAAGAGTGGCAACTGGGGTTTAATGCAAAGAAGTGCAAGATCATGCACATAGGTCAGAGAAACCCTGAAGCTACCTATAGGTTGGGAGGGGAGTCGCTGACAATCACAAGGGAAGAAAGAGACTTGAGCATCATCATCACAGATGACCTGAAATTATCCAAGCAGACCACTAAAGCAGTAGGTAAGGCTAGAGGAATGTTGTGGTGTATTAGTAGGGGTATCACAAGTTGTAAAAGGGAGGTAATAATCCCTCTTTACTAGACACTGGTTAGGCCCTATCTGGAGTACTGCTTGCCATACTGGAGGCTGCACCTGCACAAAGACATTAACAAAATGGAGGCAGTCAAGAAAAGGGCAACCAAAATGGTGCAGGGACTGTATCAGAAAACTTATGAGGACAGATTAACGGAGAGCAATATGTATATCATAGAGCAAAGGAGGGAGAAAGGTAATATGATCGAAACATTCAAACATCTTAAGGGCATAAGCAAGGTGAAAGAGTCTAACATGTTTCAATATAAGAACAAGCATTTGTCAATGCTGAATGTTGGCTTGCTGCCATTGGGAGTGCAGGAGTTAGAGAGATGCAGCATAGGAATGGCAGTCAAGTAGTGAACTGATGCCAACCCACCCTCACCCCACAGAGAGTGACAGGCATTAGGGTGTCCCTTTGGGTGTTTGGTAGTGCAGTGTGGGAAAACATGCTGGGCAGGATGTGAAAAATAACGGCTGCACAGTTCATAAGGAGGTGTAAAAAATGCCAGTGTTGAAAATGTGACATACAAATATAAGAAATGTGCAGAGTTACAAGGGTGCATGGGGAATATGCAACGCACGCTTGCAATACTGCCATTATATAGGCGTTCAGTACCAAATTTTCAACATAGGCATTTTAGCACCTCTGCTCATGTACAGTGTCACTGTCATTTCCTCAAAGTGTCCCAAGAAGTGATTTCACACAGCGTCAACGCTATTCTGCGCCGGAAGTGCGAAAACACATTTTAGGCAGGGTATGTGAAATGACAGCTGTACTGTTCATCAAGAGGTGTGGAAAAATGGCAATGGCGAAAATCCAGAGTGAAAATATCACGAATGCACAACGGTATGAGCATGCGTGCAATCTGCCAACGCACGCTCGTAACACAGTCATTTTATGGAGTACCAGCACCAAATTTTCAACATAGGCATTTTAGGACCTCTGCTCATGAACTGTGTCACTGTCATTTTCATAATTTGGCCCAAACACTGATTTCCCACAGCGACTGCGCCATTGTGTGCTGGAAGTGCGGAAGCACATTTCCGGCAGGATATGGGAAATGACAACTGTACTGTTCACAAGGAGGTGTACAAAAATGCCAATGCTGAAAATCCGGCATTAAAATATTGGGAATGCGTGAAGTTATGAGCCTGCGTAGCAACTGCGCAACACACACTCGTAAAACAGGCATTTGTTGGATTTTTCCCACCAAATTTGGAACATAGGCTTTTTGGGAGGCCACCTCATGAACACTGGCACTGTCATTTCATTAATGGGTCCTGAAAGGTGATTTCGCGCAGTGACTGCAAAATCACCTTTCAAGGCTGATTAACGCCATGACAGTGATAGAATTCATGAGGAGGGGCCACAAAAACCCCATGTTGAAAATTTGGTGCCAAAATTCCAAGAAATGCCTGAGATATGCAGCAAAGTTGAAAAAACCATATTCACTCCATTATACAGCTTACTGGCATTTCCTCAGTTCGTGGACGGCTTTGAAGAGTGCAGACATGTTCCTGGTCCACGGAAGATCATTGTGCCAAACTCTGGAGGTAAGTATTGGGTGGGGGGTTGAGGGGAGGCAGGGTGCACAGTGGGTGGGTGCGGATGGGGGGAAGGGGCATCGAGACTGCGAGGGACGGTTTTCGTTTTACAGGAAAAAAAAAAGGAAAACCATCGCAGGACAGTTTTCCTGTTGCAGGGCATTTGGAAGGCTGGGGTGGGCTCCCAGCATGCCACCTAACTGTTTTTTGAGGGTGTCACTAGCCAGCGGGATTGGGCACCCTCGTTGGCACACAACAGCGGGGAGAGTCATGCCGACAGGGATTGGGCACCCCGCCAGCAAACGAGCGGGGGCACAGCCAGTGATCGGGCACTCTCAGCATTCAACAATTTGGGGGTGATGCCGATGGAGAGGGCTCCCGTTGGCGTACATAGACAGGGGCACGAGCCGGGGGATTGGGCAGCCCCTCAGCAATTCAATGTTTGGGGGTATGCCGATGGGGAGTGCGCCCCTGTCAGCACACTAACACAGCCGGGGTTACCGACAGGGGATTGACACCCGCTGTTGGCAGGCCTGAGCCGCCAATCGACCATGCTCATAATGGCTGCGAGATAAGGCGCAAAGGACCACAGGCGATGGTTTTCGCCGGATTACAGCAGACCTTGCTTAGATGTGCTTTGCCCCATTATACATGCATGGTGTGGTACCGGCATGCAGGCTGATTGGGGAATGAGGGACGCACCTACTGATGCGTACCCTGCATTCGCCCAACAACGGCTGCGCCCCCCAAACCCGTACTACCGCAAGATGTTGCTTGTGCAAGCATGCAAGCCAACATAAAAATAGCAGGACAAGAGGACACAGCATGAGATTAGAGGGAGGCCAATTAAGGGGTAATGTGAGGAAGTTCTTTTTCACAGAAAGGGTGATAGATACATGGAATGGCCTACCTCAGGAAGTTGTGGATATGAATACAGGGCAGTGCTTCAAACAGGCATGGGATAAGCATATGGGAGCAATACAGATGAGTATGAATAAATAGGCCATTGACAGATTAAAGACCTATGGCACATTCATAAGGTAGAAAAAATGGACAGACTGGATGGGCCTTGCGGTCTTTATTTGACATCAGCTTCTGTGTTTCTATGTTTTAGGGGAGAGATCATAAGGCTAAGAAGGGAAGGATGATACTGTACAGGTGAGAAACAGAAAACGGCAGCTATCCTTAGCAAATGCTTTTGTTCCATGTTACCAGAGGAAGGAGATGGAGAAGGAGCTCAAAAAAAGTAAAGAAGCTTGGGAGAGAGGAAGTTGGACTCTATTTCTTTCTTGGAAGAGTGTCCTGAAGATACTCGCAAAGCTAAAATTGGACAATGTGATGGGGCAAGACAGGATACATACAGCAGTATTGAGGGAGCTCAAGGTGGTACTGGCTGAACCTCTGACAGTCCTATTAGCAGCTTACTGGAAACAGGAGTGGTTTCAGAGGAATGAAGGAGGGCAGATGTAGTCCAACTATATAAAAGTGGTAGCAGGGAAGATGCTGACAACTATAGGCCAGTTAGCCCAACATCAAGTTTGGGAAAGTTAATGGAATCACTGCTGAAGGAAAGGATTGTGGAATATCTTGAATCCAATGGGTTACAAGATCTGAAGCAGCATGGAGTCATTGGGGGGGGGAGTATGCCATGGTCATGTCAAATTAATTTGATAGATTTCTTTGACTGGGTGGGCAGGAAATTAGATCGGGGTGAAGCTGAGGACGCAGCCTCACTACATTTCAGTAAGGCTTTTGACATGTCTCCACATTAGTCTCACAAGAAAGCTGGACAGCTTAGGGGTAGGTCCAAATGTCATAAATTGGGTAAGAAACTAGTTAGGGGATAGGCAGCAGAGGGTAGCTATATATAGAGTTCACTACATTTAACTGAGTTCACTAGATGTAATGCATGGGATAGGCATTAGGGGATCCTGGTAGTCCGAGGAAGGGGGCAACCTAGTTCTAGAGAATCTTGAAGAAGATATATATGTGTGCATGTGGGCAGACTAGGTGGACCATAATCCCTTATCTGCAGTCAATATCTATGTTTCTATGTAGTACCGAGAAAGGAGGGTGACCAGCCGTGTGCATCAGGGATCAGTGCTTAGACTAGTCCTCTTAAATGTCTTTATAAGTGTCATTACAGAGGAGCTGCAAGGGAAGGTCTGCCTTTCGGTGAAAGACATCAAAATCTGCAATAGTGTGGACATTCGGGGGGTGGTGGTGAAAAGAATGAGCAGAGACCTGAGAAAACTCAAGGGTGTGGCCGCTGGGTTTCAATGTGAAAATGTGCAAAATCATGCACTTAGTGCACAGAAACCCAGGGGTGGAGTACAAAATGGGTGGGGAAGTAGTGACAACCACCAAACAGAAAAGAAGCCTGGGGTAATCATATCTGATGACCTAAAAGTGAACAGACTGTGTGACAGGGCAGTCAGGAAGGCTAGTCTGATGCTGGAGTGCATAGGAAGGGGTACAGAATAGAGAGGAAGGCTGTGTTGCCTCTGTATACATCACTGATGAGACACCACCTATGGTAGAGCACTGTGTCCAGTTCTGGGGACTACATCTCCAGAAGGACAGACAGAGCTGAGGCTGTCTAGAAGGATTCCACCAAGTCTCGTTGAGGACACTACAGTGACACAAAGTTGCCGATGGCGATTACATCGCTCAGGAAATGTGTCTACCGACTGCCGTGGCACCAGGACACATTTCACCTCTGCCCCCCTGACTTTTATATAATCAACTGGGGTGGGGGCAGAGTAATGGGGAAAGTGGCCAACACCAGGAGTCACAGTATCCATACAGCACTCCGATAACCTGTTTGATACAGTAGATGTTGAACAGATTGTGTCGCTGTAATGGTTTCGCTGTGGAGGTTTCACTGAAACAATGGTATACCATCCAGAAGAGGGCCATTAAAATGATAGAGTGTCTGCATCAGAAGTGCTATGAGGAGAAAATAAAGGACTACAATATGTACACCCTGGAAGAGTGGGTTGGGGAGGGATATGATAGAGGGTTATATATCTCACGTTGGTAAATTAGGTAGAATAGGGGAGTATTTTTCATAAAAAAAGATGCTCAAGAACTAGGGGGCATGCAACGAAGTAGGAGGGGTACATTTATGATGGATATGTGGAAGTACTTCTTCACAGAAAGAGTGGTGAATGTCTGAAGCAGTCTTCGAGTGGAGGTGTTGGATACAAAAACTGTGGTGGTGTTCAAGAAGGCATGGGATAGGAGCCGGCTCACCAGTACTCTGGTAGCACTACCTCTTGTGACTCCGGTGACCCGGGTTAGGGAATGAGTCCAAGTCATCAGAGGTCTTGCCGGGGGGAGAAGGCTTGAGAAACAAAGGGTCTACTCTCCTCCTCCTCCTCCTCTTCCTCCTCCTCTGGGGTGGGGTGGGGCTGTGGGTCCCACTGCTATTCTGCCACCTGTGTGACTATGAATGGAAGTGCAGCTGGGCCACATGTAGTAGGAGGGGAAGGCGTCAGCTGAGGTCTGGAATGGTGGCACATCTTGGCATGTGTCTGCCTCCTTAGACCTCCCAGTATGCCATCATTCTCTAAGGGGATCACAACCAGAAAATGGAATATCCCTGCATTCACACCTGATGATGAGCCCCAGCACCTAAGCCATTGGACCAGGTTCTGAGGGGGATGATTGTGAACCACCCGATGCGCTACAGTGAGTTGGAGGACCCAGGCTCTCACTCCTCCATGCCCGGGGGTAACCAAGGCTTGATCTAGGATGGTCCACAGAAGTTCCTCTGGATATCTGGCAGAGCCACAAGGATGCCTTGGGAGTCTAGGAAGGAGAGGAGTGGATTGTGGTGAGGAAGGGGATATAAACTGTGAATAACAAAAAAAAAAGAATGCATGGGATAGGCATAAGGGAATATTAGCGGAATGGCAGGGTGGGAGCCTGAGATCAAGTACAGTCTGTGATTACACTGTACGTAGAGGAAAAATAGGCAGACTAGGTGCCCTAAACAGTCCTTATCTGCCATCAAATTCTATGTCTCTATGAAACTGGACCCCCTTGCCACAAAACGGAACGTCAGTTTTGCAAAAATTCAGTTATCAATAACACATTTCAAAAAAACTGCACATGTAAAAATGGTACTTATTTTCCAAATAGTTTAAAGCTACCCATTTTCCAGTAAATGACATATCACAAAATTTTCCTGAGACCTAAAATCTAACAAACCTGAAAGTTTCAGGTTTCAACTCACAACAATTTTTTCTACCAATGTTGAGCAAAAAAGGTCTTAATTAGCAGTATTTGTTAATCTGCAACACAATTTCATCATATAGTTTATTCACATTAATATATTTCTGTTATGGCCAGCCCACAGATAGAGGTGGGCAAGCCACAATTTTCTTCACCTACAGCCAAGCCAGAGTCAAGCCAGGATCTAGATTGACTCTACAAGCCAAAACATGGACCAATCTCTGGCTACTGCAAGATGTTTTCTACATGGGAGGTGAACATTTCAGACACTGCACTAACTGCTCAGGCTTTCAAAAATGCTTACTTTGACCATAACTAGCTTGACTTGATCTTGGCTTTCAAGTGCTTATAGAGGTGGAGCTTAGCCATGCCAGACACTAAGCTTAAACCAAGCTCGAGCCTGCTCTAACTTGGCCCCTTCTACCTGTTGGTACGGCAGTAGCACTACCACTTGCAACCTTGACAACCTGGGTTTGTAAAGGGAATACAGGGTTTCTGAGGGCCTGCCGACGGGAGAAGGATCAAGCATCCATAGAACTGCTCCCCTCCTCTGGGGGGGTGAACTAAGCCTGTTGCTTGCCTGGCTCCTGATGGAAACTGTAGGAAAGGCATACTGGGCCAGGAAGGTTGGGATGCATTGCAGACATTGCATGTTGTGTGGGAGTGCATGGTGTGCACCATGAAGCCACTGCATGCTGCACCTCCCCAGGTACAGAAAATGGGAAAAGACAGGCAGCAGGATAAGGAAAAGAGGCCTGCAGGTAAGTCCTGGTAGACATTGGAGTTACAGGGCTGGGGCTTTCCTCTTAAGGAATGTCTACTAGGAGTAGGGACTAAAAAATATACATATATTTCTGATATGACTAGATTTATGATCAGCATATTTTTATTTATCTAAGATATTTTAAAACAGCTTTTGTTACAGATTTTATTATTAATTCTTAGCAAAAACATAATTAAAGCACTAGTTAGGATTGAAGCTACAAAAGCAGGGAAATGTGGCATTAGAGTTTCCAACTCTATCAGCTTATCCCCACACTGCAAGCAGCAACAGAAGTGGGGTATGCCTTGGGGTTGTCAACCCTAATAGTCTCCCCATTCCATGAGTAAATAAGCTGAGATGGGTACAGTGAATGAGAATGGGGTACACATTAGAGCTGACAAACCCCAAGGCACACCCCATGCCTGTTGTTGTCTGCAGGGTGGGGGTTGGGTGTTACCGTTGAAAACCCTACTGCCATATTTCCCTACTTTTGTCACTTCAACCCTAACTAGTGCATTAACTATTTTTTTTGAAAATAATTTCCTTACTTTTTCAGATAGTGTAATTCTATCTTCATTTTGTGTCTGGGAGCACAGAGCCCCATGGGCTCTGTGCTCCCATCCTTCCATAGATGTGTACATATATGCTGCTGTGGAAGCACAGGCCCAAAGTGCCCTACTGATGCATTTGTATAAAAACAAGAATGAAATTGTCATCATAGCCTTCATATTACCCCATTTCATGAACTCAGTAATAAAAATTTTTAAATCACTGCCAAAAAGTGATCTAGTGTCTCTGTAACGTCATTGCACACCACAGGTGTGAAAACACAGTTTTGTCATGGTTTGAAACATGACAGCTGTCACGTTCATGAGGTGATGTAAAAAGATGGCTAAGTTAAAAAAAAATTTGAGTCAACATTTTCTAAATTGCTAAAGTTATAAGGGAGCATAGCAAAATTTAACTGTATGCGCATAACTTTGGCATTTTTACATACTTTGCCCTCAAAATTTCAACATAGGCTTCTTATGATCCCACCTCATGAACAAGGTCAGTGAAACTTTTGAAATTCTGCCCAAAAGCTGATTTTGCCAAGCTTCCTCAAAATTGCCTTTGTGGCCAGATTTGCATAATGTCACTGACATTATTCATGAGGTGGGATCCCAAAAAGGCCATGTTGAAAATATGAGGTCAAAATATGCAAAAATTGCAAAGTTATGCACCAATGTTGAAAACCCCATTGAAGTACATCAAGTAAACTTACCTATGTTTTTCATGTTGCAGTCTGTGGTTCCAGTAGCAAGACATATCTTCGATGGTGGAGGGGATCTTCACCCTGGTACCTCTTCAGGTGTGTGGGGGTGTATTTTGTGGTGGTGGGTGCTGAGTGGGAGGTGGAGGTTGGGTTGGGAGGTTCAGATCAGAGAGGGACTGTTTTGTGTTTTACAGTTAAAATAAAACACTCAGAGACCATTTTCTTTATCTCAGGTCTCTACAGTAATGGGGGGGGGGAAGGAGTTGCCACTAGACACCAGAGATAAATCAAATATAATAAGGGACAGCAATTATCGGGTGGGGAGTACCACTATACATCAGGGATGCAACTAATCATTATAGGACCATACTTGGAGAGCTGGGGGGTGCCACTAGACACCAGGGAAAATAAAATGCAGTACAAAACAGTGATCAGAGTGTGGGGAGTACTGCTAGACAGTAGTGATACAATTAATCATTATGGGGTGGACTTGGAGGGTAGGGGTGCCACTAGACATTAGGGAAATAAAGGAAACTAAGGAGACAGTGATCAGATGGCTGTGGGTACCACTAGACACCAGGGAAAATAAAAAGACATAAGGGAACAGCTATTGGGAGGGCTGGAGGATGCCACTAGGCACCAAAGAAAATTAAATGCAATAAGGGAACGGGCCAACAGTTGGAGGGTGGGGGCTACCACTAGACATCAGGGAAATCTAATAAATACTTATTACATAGAAACATAGAAGTTGACGGCAGATAAGGACCGCAAGGCCCATCCAGTCTGCCCATTTCTTTTTCTACCTTATAAATGTGCCATCGGCCTTTGCTCTGTCAGTGACCAATCTATTCATAGTCATTTGTATTGCTCCCTTATGCCTATCCCATGCCTGTTTGAAGCCCTGTACTGTATTCATAGCCACCACTTCTTGTGGTAAGCCATTCCATGCATCCACCACCCTTTCTGTGAAAAAGAATTTCCTCACATTCCCCTTAATCGGCCTCCCTCTAATCTCATGCTGTGTCCTCTTGTCCTGCTATTTTCTTATATTTAAACATGTTAGACTCTTTCACCTTGTTTATGCCCTTAAGGTGTTTGAATGCCTCGATCATATCACCTCTCTCCTCCTTTGCTCTAGGGTATACATATTGAGCTCCGTTAATCTGTCCTCATATGTCTTCTGATGCAGTCCCTGCACCATTTTGGTTGCCCTTCTCTGGACTGCCTCAATTTGGTTAATGTCCTTGTGAAGGTGTGGCCTCCAATACTGCACGAGTACTCCAGATGGGGCCTAACCAATGTCTTGTACAGAGGATTATTACCTCCTCTACGACTTGTGATACCCTACTAATACACCCTAACACCCCCTAGCCTTACCTACTGCTTTAGAGGTCTGCTTGGATGATTTTAGGTCATCAGTGATGATGATGCCCAAGTCTCTTTCTTCCTTTGTGACTGCTAGCAACTCCCCTCCCAGCCTATAAGTGGCTTCAGGGTTTCTCTTCCCTATGTGCATGATTTTGCACTTCTTTGCATTAACTCCCAGTTTCCACTCTTCTGTCCATTCTGCTAGTTTATCCAGATCTCTTCTCATTCTGCCCACCCCATCTGGCTTATCTACTCTGTTGCAGATCTTGGTGTCATCTGCAAACAGACAAGCCTTACCCTCTAGTCCATCTGCAAGGTCACTAATGAAGATGTTGAATAGGACTGGCCCCAGGACTGATCCCTGAGGTACCCCACTTGTGACTTGCATCTCTTCTGACTGTATACCATTTACCACCACTTTCTGTTTTCTGCCAGTCAACCAGTTTGCCACCCAGTTGACCAACTTCTGACCCACCCTGAGCCTACCCAGCTTATTTATCAATCTTCTATGTGGAACAGTGTCAAAAGCTTTGCTGAAGTCAAGGTAGGCGACATCAACTGCTCCCCCTTGGTCCACCACTCTGGTTACCCAGTCAAAGAAATCTATGAGATTAGTTTGACAGGACCTTCCTTTGTAAACCCATGCTGTCTTGGATCCTGTGCCCCTATGGATTCCAGGTGTTGCACTATCCTTTCCTTAAGGAGTGCCTCCATAATCTTGCCCACTACTGAGGTAAGACTGACCGGTCTGTAGTTCCCGCCTCCTCCCTGCTACCACTCTTGTGGAGCGGGATCACATGAGCCCTTCTCCAGTCTTCTGGGACCTCTCCTGTGCTCAGAGACTCACTAAACAATTCTGCTAATGGCTCTGCTAGTTCCTCCTTTAGCTCCTTAAGTCCTGGGATGTATGCCATCAGGTCCCATTGCCTTATCCACTCTGAGCTTAGCAAGCTCTTGTAGGACCCTTTCTTTGTGAAGGAGTAGTGCTCACCCTCCCCTGTGTCCATGATGCTGAGCTGTGGGCCTGCCTACCTTCTCTTCAGTAAATACTGAGCAAAAGTATCTATTTAGGATAGATGCCTTTACAGGGTCCTCCTCCTCACATGCTCCCTTTTCTCCATTAAGCTTAGCAATCCCCTCTGGACTTTCTCCTTTCACTAATGTATCTATAGAAAGTCTTGTCACCTTCTTTACTGTTCATGCTAGTGTTTCCTCAGTTTGGGACTTTGCCTGCCTTACTGCCTTACCTGCTTCCCTTAGGGCAGTTTGGTATGCCTCCCTATCTTCATCCCGCTGTGTTCCCTTATATTTCCTGAAGGCCAGCCTTTTGGCTCTGACCTTTTCTGCTACTGTATTTGAGAACCAAAGTGGTTTCCTTCTTTTGCACTTCCTTTTCTGTCTAACACAATGGGATGTTGCTTCAAGTATTGCATCCTTAATGCTTGCCCACTTTGCCTGTACCCCCTCACCTGTGTTTCTTTTTGCCAGGGCTAGCTTAACTCTGTTGGCCATCTTATCAAAGTCAGCTCCTCTGAAGTCCCATATTTTTGCCTTGGAATGGGATGATTTAGATGTAGTAGCCAAATTGAACAATACCATGTGATGGTCACTGGCCCCCAGGTGACCTTCTACCTGGAGATCTGTGATCCCTTCTTTGTTAGTCAGTACTAGATCTAGGATAGCCCTGTCTCTTGTGGGTTGCTGTACCAGTTGTTTGAGGCCCTCCCCCTGCAGGAATCCACTATGAATCTAGTTCTGGCAGATGTTCCTGCTGGTATTGACCAATCTGTATCTGGCATGTTGAAGTCTCCCATTATCAGAACCTCCCCTTTAGCTGTCATGTTTTGTATATCTTCTAACAGTAATGTGTCTATGTCCTCCCTCTGGTCTGGGGGCCTGTAGACAACCCCAGTTCTTATGGCTGTCCCATTTCCTGTTTCAGGGTGACCCACAGTTCTTCTGGCTCCTTATGTGTATTCTGAATTTCTGTAGCTTTGATATTTTCATTAACATACAGGGCCACTCCTCCCCCTTTTTACTCCTCGGTCTCTTCTGAACAATACATAGCCAGGTACTGAAGTCTCCTAAGTGTGGTTACTGGTAAACCACGCCTCACTAATTGCTATTATGTCCAGTTTAGCCTCGGACATTATTCCTGCAGGTCTGGGATCTTATTTCCCAGGCTGTGAGCATTTGTGTACATGATTTTCCATTGGCCAGATTTTGGTGTGTTAGTTGTTGGGTGAAGTTTGGCATTACCCTGTGCATCGTATGGGGAGACAAACCTTTTTCTTACCTGGTGATGCAAATGAACGGCAAACACGCTGAATTCCTGTTTGACCATTAGCTGAGGGGGAGGGTGTTCTTCCCATCGACGTATGGGTGCTGCACCCTCTCCATTTTCTAGTTTAAATATTCTGCAAAGACATCAAACTTCTGCCCCAATGCACTGACTCTCTTTAGTCAGATGCAGTCCATCAAATTTAAAGAACTTTCGCTCCCAGAACTGTTGCCAGTTCCCTACAAATCTGTGTCCTTTTTCTGGCACCAGTCCTTGAGCCACGTGTTTAGCTCCCTATCTCCCTTCTCTGACCTTCCGTCCATCTGCTCCCTCTCCCAGACTGGCAGGATCTCAGAGAAGGAGATGCTGGATGAAATAGATGATAGTTTGTCACCCAGCCTAGTCAGGTGTTCCTTGGTCTCACAACTGACCAGCTGGTGAGATCATTAGTCCCTATGTGTACTAGGACATCAATGTTTTCTCCTGCTTTGTGAACAATTTTAGCAATGTGGTCAGTGTCTCTCCATGCTGATGTACCTGGGAGACATCTGACCATCACCCCTGGCTGGAGATGGGTATCAACTCCCTGAATCATGGAGTCTCCTATGATCAGAAGTTTTTTGGATTTCCTTTGTGCTTGTTTAGTTTTGGTTCCTGATTTGGGTGAGTTTTGTTGTGCTAGCTCCTGTGCTGCAGTGTCCTGCTCTGCAGTGTCTTCTGCCTCTTTATTTGATTTCAGAGATAGAGGCAGATACCTGTTTATAGTGTTTATATGGTTTTGGAGGCAATGTGATGGAGGCAGAGTGATGGGGCACCTGTTTGCTCCTCCTAACCACCTGCCAACCTCCTGGACCAACTACCCTCTGCGGTTGAGGTTTTCTGTTGGATGCTGGGGAAATGGCGGGTGGTTCTTATAATGTATTTCCTCTTCAATATGAAATTTGAGGCGTGCAATCTCTGCCCATGCTGCCCGGGCTGAGCCCTAAGATCTCAAAGGCCCAGCATGTAGGACAGTGTCCTAAATCCTGTAAGACTGTCCTTCTGAAAATTGTTCCACAGTACCTGCAGTTAATGAAATCCATTCCAAATAAGTTGCTGGGTTTGTAACCTAGTCAGAGTAATTAGAAGGAAAAAAAAGGAAAAAAAATGCAAGTAATGGTTTAATTGTGCTTTGTTTAACTTGTTATAACAAGTTAAATTACTAGTGCCCTGTAAATGAGATCACTTTGTGGAGGCCCCACTGATCGCCCCTTCCTGCTCTGCCACAGGAAATGTCACAACTGTGGTACCCTATAAAAGGGAGTGTATGTGGGGTGGTTGGGGATGGGGTGGGTGGCTGGGCCCTTCCCTGCCTAAAAGAAGAACCACGGACGAAAGAACAAGGAGGTAAGAGCAGAAACAATCAGTCAACAACAAATGCAGTAACCCTGAAAGCTTATCCTAATGTTAGATAAAACTGTAAAACCTGTAAAGCACCACCTGTAATAATTTCAGAGAAGATATACCCTGTAAGAAACACTTTGGTCCAGAGAAAAATAAAGCAGTAACAGAAGATATACCTTGCAAAAGACAATTTGAATCAGAAGATTACAGCAGTAATCTGTTAGCACACACCTGTAGGCACACCTTGTAATAATGCAGAAGAAGGTATACCAGCAACAACAATTTGAATCAGAGAAAAAATAAAGCAATGAAATGTTAGCAACAAACAGTAGCAATCCCTGTGAGTAGAAAATAAAAACACCACCACACAGTAAATCTGCTTAGCCAAACTAAGTCTTAATCCTTCTCCCTTGCTCTGGTAAGTTTCTCTACTCTGCCTTTCAAGCAGTCTTAGAAGGAAAGAGCTCAGGTGAAGCTAGGTGCCTTGGCCAGCAAACCAAGTCTGGGGCAGAAATTTGAGGGTGGGGTGCCACTAGACCCCAGGGAGATAAAACCTATGGAGAGGGCAACAGGTGGGTGGAAGGTGCCACCGGACACCAGGGAATATATGCCAACAATGTAAAAAAGGAGATTTTCCATACAAAAAAAAAATATTTTTTTATCACTTGATATGAAAAGAGAATCTTTTTTCATGTCACATGATACAAAAAAGGTTTTTAATGTTAAAAAACATATTTTATTGGCATTTCTTGAGTGATAAAGTGCAGAATTTGGCTAAAAGGGGTCCCTATAAGCTAGCTACATGTGCTGATGGGTCCCCAGGATGTCATTTTGTGGTTTTTGAAATTTAAATTTTTAGAGAAAAATGGATAACAAGATAGTGCCCAAAAGAAAAAGGATTTTCCCCTGATGAAAAAGGATGAACCGGATATAAAAACAGAATTCTTTTTTCACTTCAAACTGCTATTTTTTTGGACTTACTGGGCATGCTCAGGACAAAGTATTTAACATTTTTAAATGAAATATTTTTAGGATTGAATTAATCTTTTTTCAACAAACAAGAAAAAAGCACATCTGTGAGCCAGTCCCTTTTTAACCAACAAATTTCAGACCAAAATTCCAAACTGTCTGAGCACTAGCCATGTTGACAGAAAACCCACTTTAACCAACATGAAAAAATCCACCTGAAAAATTAAATTTTTGCACTATCTGTTTCTTGAAATCCACACATCCGACCAGAATGAAACTTGGCATGTCAAGAGATCCACCCCATGAAACTGTACATACAAATTTCAAGAAAATCTAATGAATAGTTGCCAAGTTATTAAAGTGCAAAAAGTGGGTTTTAACACTGAAGTGCCCATACCACTCTAACTATAGGGGTACGACCATGCCCCTTTAATGACTCAAGTGATTAAAGATGGCCTCACTAGCAATTGTTAAAAATCTTATCCCTTGAGGTTAGATTTTGACCTCACATACTGGAGTCATACTATGGATGTATTACGAGGGTGTAAGCATTTATTTCTTATGGTAAACAGCACAGCACTATACCAAAATGTATATATATATATATATATATATATATATATATATATATATATATGTATTTTATAGTGCGTATGGTCAGAGACAAGGGCTTTCTAAAAAATATATTTTACAATGGCAGTAAAGAATGCTAGGCTCTCATTGGTCAGTCTGAGGCTGGATCTATGATGTTATCCCAGCATAACATCATGGAGCAAGTCTCAGCACGCATATGACCAAATGACATTACCCAAAAAAATCACTCCACATGCTATGTAAAACTTGCCCACACTTGGCAAGGCCCATCTGAACTTTTCCAATACTTAACGAAATGTTAAAAATGTAAATGCCTCCCTCTCACAGCACACAAACCACCAAAATGAGAGTCAAAACTGTGACACAAATCGCCAAATCCCTGTTATCAGTTTTCTTATTTAGCACAAAAGAAAATAGATGTGAAAGCCATCTTTGCAATCGGCTTCAAAACAGCCCCCTCACAGTACTGTCACTCCCCGCTTGGCAACTATCCACACTGTGCTGATTCTTCATGTTTATTTTATTTTTTATTTCATTATTTATTTATGCTCCCCTCTTCAAGCCCTTGGCCAGCTGCTCCTTCAGGCTGCCTAGGTCCCCTATCCACCCCACCATCTGCCACCCCTGTGAATGCCGCAACCTGGGTAATCGGACATATCCCTTTATTGGGAGGGTCCCTCCTCCTTTTGAGGTATTAGGAGAGGATAGTCACTCATAGGCATTCTGCATATGTTGGCACAGCAGGGGTTGACACAGACACCTCCAGGCTTTGTAGTGAGTGGGGACTGGCTGCCATCATGCAATCGGCCAAGCATCTAATTTTTCGGTTTTGTCCCAACCCACCCACCTCCCTGATACTGTCTGGCCAAGGCAGCATCCTGGGGATGGTGGCACTCAGCAGCACATTGAGGCCACATGACGCTAAGAATGCCAGCCACTAGCCACCACAAGTAGCTACAAACCACAGTCTGGAACCAACTCACTCCCCCCAGGAAGGGAAGCATCCCATAGACACTGTAAACTCCCTCCTTGGTGGATTCTGCTCCTGACATCTGGACTCAGGGCACAAACCAGGATCACCAGCATGCTGAGCGAACACCCATCACTCGGTGCCATGGAGCCAGTCATTTATTTTTTAATGTAAAAAAATGCAGTAAGTAAATGAAAAGCTCTCAGCTTGGCTTTGCAATGTACCAGTTCATACCCCCTATGAAAAACTAAAAGCAGTCAGTAGAACTGGCTTTATGGCAGTCCATTCCACTCTTCTCACCACCCCTACTAGCAACCTGAAAGAAACGTACTGAGCACATGCCTAACACCATGATTCTGTGTGACTTACCAGATTGTTGTTGTTTTTCAGCTTCACTTACAGTAGTTCTCCCAGTAAAACCTCAACCAGGAGAACCCTCAGAGGCATGATAATCAGCTGAGCAGGGGAGAGGTGATCTCCAACAGCCACAACTGTGAGAGTGGTGGCAGGAGGTATGAACTCACAAGAACAAAGAAATTATGACATGAACCATGAATCGTACAACCACTGCGAACTATGCTTGGAACAGCACAGTGCATCTCAGGAGAGAAAGTAAAATAAAAGAAGAAATGCATAAAAATTATTTAAATGCACAAACAAATATAAAACCAGAGGGGTAGGGGGATGTTGGCATGACTGCTAACAACAAAAAGAAACACAGAGGTGGGAGGACAGAAACTGAGACATAGACACAACAGCACAATCATAGACACAACAGCACCACCTACTGCACACATCAGAAATAGGGCACAAAAGTGTTCATTAGATATACCTCCCCTTACAAAAATAGACATAAAAACTGCAATTTAAAAATATTTTTTTAGCTATTTTTTTTATTTTTAAACAATGAGCCAGTGTATAATATGAATACTATTCTCCAGGATGTGTGTCATGCAGAGATAACATCACTTCTCGGGTGTTGGATGTACTTGGCCTGCAACCTCATGCCCAACCACCTGAGGCATGACTTTATACCAGCATGACACACACTCTGCTGTGCACTATTCCTTTAAAATGCCATGTATTAGTGAACTAAAATAAAAAGAAAAGTTGATATACTGTTATTTTTGTCAGAAAATTTTTTTTTACTAAAAATGAAAAGTTGATTTTTTTCCCACTAAGAAATACTGCTGCTTTAGTTTTCATATTCTCACTGTAGGTGCTTTTAAGCTTCTAGTACTTTTAAATAGCTGAGCTGAACGTTACCAAATTTACAGGACACAGAGATTCTGGCACCAAATATGTGCATTTGAAATGCCAGGATATTCTGACAAGAGATGACCATGTCAGTAAGGTGTAACAGTTGAGTTTTAACATTGAACTGCCCACTTAACAATAATATGCAGACATTGTTACATGGGTTTAATATATGGTGCATTGTAGGGACCCAATATTAGAGTTTTGTTGGGTTTTCATGTTTAAACACTTGTTTTCAAATGCATTTATATGAAAGGATCAATGGGATGCTTCAGAGACCCCCCCCACCTTTTTTCTAAACTCCTTTAAAGTCTGTTGCAACAGCATACATTCTTCTTTCTTTCTTTTTTCTAAGTCCCTGGTTTCCCCATCAGACAGGAAGACCACCTATCTGATGTCCTATCTATCCCTGAACTGCTTGTGGTCTCAAATCTAAATTTCAGATCCTTGAACATATTGCTCGTCGATCGAGCTTACACCGGCTTGCGCGGGTTGCGTATTACCTAGAGCTGCGTGAACATGCGAATATGCACACTAACACTATTGCACTTGGTAAAACATTTATTTTTCCTTTAAAAAGCGCTGTGAGGTTTAAATGCATGTCTTTAGGCTGTTTGAGCCTTGTTTTGTTGAAAGAAATGAACCTTGCACAGCCTTGTAAACAGCTGTAACTGTGCTCAAGTGAAGTAGTAGTTTCAGATAGCAGCCATAGAGATTATGTAAAACAAAAAAAAAACCCTACAAAAGTCCTGATAAAGCCTACACAATGCTGAGACAAACTAATTTAGGAATATGGCTTTAAAATATCTCTGGAAAGAGTCTAAGTTAAAAGGAAACAACATAAGAAATGGCATTTTATCTTTGTAGCATAAGTTTTGCAACAGATAGATGCTTTAGCACAACAGTTCCTTTGAGAAGCCTCATTTTGTTAATGTTTCTTTTTGTAAGATGTTTTAAACCATGTATATTAAGCCTAGGTTGTTAGAATTCAGTGAGAGAACCTTTATTAAGTAAATAGAAATATATTTACCCTTATGTTTGAACACTGAACCTAGACTGGTGTTTGTCCTGAGTGCCCTCTGATTCTCTTTAGCTTCTGCTTCATTCTCTATAGAGCCAGCCAGCCATTTTTACATCATCTTTATAGGCAGAGAGCTAAAGGGAGGAGTCAGTAGGACACTGGGACAACCCATTCTTTGCTATTTTTGTTTATATGATGTTAAAACACAACTGAACTAACCAGAAACATTATATTACTGTATTGAATATGCCTGATATTATATAACTGGTTATATGTGCCTGAATTACAACGTTTTGTTAATAAAAATACAAAAGGGGAGGAGACTTCCCATCATGTGACTAGCTAACACTATATAAAAAGGACATCTTCTATTAAAAGATCAGATCATTGTAGGGATCAGCAAGGAGCTGACCCATATCTGACACTAGTACCTCCTAGTGGTGAAACTTGGTGTTGCAGAATTATATTTTTTTTTGGATTTTTCTCCTCTTTTATTTTCTTTGTCGACAAGTTCGCTTAATTTACTTATTTGAATGCTGAATAAAAGCTACTTTTTGGTTCTTCATCCTGGTGTCCTTGTGTGTGAATCCCACTAACCTCCTACAATATAATACAGAGAAATATGAAACAATGTATTCCTAAGATTTTCTGAAATAAGACAGCAGTGTAAAAAAAGTTACACTGTATTATTGTGACAGACAGTCTTCTTTAGTTGATGATGCACATTCCTTTTGGACTAATAAAAATGAACAACTGTAGTACTACATTAAATGGAGTGAATTTTGATGTAATCTTATGTAATGATCCAGCAACTGTAGCTAATGGAGTCAATCATTACTTTACAAGTGAAATTGAAAAGTTTGCTTCTTCTTTGCAATCAAGTGAGTTTGTCAAATACAATTTGCCTGGTTTAGAAAATAACTTCACAATTCCACAATTTTATTTTAAAGTTCTTAATCAAAATACTTGTTTAAAATGTTTATGGAAATTAAAAATTAAAACTCATGTACTAGCTGATGGATTTGCCTTAAAATATACGAAAATTGCTTTAGAGAAATTAGTTGTCCCTGTTACAAAATTATTAAATTATACTTTGATCTACAGTGTAGTTCCTTCATCTTGGAAATATGTTTATGTTACTCCAATATTTAAAAAATGGTGACAGAGAAGTTACTTCAAATTACGGAGACATTTCTGTTTTATCTTCACTGTCTAAGGACATAGAAAGAATAATACATGAATCAGATTATGGAACACTTGAAAAATATAATTTACAGACACTAGAGCAACACTGTTGCAGGAAATAAAATCATAGTAATATTACAGCACTGGCTGACTTTACAAACCTTATACATGAGGCCTTGGACAGTGGTGATTTAGTTGGTTCTATTTGCATTGATTTATCTATATCATTCGACTTAGTACAGCATTTAAAGTTGATTGAGAATTTAAGGCAACTCATTTTTACCAGTTCAGTCACATCTTAGTTGAAAGATTATCTAACCAACTGCATGCAACATGTTAAAATACACAACTCTTTTTCAAAAATTATACCTGTAACCTCAGGTATTCCAAAATGATTACAGTAATTCTTGGGCCCATTACCATTTTTTTTTTAACAGTTTACCTAGCGTCATACAACCTTTAGTGATCCTGCTGTACATGGATGGTACTGCAATCTTCTTTCAGAATAAGGATTTAAATAACTTTTCTAATATGTCATAGTCTGAGTTCTATGCTGTTTATAATCGGTTATCAACAATGAGTTATGCTTAAATTCAAAATAGTAAAAAGTTATGCTGTTCTGTTCTAGGCACCATTCTTGTTCACTAATGCCTACAGGTAGTTCTATAAAAACATTTGATGGAATTACCCAGTACCAGCTCAATGAATATAAATACTTAGGATTGATCCTTTATAGTCCTCTCAGTTATCAACAACATACTGAAAATCTTTTATAGTCTGTAAATCAAATAACTTGGTATACTGTATAAAACAGGTTTAATTTTACAACTGGTGCAAAAAAAAAAAAAACTTGTTGTACAAACAGATATTCTATCAATGATAGATTATGACCTAGAAATTTACTCTTTCACAAGCAAAATGTTAATGCAAAGAATTGCACTGCTAGTAAATAAAGATCGTACTGTAGGTTTACATTTGATCTTCCACTAGACTGCCATACCTGCTGTCTATACAACATCTTGAATTGGCTTACATTGCAACAAAGAATCAATCAACAATTGGGTTGTTGGGCATGGAAGATGGTATTTTATTTTATTTATTTTGTTTTTTTTAACTGGGTAAGTGTACTAGCCAAAAAAATGATTATTTTCAGACATGACCTGGTAGAGTACAACAGTTATTCAGAGCAAGAAGAAACAGACATTGGTCAATGAAGACCACAATGCAGGTAGGTAATGTACAGAAATAACAAAAGCAGCATGTTGACAACATCAGTAGGAATTACGTACCTGTACAGTGTAGAACTAGGCCGTAATATAAGATACATAACAGTTTGAAACAAGTGTAGGTCAAATAGATCACTATGAGAGGTAAACACTGAACAAAAAAGTGACATAAGCAGCATATTTTCAATAACAATAAGTAATTTCTAACAAAGCATACTGGTACGGTAGCACATAATACAGTGCGTGTGTTCAAAGATGTACAAGTTCCAACTAAATTAAAATAATTGGGGGAAAGACCAATTTTGTTAAATATTAAAACCAGAGAATCTAATAATCTGTTTAAAATTACCTAAGTTTTCTAAAAATGTTGGACAAGCTGCTTTTTAATATAGAATTAGTAGCTTTTGGATTTTGGTACCTCAAATTATCAGGACTTTAGAGTGTTATAAATCTTTTTTTGCAGCCGTAAGGACTTCCCCTGGTGTTTCGCGACCCCATATCAAATTTGTAATTTTTTGCCCAGAGCACGGTGGCCATCCAAACATTTAAAATCAACAATAAAAAGCATGGGTTGCCGTGCTTGTTTCTGAGTTAAGTGGTGAGACGTAATCCCTTCTTTATGGTAAAAATCCATGAGGGGTCAGATTGTTTCATACATTTATTGCATCACTGTTTTAGGTGTTAACATGAGTGTAAAAGAAAAAGTGAAATAAGGATACATCATCTGTCATGAAGTTTGCTTCATTTATTTTCCACAAATGCTAAAATAAATAGTACATTACCAATGAGAGGACACCCTGTTGAACTAAAAGTGTCAAACATGTGAGTCATATTTGTATGTTTTTATGCAAAAAAAATCAAAATCCATGTCATTTTCATAAAACATTTTTGATAGAAGTAGAATGTAGTTGTGAATGTAACAAAAGAAAAAAATATATAGGGGTCATTATGCTGCTTTTGGTTATATCTGCTTTTGAAGTTGCAGTTGCAGAGCTGGTCAGCTCCGGAAAAAAATAATTCAAAATCTCAATAAAAAATAAAACTTGCCAGAAATCTAGTCAAACAATTCAAAATTATATGCAGAAATGACAAGAATTATGCAAATTGCCTTGAATGATGCCATCAGCTGCAATGGTGGAAGCAAATTGCTTTGCTGCCATCCTGTAAATATTTTCAGCTGGACATGACATAATTGGATAAATCATTATTCTAATAATGCTTTCATATATTTAAGAATGTACTTGTGCCAATAAATAGCCTTGAAAACGTTTTCAGCTACATTCAAAAAATGGGAATCTGAAACACCAGGAAACATCCATAAGGAACTTTATGAGTAAGGTTGATGCCTGTAATTGTCATTAGAATGTATCTACTTGTTCTTTCTACTTATTGTTCATACTCGTTATTACATGTCACTGTCTCCTTGTTACTTTTACCTTTACCACTGTTGCCGATAAAAGCAAGCATTTTTTCCCCTAGGTCATTGTTTTAAAATAAATGAAATGAAATATAACCAAGCTGTCATGGACCAAGAACAGTGACAGTTGGTATGCATCATCTCACTAAAAGGGCCTATTTATTTGGAAAATGTTATGCTAATCTGTGCTCATTTTTCAGGTATAGGGCCAGATATTCAAAGCTTTGCACCTGGTGCAAAGCTGTAGTGCTGAAATAGTACTGGATTGTACCAGGCTGCAATATTCAAAAGCCCTAGTAGTGCCAGTGCTGTGTGATAGTGCCGACTCTAAAAGTAAATGTATGTAGGGATGGGAGTTAGAGAAGTGGCCAGCAATGCTGGCCAGATGTCATATTCAAACAGACAGTGCTGTGCTACAGGCAATAGCGTGTCCTGTAGAGCGGCACCAAATACCACTGACAAAAACTGGCAGTAAGGCGGCGGTGCCCACCCCTCCCCATCATGATCCCAGACCCCCAGTAGCCCCAAAAATCGCATAAATCCATGGTGGTTTAGTGGTCCCTCCACCCCTCCAGCACAATCCCCAATGCCCGGTAGCACCAAATATCATTTAAATACCTGGCGGTCTAGTGGTCCCCCCACCTGGAAGTACGATGCCCGTTAGCACATAAACAGCATATGTACAGAGCCAGTGACTGGCTCAACACTTGTCTCACCACCATGGCCAGCTGACAACTGCAGTATGCATGAGCACTACCAAAAATGACTGAGTGTGCTTGCTCATTCATTTCAGTAGCGCGCTCATACATACAGCAGTTGGCTGGTGGCTGTGGTGGTGAGAGGAGAGCTGAAATGGTCATTGTCTCCATACATATGCTGTTTATGGGCTAATGGGAGTCGCGCTTCTGGGTGGGTGGACCACTAGACCACCAGGTATTTAAGTGATATTCGAGGTTACCGGGGGTTGGGGATTGTGCTGGAGGGGTGGGGGTACCACTAAACCACCATGGATTTATGTGATTTTCAGGGCTACTGGGGGTCAGGGATCATGCTGGGGGGCTGGGGGATCACTAGACTACCAGGGAAATTACTGTTTGGAGCAGCTACTGGTGTTCAGGGATTGCGATGGGGGGACGTCATACCTCCCAACCTTTTGTCACTGAAATGTGGTACATGGACCTTTTAGGACACTCAAACTGAGGGACGAGGGACACTTAGAATGAGGAACATATCCTCAAACATGGGGAAACAAGCCCAGACTACTGTGAAAGCCGTAGTGTTTGCCTGTACAGAATATATTTTGGAGTTAGTATTTTACACTTCAGTATTTCTGCTTTAAGGTCTGATTTACAGCAGATTCACTGTGTGGGTGGCAACTTTTTCATGAAGGATGGATGAGGGATAGAGCAGTTTTAAAGGGCCAAATGAGGGCTGTCCTTTGTAATGTGGGACAATGGAGAGGTATGGGGGCTGTCCTCCAGGGCGTGTTTGGACTCAGGCAGTGTAGATATACATCTATAGATATAAACCTATATATACACAGACACATATACATGTATATATATACATATATATATATTTATGCAATAGGTGTGAGACCAAAAGCCATTGAATAAATCCATTTATTTCCACATATGTGGAATAAATCTAACCACCCTAGATTTATCCCACATATGTGGGATAAATGCAAACTGTCAATCAAAGCTTTTTTGTTCACTTTTTGACAAACAAATGTGAATAACTTTAAAACGAAAAATGATAGCATAGTACTGTGAGCACGAAAATGTTCTGGACAAAAATATCTACAAAATGAGTGGTGTTTCATTTATAAAACCTTTTAGTTTTTTATAATTAGCAAAAAATCCTATTTTCTTTTCACTTTTCAGACAAACAAATATAAATAACTTTAAAATGAAAAATGATCACATGGTACTGTGAGCACGAAAAATGTTCAGCATAAAAATATCTACAAAATGAGTGGTGTTTCATTCAGAGATACCTTTTAGTTTTTCAAAATTAGCAAAAAACAACATAAAATTCATTTTTCTTTTCACTTTTTCGACAAACAAATGTGAATCACTTTAAAACTAAAAATGATAGCATGGTACTATGAGCACAAAAAATGTTCAGCATGAAAATATCTACAAAATGAGTGGCATTTCATTAATAAACACCTTTTAGTTTTTTTTTATAATTAGCAAAAAACAGCATAAAATTAAATTTTTGTTTCACTTTTTCATCAAACAAATGTGAATAACTTTAAAACAAAAAAGGTAGCATGATACTGTCACCATGACATTTGTTCAGCAAGAAGTTCTCTACAAAATGAGTGGTGTTTCATTTAATAGCAACCACCCCGCTAGGCAGACATACACCAGGAAAGTTAACCAAAAGTCCCAGAAATTCCAGAAATTCCCATTTAAAAATAGAACATAAACAGTCAAAACCAAATGTTCCTGACACTGATAAGAAGCATCCCTATTGCATAAATGAAATATACAATGGTGAGCTGTCAGATAAATGATTTATCTACACTTGCACTGTTTGACTTCGGACACCTCACCGTGGCTTACGCCACTCGTGAAGTTCCCGGTCAAACAGCACTTGTGTAGATAAATCATTTATCTGACAGCTCACCATTGTATATCCTATATATATATATATATATATATATATATATATATATATATATATGGCAAAAAACTCAGTTTAATGCATTAGTTAAGGTTTTCCACAGCAACAAAAGTGAGAAATTGGTGTTAGGGTTGAAATCCCTTGGGCCCCCTCCGCCCCCACTAACCGGCATCAGGGTGTGCATTGGGTTACAGCCCTACTCTCACCCCATCAGATGTGTGAAGAAGCAGAGGTATATGAGAATTGGGTAATAGTTAGGACCGACAACCCCAAAACGCACCCTGATGCCGGTTGGGGGTGTAGGTGGGGGTGTCCAAGGGGGGCTTTCAACCCTAACACCAAATTTCCTCGCTTTTGTCACTGTGGAACAACCCTAACTAATGCATTAAATGGATTTTTTTGCCTCTAATTTCCCTTCTTTTTGAGAAGGATAATGAGAAATAGTGAATGTAATGTGGCAGCGGTCTTGTCACATAGTAACACGGTGCCCACAAACGCAAATGGTAATGCCCATGGTGACGCAAAGCAAAACAGAAAGATAAACAGTACTGTAGACACAAATAGTTAAAATAATGCAAATGCAAGCACAAATGAAAATGCGAAGGGTAACGCACATGGTGCCGTAGACGGGAACGGTAAGTGAAATGGTTACGGAACCGTAAGCAGAAGCGGTAAGGGTAAAAGTAATGTAAGCACACAGGCTGGTTTTCCATGAAAGCTGCATAGAGAAAGACAGTGAGTACAAAGAATGTATGCATAATAATGGGTCTCGGAGCACAAAAAAAGGAGTTGGAATACTAAATTGCTTATATCTCAGGAACCGTATGACGTAGAAAAAAAATGTAAAAGTCATATGATTTATGACTTTCCTGGCTAGTTTTTTACTTAGCCCCCATGTATTTTCTGATAAAAAGTCTGTATCTCAAACCGTTTCTGAGATACGGGCCCTGAAAGGCACGGCGAACGCCGTAATGTTATTCTATGGGAAAAAAAGAGAAGTTCTGAGTGCCATAACTTTGACTCCCTGTAATATTTTTTCACCAAACCATACAAGGCACATCTGTGGGATGTTGGCTTTCTTCTCTCCAAATTTCAGCCCAAAAGACCAAACCGCTATTTTGCAGCAGGGCGGCAAAGTATTCCTGTAATGCAGCAGACGCTGTAATGTTATCCTATGGGAAAAAGTGTCAACTTTGGAGTGCTGTAACTTTGCCGCCCTGTAATATTTTTTCACCAGAACATTAAAAGTCACATCTGTGAGATATTGGCTGTGTTCCATCCAAATTTCAGCCTAAATGACCAAATCGTTCTTTTGCAGCATGGTGGCAAAGAATTGCTGTCATTTTCCCACAGCCTGGAAAAGTACTGTCGAACTTTGCGAAAACTTTTGCAAATTCATGTGACAGTGTCGCAAATGCGAAAGTACTTTGCGAAAGTACTTTTCCCAGAAATTTGAAAAACATTTTTCTGGGGTGTTCTACCCTAAAATAAAGACATGCCTAGCATCCTCAGGGTCCGACTAGGTGAATACAAAAAGAATTAGGTTGCTAGAAGGTCCCAAATTTAAATGCCAAGCATTTTTCTGATGACCAACTGAAAAGAAAATGGTGGATTTGTGACAGTAAAAGGGCCATTTGCAAAAGTAAAAACTGCATTTGTGACACTGTCAAACTTTTTGTTAACTTTTCCCATTGACTTAGAATGGGAAATTGTTTTTTGAATAACTTTTGAACTGTTTAATATTTTTTCACAAAATCTTCAAAAGGCACATTGGGGACCCCGGCTGCACGTTTCTGAAGATTTTGGACGAGTCGCACAAACCGTGTGACCTGTAGAGATGAGCAAAGAATTCCAAAAAAGTGTAAATGCACATGCAGATCACGCTTAATAACTCTACAGCCGTATATCCGAACAGTACGAAAGTTGGCAGATCCCAAGATGTATGGTTCTTGATCAGGTATTCCAAATTTCAGGCAAATCCATTGAACAGTTGCAAAGTTATTAAGGTGCAAAATTTTAGGTTTAACATGTAAATGGCTCCTCAACCCAAACTATGATAGCACTACAGTGCTACCATAATATAATATATATATATATATATATATATATATATATATATATATATATATATATATATATATGTGTGTGTATATATGGCTATATTGCTCTGAAGTCCATTCCAACCAACAGGGGATGTTGTGGGCATGCCTTGACCTGCAGCATCCAGCCTGTACTTCCATTCCGACCAAACGGTGGAGCTGTGTGCTCCATGCAGTAGCACCAGGCAAACTGCATGGTAATGTATGCTAAGCAGCACACAATGAGATTCAAATGTGCCTGTTTGCCCATGGATTAATTAAGAAGGTTCATTTGCATGGGAGCTTTGAATATAGCTCACATTTCCCTGGTCTAACCAGGCTATTGTGTTAGCACTGAGCAATCAGGATAGCCCCGGGCAAACCACACTTCAGCATATCACAGTTCTGCAGAGTGTGGCTTGCATTGTTGTTCGCAGTAGATGTGAGACATCGCTGTGCAATCATACACAACATTCTCCACCTGCAACACTGGCTTGCTTCAGTGTCTACTGAGCTTCTGTTTTAGTTTGCACTTCCTTGTTGCTATATTCAGTGCTGTCTTATTCCAGGGCTATTTTTGCCCTGCACTCCTGGCCCTGTTTGCCCGGCTTCCTTTGCTTTCTATATTCAGCTGGTTTTGCACCGGGCTATTCCTTTTGAATATAGCTTGCTGTTTGCTCCAGGCTAAGTTTACCCACCGGGCAGTGCTAATTTAGCCCTGGGGCAAAGTTTTGAATATCTGGCCCATAGAATGTTAAATTTATGTATTTATTCCAATCTTTGAGCAAAACATTTTGTCAACAGATTGGGAAAAGAATAAAGTGAATAAAATTATGAAACTTATATCCTTCTAGTTCTTAGGGAGGAATATGTCCTTTTGAAAATTTGGTAAAAAAAAAAGTTAATTTGTTTTGCAACTCATAATGATAAATTTTTTGTACATGCTTGTTTTGTCAAACAAATGCTAAAAAAAACTAAAAAAGAGGTTATGTTATGAAACATACAGATTGTTCAGATGTTATAGAGCAATAGTTCCTTCTGGTGGTTTGGTGAAAATATGTTAATTAATTTTGAAGTTATAAACGATTTACTGTTGCATATGCTCAGTTCACCAAACCAAGTTGGTAAATACTGACGGCCAGATATTCAGAAATGTGCCAATGGCTGGTGCAAGTCTGGTGCAGTGCAAATCCAATGTGCCATGGTGCAATGAGTGCCATATTCAGAGGTTGTGCATGGCGAAATGTGCCAGTGCAACATGGCTTAATATGGCAGTGATGTGCCATGGCACAACCAGACTTGTACCATGGTGCAACCAGACATGCGCCATGGCACAAAGAGCAGCCACAGACAATGGTGGGAGCACAGCAGCAGAGTAACGGGGGAGCATGGCACAGGAAGAGACCCAGGGACAGTGCCAAGGAAGCACAGTGGCAAGCCACAGGTGGCCATCACCAGCAGGGCACACAGGTACCCAGACACCCCCACCCCGGAATGCAACAGTGGCACAGAAAGCAGGCAACAGGTGGCACCAATGGCCAACAGAGGGCCACCAATGGAGACTCCCCCCACTGCATGCTGTGACCCCACCTGCCCAGACCCCAGCGAGCCACACCCAGGACCATGCTGCCAAGCACACACGTGCCACACATCCCTGACAGCCACCCCATGGCCACCCCAAGGCACAGCCACTGACCAAGGGGCAGGACACCACCACTATGGGACACATCACAGCACACAGCAGTGCACTGCAGTTGCATGACCCGCACACTGAAACATGCACACCACACAGACAGACACCACACCACTGCAGCATGACTCCTCATGCCAGCTGCAAATCAGACACCAACACAGGCAGGTAAGTCAAAATAACTGTAATCCATGTATAAAACTATTTACAACAGCAAGGGGTGGGAAAGGGTAGGAAAGTGAGGGAAGGGGACAGGGAACAGGGACTGTACAGTGGGAAAGGGACAAGGCTGGGGTTGAACTAAGGGCAGCAATGCCCTGCCACCATCTGGTGCCTCCTTCTCTGCTGTTCGGCCATCTTCAGCTGGCGAACCTACTGGACCGTCTCCAAGGAGGTGAACGTGATAAGAATAATTTGGCTCAGCTGCCTACAGTACAGAGGCAGCCTTGACCTCTACTGGACACCTATGTCAAAGTCAGGACAGGTGATCAGTGCAAAGTCCCAAGATACCATGCCCACCCACTGTGCACAATGGGCAGTGGGAACACAGCCCCCTGGAGTGGCACCTTGGCCACCCAAAGTGGGGTAGGCCAGCAATCCAGCACACCATGACAGTGAACAAAGGTGGATGCCACTGCCCAATGGCCACCCGACTGTGCAGTGACAGTCAGATGACACAGGGCACCAGCAGCACCAATGCAACACCAGTGGCAGCCAGGCACACACCCATGCCACCAACAGCTGGTACATGTGTGCAATGGCCACTCCACAGTGGCATGCACCATGCACAGTGCGCAACACACAGCTGCCATGGTACATAGCAAAAGGTGGCCATGGCCACACCCACTCCCCCACCAACTACTCTGTAATGTGCACAGAAACAAACCAGTGCCTACCTGTCTGGCTGCGGCCCAGCTGGTGCCTGTCCTACTGCTGCACTACCACTGCTGACTCCTGCTGCAGCCTGCTGGGCTGGTCCAGGTGCTCCTGCCACTCAAAATTGGCTCATCTTCATGTCCTGGGAATGGAACAAAGATAGGTACGCATCAGATTACACCCACAGCATGTGCCCACCACCCCCACCCCTGTGCACAGCATTTGCCCCTGCCTGACATGTCTGACACAGCTGTCTCGCAATGCAAGCTGTGACTGCCAATGCCACACTGCAATGCACACAACAACAGTGTACCCCTCTATAGGGCATGCCAGGCAGCCAATCCATCTCCACAGTACAGCACTAGGGCACACATGCATCATGGGGAGACTTACCTGGCCGTGGCACAGCCCCTCAGTGGACGCATGCCTGCAGCTGTCTCAGGTGCTCGGAGTCCCACTGCATCAGGTCCCCATACTGGCAGCAGCATTACTGCCCAGTTCTGGCCACCCAGATGTTCTGCACCATGCTGGCAGTGATGACCTGCAAAACCTGTGTCCAGCGCTGTTGCAGGGGCACCTGCCTAAACAGCCCTGGTACACGTGGCTGCTCACAGGCCACCAGATTAACTAATTCAATAATGGACCAGTTACAGGCTAGGCAACCTCCCTGCTGTGCCATTATACTGGCAGAGATATGTGGAGACAAAATGGTGGCCAGAGGCACACATGTGCACAACATGCATGGGATTCCACCTCATGGAGGCATGTGTTGTGTCTGCCAATCGCGCAATGCCGGAGAGGCATGACATGGGCATGGCCTGACAGGCATGTGGTGGTGGAGTCCCAAGGGCTCAGAGGTTCACAGTAGGGGTCAGAGGTCAACCGGCACACTGTCCCATGGTGCGCAATAGCAGCCATGGCGCACAGTGTGCCACTGTTCCTTTTTTTTTTTAAATTCAGATTTTATTAAAGTTTCCATTACAGAGAATGAGTCATGGTGGAGTACATCATAAACCCCAAAGGGCAGACACAAAATACAAATGATTCACTCTCTCCCACTCCCTGCCCACCCAACCCACTACCCACTACCCCGAACAACCCAGCGCATCGGTACTCTTTTAGCACAACACCAGAGAATATAACCACCTGCTCCCTGTGAGAGATACCTGAGATGCCCTGGGCACCAGACAATCTCCTGATAAGAGGCTTTAGGTAGATATAAAAGAGAAGGGGGGATAAGGGACACCTCTGTCTGGTCCCTACATGTAATTTGAAGGGGGTGGAGATAACCCCATTACATGAAATTCTAGCAGACGGGAACTTGTGTAGAGAGCTAACCCAATTCCGGAATTTCGTAGGAAAACCAAAAACTTCCATCATAGCAAACAGGTATTCCCAATGGGCTCTGTCGAACACCTTCTCAGCATCCAGTGAAATCAGGACCATTGGATGCGGAGCATCCTTGGATACTGAGAAGACGTGAGACAGGGCCCTCAGATGATCCACAGAGGATCTACCTTTCATAAAGCCAACCTGATCTGCCCCTATTAAAAAGGGAAGTACTGCCTCCAAATGGTTGGCTAATGGTCTTGCCAGGATTTTAATATCATGGTTAAGAAGGGAGATCGGCCTGTAACTGGAGACCAGATCGGACGGCCTATCCGGCTTAGGCAACAAAACAATCAGCGCCTCAAAAAGGAAGGATCGGACATTTGACCGGAGAGAATAACCTGAAAAAGTGGCAACAAAATGGGAATCATTGCTTAGAGAAAGCTTTGTAAAAGTTGGAGGTAAACCCGTCAGGGCCCGGAGATTTGTCAGATGGGAGAGATTTAATTACCCTTTCAATCTCACCCTCAGAGACAGGAGACTCCAACATTTTCTGCTGGGATTGTGAGAGAGCTGGCAATTGTAAATCACTCAGATATTCTCCTTAGATGGGGAATTAACCATAGGGCCATATAAATCCTGCAAATAATTTGTGAACTCCTCTGCTATCTCCGAGGGTGAGACCTTAAGGGAGTTATCTTTGGAAGAATGGACTGCAGGAATAAATCTAGCGGATTCCTGTTGCTTAATACGCAGCACCAACATTTTGCCGGCCTTCTCACCCTGATCAGTGTATACTGCTTTTGTTTTCAAAATAGCAAATTCGGCTTGTTCTGATAACATTGCTAGGTAGGCTTCTCTCAATTTCGTTAATTCTTGTTTAAATATCTCAGAAGAGGATGGAGAGAGAACCATCTCCATGGCCCTAATCTGAGAGAGAAGGTCGGAGATCCGAGATGCCCTCTCTTTTTTCCTTTTCGATGTTAGGCCAATTATAATCCCCCTTAAATATGCTTTACAAGCTCCCCATATCATATCGGGCTTCTCCACGGAGTTAGAATTGGAGGCAATAAACAGCTCTATTTGGGATATTATATATTGAACCATCTTTGGCTCCTTCAAAATTTGATTATTCAACTTCCACCTGCCCCCTTTATTGGGCAGCGACGCTAGGGTTATTTGGCAGGTGACCACAGAGTGATCCGACAGGGGCCCTGAAACAATACTAGAACTTATGATCCCAGGTAATAAGGATTGAGAGATGAGGATATAATCAATCCTCGAAGAAGCTGCGTGGACTGGAGAAACATAGGTATATTCCCTTGTACTAGGATGCAATACACGCCACATATCACAAAGACCTATAGAGTCCAACAGGTCCCTAAAAGCTCTTTGTGCTGGGGAAAGACCTTGACGGGATTGGCCTGACCTGTCAAGAGCCTGGTCAAAAACAAGATTGAAGTCACCCCCATAACCATAGGGATATCAAAAAGTGGAGTTAGGGCTTCTATTATCTGGACAAAAAAACTGGGGGAATCTACATTAGGGCCATAAATAACACCCAAAACTATATCCAAAGTATGCAATCTGCCTTTTACAAACAAAAATCTGTCAGAAGGATCCGATATAACTTGGAAAGGTTTGAACGGAACCGACCTATGCAAAAGGATCATAACCCCTCTGCTATGGGTCGTGCCCTCCGCCGCAAACAGCTGCCCAATTTGTTGCCATCTCATTTTGTCAGCCTCCCTCATAAGCAAATGTGTCTCCTGCAAAAATATAATTTCTGCCTTCAGATGGTTTATGTGTTTCAGGATTTTATATTGCCTAGTCCTCTGCCTTGACCCTTATCATTCCAACTGATAAAATGGATATTTCTAACCATCACTCAAGATGCCAGTCAGAAATCCCCTAAAACACCACATGTATTTATGTTTCCCCTCAATACTGCTCCAAGCGAGATATGCGCTGGGTTGTTCTACCTCCCCCCCACCCCTACCATCACTAGATCCATCCCCCCAATCACCCCTCTGAAACCTCCCCAGGCACCCCATAAACCCTGACCCCTCCTCCCACACCCACCCACCTTTGCATGGTACATGATGATCGACTAACTGAAAAGAACCTCTCCCTCCAACCTCCCCGCTCTCGTGAACCAGAAAACCAGGACACTACCCCTTTATAATCAGAACACTCCATAGAGAGTAGTACCTCCATCGTTCTTATAAACTGACATCAATGCCAACTAGTGTAAAGAAGTTGTCTGCACAAACCCGTAAAGAAAATAATTCTCCCTACAGAGTCCCTATGAACCATGCTACTACCTGATTCACAGAGAATAAAGTGTGTATAGTACTTGCATCAAACATGAAAATAGTAAACACAGATGCCCTCTTGTGGCGCAACCCTCGAATAACGGAGGTGAACAGCCGAGAAAGCAGGCCATTACTACCTGCTCTAGCATAAGAGAAACCCAAGGGCTCCGGGGCTGCTGTCCGGACCCTGTCCCTGAGACTGAAGGCAGCAACCATCCCGTCCCAACAGTGGAAACCCGAAAAGGGAGATGAGGAGTCCTCCACAAACAGCACTCGAGGAAGGATGCTCAGAAGGGGCAGATCAACGCCCCACACAGCGCACCGTAAACCGGACAATGCCATCTGTCCCTGGCTGCAAAATCCCCCCCCCAATACACAGGCCAGCCACCACTATCACCCAATGGCAACAGTGAATGAGAAAGAAAGGGAAACCCAGAGAAACCAGACCACGAAAATGAAACCAGAAAGGAACTGCAGCCATAGACAGATTCGCATTGCAAACACAGAACTGAGCGTTGCCCCACCCCACCGCAAACCTTGGGATCAAGACATCGCCCTTGAAAAAGTGAATTGCCAGATCTGAGAGAGTAAAATTTAACTTGAACATAGTAACCCCAGATGAATACGAAATGAGACTAGACTAAACCAGAGGCAATATTATGAGAGTCCACAGAATTAAACAGTCCTGAGAGAGAAAACCAGATCGGAAACGCGATGTCCATTAATCTGTCAGCACGAAGACCCTTCTCGAGAGCTGCAGCTTGAAATTGAATAGCCAGATAAATAGTTTATGTCCAACATAGTCCCTGAGACAAAGTAGAGAGATATCATTTGCATCAGCTGAATTACACCACCACTGAAAAACTTAGCATGGCTCCCCACACCAGGCCGACTCTCAAGCAGGCTTAAAAGATCAGGAGCGTTTTCTTGAGCCCCTCGCGGTAGCGACTCCACTTCTCGTAGGTCCCGAGACCATTCAGACCAACTTGAAATCTTGTAGGAAAATCCATACGAAACTTGATTCCCATGGCGAGCAAATTGAGGATGTTTTAAACGTGGCTCGTTTCTGGCATACAGATAAAGGCAAATCTTGCGCTAGACTCAGCTTTTTACCTTCCCATTGCAAATCTTGTGTTTCTTTGACCTTATATAGAAAATGCTGTTGCTCCTCGAAGTTTAAGAAGTGAAATATAAATGACCTGGGGGGGGGCTGCAGCCGGAGGAGGGGGGCGTTGTGCCCGGTGAGCTCTTTCTATTGTGTAGCTCGCACCAAAGGGGGAAGGGCCTGCCACCTTCTCCACAAACTTTCTGATAAACTTAATGGGTTCTGAGCCCTCTTCACCTTCGGGCAAACCAATGATAACCACATTATTGTGGCGACTGCACCCCTCCAAATCTTCCACCTTGTTCTCCACTTTCACTAGCCTTTGCCTCAGGGCCACAAGCTCCAGCTCTGCCTTATCCTGTTTCCTTTCAATGGAATGTATGCAAGCTTCATTATCAGCAATCTTCTTAAAGAGCTCCTCAAGGATGCTGGAGATACCTTTTATTTCTCCTGCCATATTCTGCATTTCAGCCTTGAAAGGCTGAAACTCCTCTAGAAATCTCGAAAGGGTGAGAAGATAAGTGTCAGTGCTCTCGGTAGTAGCAGGCGGCGAGAATTGCAGGGAGGAGGCCCTGGCTTTCTTAGAGGCCTTCTCAGGCATAGCAGGAGATGTGTCTTTGGAAGCTATTTTCTGCATCTCTTCGTCCATCGACTTCTTTTATCGAGGGCACAATATGCTCAAGAAGATAACAGACAGGCGATCTGCGGTGGAAAACACCGTGAAACGGGAATTTTAGCAATAATTAACAGACGGTAGGTCAGAGCAAGCATAGAGGCGTCCTACCCAGCACACCGCATCACGTGACTCTCTGTGTCACTGTTCCTACTGCGCAGTGGGCGCACAGTGCGAACTAGGTGGTAGCACACAGCTGGAAGCATGCACACTGTGGTCCTGCACATTGCACCGTGACTTGCTCCAGAGCAATTCCATGGCACACAGAGCAAGTACACCATATTCAGCTGCCACATGCAAGTGAGTTCAACAGCCAATGCACCGCACACTGGAGAAATTAGCATGTCATTACCATTGCGCCAGTGCTCATTTGCATGCGTTGTGCCATAAAAGCACCATGGACCAGCACAGGCCATGGACTGGTATTGCAACCATCTGAGGTAAGTTACGCATGCTGCTGAGCTCAGCCAGCACAGCAGGGTGGATGGTGTAGGCAGCTGCTGACACTGACACACATGTCCATGTCCACAGGTGGAACTATGAGTGTGAAGAGAGTGAAGAGCGTGGGCCTGCTCGCAAATGCAGGCCCAACTTTACTAAGGCAGAGGTAGATGCCCTGTTTGAGCGCTACCTTGATGGGGAGACCACTGCTGAGTTGTGCCACAGGCACACCAAAGGCCAGGGCTGCAGCCTGGGAGGAGGAGGTGGTGTGTGTCAAGTATCAGGGCAGCCACCAGCGGTCTGTGCAGGAATGCTGTAAGAAGGTGGGCTCTGATAAGTGATGCATCAAGGAGAAGGTTGCGGCCATTCATGCTGCCTGGATAGTCACCAGAGGGGGGACTGCTGATGTGCCACAGCTCACGATGCAGGAGGAGCTGGTGGCAGCCACCAAGCACCACAGCACTGTCGAGGGTGTGTTGAGTGGTGGTTTTCAGATGGGTGGAAGACCATCACTGCATGGTATGTATGTTGGGCACACACACAACATGCAGTGGCCGGGGGGATGGGGGTGGATGGGAGCCATGCATCACTGACACATCTGTTTTCTCTTTCAGCACCAGCACACCTGAATGCAGTGGATGGGGTACCAGCAGCAGCTGTGGAGTTAGGCCCAGCCCCAGAGGACCAGCCATCTACCTCCATGGGCATCTGGAGGCCTGGTTGGCTGCAGCACACCACTGCTGTCCAGCCTGATGTCCTGGGCATAGGATTGGATGAGGCCCAGGCTGTGTTTCATTAGGATGCCAGCCATGGCATCCTCTGCATGGAGACACAGATCGGGGCAGGGTCTGATACCGATGATGACCTGAACTTGATCCTGGACAGCTTGGCTTGTGTTGATGGGGAGACACCCATACCAGGTACCATCACAGGTAGCGTGCCTAGTGGCCTGTCAGCAGTGGGACAGCTGCCCACCTCCACTGCAGGTGCTGAAGTGTGCACCACCATGGAAGTGCCTTGTGGTGGTGGTAGTGCAGCTGTGCAGGCACTGGGCAGCATACAGGGTCTGGAGGGGCAGCAGTGGCAGGCAGCAGGGGACATAGGGCAGCCAGACATGGGGTCCACTGCCGGAGCACCTGATAGGAACCTACCCCATGGGGACCCCACTGTGCAGTGTCCACCTGAGTGGGGGGCTGTGCAGCATGATCATACACCACCAGAGTGTCGGCACCCCACCCAGGTTCCCCTGGGTCCTGACTGATTGGCAGAGCACACCCATTTACTGCAGGCCTCCATGGAGCAACATGTGCTGCTGGTAGCTGAGGTGTGTGCACTGCATGCAGAGGTGTGCCAGGCAGCCAAACAGTGCGAGAGAGGCACTGCACAGCTCCTGGAGGCTATTCAGCACTTGCAGGAGGACATGCCCACATCCCAGGATCGCATAGCCAATGCGATCATGGATAGCCTTGCACTGCTGGCTGCCACAGGGCATGGCCGGCCATCTCAAATTCCATGTAGTGCACTGTCCACCCCACAATTCTGGCATCAAGCGAACCCTCCCTGTCGACGCTGGGCTCTGCTGTTGGCATCCCAGGCATGCCTGGGGTGGGCCTGTTTGGGTGCCTATACACCCCTGTGCAGACACAGTCGTGGTCCCACAGTACAACCTATGGGTGGCTGTTGCATACACCCTCTGTGGCTGATGTGCAGTCTGTGGCTGCCAATCGGCTCTGGTGTGGCTGTCCTCATGACCACGGTGGCCATGGTTCCATGTGGCAGACCTGATGTGCATGCTGCCCTGGCTGCAGTCTGCTGCTGCTGTCCTGTGTGCACACGGCTGGTGTGTGTGTGTGTGTGTGTGGTGCGCATACCACAGGTGTGGCACCAGTGTGTCATGCTGCACACTGCCTGTGTGCATGTCTGCCTGGCTGCTGGCCCATGTGGTGTGGGCGTGATGATAGTGGATCCACAACAGTTGTGCCTGTGCATCAGTGCACTGCATCTGATCACTGCCACATGCCAGTGCCTGGGCATTTGTGTGTGTGTGTTGCTGTTCACTACTGTGTGCAGTTGTGTGTGACTGTGTGGCACTGTCACCCTCACCCCTGCACCACGCCTCTGTGTGTGCATGCCCATTGCCATGCAAGCCCCTGCCTGTGTTCTGTACCTATGTGTGTGGCCAGTGCGTAGGTGTGGTGCCACCTACCTGTGTGCACCATAGTGCACCTGTGCAATTGTGTCCCTGTGCCAGTGTGCCATCCTCTGCAGTTAGGGATCCTTCCAGGCTGTCCATCACCCTCAGGCCTATTTCCCTTGTCATCTCCACTACTGTCCCCCTCATCAGCCTCAACAGCTATCCCACAGTCAATGGCCATGTTGTGCAGTATGCAGCAGGTCAGGAAAAGATCACAGGCTTTCGAGGGGCTGTACTGTAGGGCACCACCAGACCTGTCTATGCAATGGAACCATGCCTTCAGCATCCCAGACACATGCTCAAGGATGTTCCATGTACTGGTGTGTGCCTCATTGTACTGTTCCTCTGCTGGGGACGATGGGCACCAGTAGGGGTGAGCAGCCAGAGCCTGAGTGGATAGCCACTGTCAGCTGTGTGCATAATGACATGGTTAGCCCTCTGTCCTCTGTTGCTGTGCCCCTTGCTGATCTCTGGTGCCTCTCCATTGCACCCACCCTGCCCTCCCCATCCCATGCCCTGCTCTGCCCAGCACCCCTTGTCCATCCCATGCTCATCCACTAGGTGGCTCGTGGGGATGTCCCCATGCTTGAACCTGTGGCACAGCACAGAGCTGTGCCAGATGAATGTATCATGTGCACTCCCAGTGTGTGTGGCACAGAACATTAGTGATGTGCCCCTTGGCATCGCACACCACCTGGCAGTTCACACTAGGGAACCCCTTCCTGTTCACATATCCCACACCCTCAGGGCCAGGTGGCATGTGGATGCCCATGTGGGTGTATTCAATGGCCCCAAGCATGCCAGGCATGTTTCCTACCCTGTGGAAGTTCTGCATGGTTGATATACACTCTGCCTGTGTGCTGGGGAAATGGATGTATCCCAAAGCATGTGGCAGCAGGGTGTTGAGGAACTGTGTAAGGAGGTGGGATGTGGCCAACTGGGTTATGCCTGTAGTGTCCCCTGTTGGTCTCTGGAAGGTGCCCATGGTGAGCAGGCACATGACAGCTGTCACCTTTGTCTCCAAAGACATTGCATGGCTCCGTCTTGTGGGTGCCTGCATCTCCTCACTGCACAGCTCATGGAGCTGCCTTAGAATGGCCCTGTTCAGGCAATACTGGCCCACAATCTCCATATCAGTGTAATTCTCAAAGGTGGTGTGGACACGGTACCACCTACTCTGGGTGTACCGCCGATGGGCCCTTCCACGGCCATGTCGCTGTTCCTCCTGCCTTCTCACACCCCTCATTACAGCCTCCATTAGGAAGGGTGCACTGGCCATGGCCCCTGATGTCCTGTCTCCCCTGGGTGGTCAGCTGCTGTAGGCTGCATGCAACCCTGGTGCACTCTGTGGAACTTTGCCTGCCTCTCCCTCTCACTATCTCAGCCCCAGGCTCACTCTCCACTGCAACCTCTGTCCCATGCCCCTGTGGCTGCCTCTGCCAATCACTCTGTCCTGCACAGGCTATGTCTCCCTTGCTCTGTCTTCATTTCTGTCCTTCCTCCTTCTCTTGTAACACTCTCTCTCTCTCTCTCTCTCTCCCTCTCCCCTGATGTAAGTGCTGTCTGTGTGCTTGCACCCTGTATTTATAGGCTCAAGTCTGTTCGGCACATTCAGGATTTGCTCCGCACTTGCGCCATGGTCCTATGGTTGAATATCACACTGCACCACATATTCATTGACATGCCCCCTGCTCTTGCATGTGCATTCATTATGGTTGTTGCATTGGCCCACTGGGATTTGCTCTGCGCAATGGCTCCAACTGAATATCGCTCCATGGTGCAAGTCCGCACATGCATAACTCACTTGAGCCATGCACAACTTCTTTGAATATACCGGCCTATATTTCATCAAACCACAGTCACCCCTGATAGAAGCCACCCTCAAATATAAGCTGTAGATCATAATGAATACTTTAACAAATGCCACCCTCAAACAGAAGAAGCTGCTTCTAGTCAGGGTTGATGTCATGCAATACTAAACACTATAGGTGGGACTGTCTGTGATTTTTATTTCTGAAAATATGATTACTACTGTATGTTTTATTGTATTGTTTTGGTTGATGTTAGTTGTGCTTATTTTGATATGAAGTAGACCAATAGCAATAAAATTAATTAAATCCAAGATGTGTAATGTTTTATTATTAACACTTAACATTTTTATTGTGCATACAAGGTGCCCTTGAATACAAGGATGAGAGTCCTGGACTTCAGCAGGGCAGATTAAAAGAAATGTGTGAATGTCTTAGAGATGACCTACTGGGGCAGTGACCTTGATGAGTTGGAGAAACAGTAGGACAAATTAAGGGACAGCATAGTGAAAGCAACAAGCCATTGTGAAAAACAAGTGAGCAAGAATGAGAGGAAAAAAGGACCACTTTGGTTCTCAAGGGAAGTGACTGCAAACATTAAGGCTAAAAGGGTAATTCTGAGGGAGTACAAAGAGCTACAGAGGGGGATCATAGGGAGGTGTATTAGGAGAAGCAGAGGGAAGCAGGGAAAGCAATGGGGGACACAGATGCACAGACATTGGAAAGGCTAGCCAAAGGGATAACTAAGGGAGACAAGACCTTTTTTAGGTACATGCATGAAACAAGGAAGACAAGAGAGGGATTATGAGGTTAACAAGGGCAGAGGGGGTCTATAAAGAGGAGGATTAGGAAAAAACAGATATTCTAGTCAGATACTTCTGTTCAGTCTTCACAGTGGAAAGGGAGGTGGGGCAGGCCACATGAAAGCAGCAAGAACACTGGGGGGGGAGTGAGATACTGTAGACACTTGTTCAGTCACAAAGGAGAAAGTTCTGAAAGGATTTGCAAATCTGAACAGAGACAAAGCTATGGGGCAGGACTGGATACATCTAATGATACTGAGAAAAATCATGGAGGAACTGGATGCACCTCTGACAGCCATGCTCAACAACTTGCTGGACACAAGAGTGGTCCTGATGACTGGAGGAGGGTAGGTACAGTCCCACTTCATAAAAGCAGCAGCAGAGGTGAGGCTGGCAACTATAGTCTGGTCAGCCTGATGTGACTGTTATGGAAGTTAATGGAGAAACTTTTAAAGGGAAGGCTTGTAGAGTAGTATCTTGACTCCAGTGGGCTACAAGACCAGAGGCAGCACAGATTCATGGGTGCAGAAGTTATATCATAAGAAGCTGATTAATTTCTTTGATTTCATGACCGGGAAATAGAACAGAGTGTGGCAGTGGATGTTGCTTACTTAGTCTTCAGCAAGACCATTGACACTGTACCACATAGGAGGCTCATAAGCAAACTGATCAGTATGGAGATGATTTCTAAGATGATAAATTGGGTGCAGAATTGACTGCTTGTTATGAGACAGAGGGTAGTGGTAAATGGCACACACTTGGGGGAGGGGTAAGTGACCAGTGGGGTACCTCAAGGCTCAGTACTGGGATCTGTCCTCTTCAATATCTTTATAAGTGACATTGGTGAGGAACAGGAAAAGAAGGTATGCCTCTTTGCACATGACACCAAAATCTGCAATAGCATTGATACTCCAGTGAGGAAGGAGAGAATGAGCAGAGAATAGAGAAACTCGAGGAGTGGTCAAAGACATGGCAGGTGGGTTTCAATGTGAAACAGTGCAACATCCTGCACCTACAGCAGAGAAACCAAGGGTGGAGTATAAGGGAAGAGGTTTTGATGATCACCAGACAGGAAAAGAACCTTGGAGTAATCATACTGTATGAACTCAAGGTTTCAAGGCAGTGTGACAAGGCAGTGGGTAGGGCCAGTAGGATACTGGTGTGCATAGGAAGCAGTATCACCAGCAGAGGAGGGAGGTGGTTTTACCACTGCATAAATCATTGGTGAGATCCCACCTGAAGTATTGTGTCCCGTTCTGGAAACCACATCTTTGGAGGGACATAGAGAGGTTGGAGGCTGTCTAGAGAAGGGCAACTAAAATGGTGCAGGACTTCACCAGAAGCCCTATATGGAGAGGTTGAAGGATCTCATTATGTATACCCTGGAAGAGTGGACTGAGAGGCGATACATGACAGATACCTACAAATTACTCCAGGGGTGAATAAGGTACAGGAGGGGAATATTAGGAGGGATGTGAGGAAGTACTTCTTCATTGAAATTGGTGGAATCCTGTAACTGTCATCCAGCAGAGGTATTGGGGCAAAAACAGTGATGTGCTTCGAGCATACAAGTGAGAGGCACAAAGGAATTTTAGTAGGAAAGCAGGGGAGAGGGGAAGTAGCTGGAGATCAAGTAACTTGGTTTAACTTGGTTTAACTTGGTATGGTTGAACAGAAGAAGGCAAAAGCTCATCAAGACTGTTACCCACACAGTGTGGGGCTTAATTAATAGTTTTCCCTGATCCATATGTCTAGCTTATTTTTAAAACTAGTAATGTTTTCAGATTCAATTAAATCTTGCAGTAAAGAGTACCATAATCTAGGAGCCCCAAGAGTAAAAGAAATTACCCCTTCTGTTAGTTTTATGTCTCTTAACCTTGAGTTGCCTAATATGCAGTCTTAGAACTAATCTTCTGTCTGAGAATGCGATTCCACATTGTCTCATAAGGTCAGGTGACTGAAGAAAGTTAAATATTAAGAGCATATCCCCTCTTATTCTTCTGTTCTGAAGTGTAAAAAGATCAATGGCTTTAAGTCTGGAGGGATGATCAAGATGTGCTAACCTAGGCACCATTTTAGTGTCTCTCCTCTGTACTTGTTCCAGCTGAGCTGTATCTTTTTTAAGACAGGGGTTCCAAAAGGGGGACCTGTAGTCAAGGTAAGGTCTAATATAAGCCCTAAACAAGGGGATGAGGCATTGTTCTGAGTGATTTATAATTGTTTTTTTATTTTCCTCATAAGTCTATTTGCCATATTAGAGATTTTAGTACAGTGGTCCCTAGATGTAAGTTTATTACTAATGAATATGCCAAGATCTTTCTCACAGATGTTTTAAGTGGCAACTTATTTAAATAATATATATTATTTGGGTTGTTTTTACCAAGGTGTATGATCATGCATTTATCTTGATTAAAGTGCATGTCATTATTTTTGGCCCATTGTTCAACTTTTCCCAAATCTAATTCTAATGAAACTATATTATCAGAATCATTTATCCTACCCCCTAAGTTTGTGTCATTGGCAAATTTTGACATGTAGGTATTGGATCCTGGCTGTAAATCACAAATGAAAAGATTAAAAAACAGTGTTGGTCCCCACACCAATCCCTTGGGGACCCCACTTGACACTGTGCCCCAGTCAGATAGGACATCATTAATCCTAACTCGTTGGGTTCTGTTTGTTAACCAATCTGATGTCCAGTTAACAATTTCATAAGATAGACCCAAAGTAGACATTTTGGTTATGAGTTTGTCATGTGGAACTTTATCAAATGCATGGTTAAAATCTAATAGTACCACGTCAGTGGGAATACCCACATCCAATAATGCACTAATATTTTCATGAAAGGATATCAAATTTGTCATGCATGAGCACTTTGGCATAAACCCATGTTGTAAAAGGTTTTGAATCCCTAGTGTAGTACACTCGTGTTCAATCTTTGTCTTTATAACCCTTTCCATTATTTTTCCTACTACAGAGGTCAGACTAATGGGGCAATAATTCTGAACACTGCCTCTGTTTCCTTTTTTTAATATAGAGGTAACAGTCACTGTGCGCCAATCATTGGAGGTTGAACTTTCTTGTAAAGATTTATCGAAAATAAGTGGTAGGGGTTTAGAGATAGCCTGAGAAGTTTCTACCAAAAACCAAGGGTGTATGTCATCAGGACCAGGACTAGTATTTTTGTTCAGTTTATTTATAGCCTGGGAAATATCAGATGTTGTAGTATTATTATTATCAGACTAGTTTAAGTAAGTGGGGGTAACTGACATTTGCTTAGAAAAAACAAAAGTAATAATTAAATAGGTTAGCTGTGTCAATGTCTGATAATCTATTTCCATTATTAATCAGAGGTTCTATAGTCCTAGAGTTACCCTTCTTTATTGCTATATGAAAAAAGATTTATGGCAGTCCTTAGCATGTGCTAGCTTGAATTCAAGTTTAGTTTTTGCCAATTTGATAGAGCATTTCAGAACTTTAACTACCAACCTATATTTATAAAGTAAAGTATCTTTATGTAAATGAGAACTTTTTTCAAGTTTTTTGAACAGTTTGATTTTTTGATTAATCTGTAATTTAATAGTTCTATTAAACCGTGGGGTATTTTACCTTTATTGTTATATTTTATTTTTAATGGGATATATAGAGTTTCCAATTTAAGTATTATATTTTTAAAAATGGTCCATGCTTGCTGGGTTGTCAGATTATGAAACAGTGTTTTTCCCAATTTATGTTAACTAATTCATTAGAGGAGACAGTATAGTGCAGAGGTTTAGGGCTCTGAGCTGCAAACCTAGAGACCTGGGTTTGAATCCCACAGCCACCACTTGCATACTGTGTGATCCTGAGCAAGTCACTTAACTTCCTTGTGCTCCCAGGTCGCACCTGGAAACAAGCTTCAGCTTAGTGTGCCTTTCCTGGTTAAACAATTCCCCCTTTCCCTTTCCCATTATTGATATCCATAAAATTAGCTTTGTTATAATTTTTAATATACATAGGTTTTCTTGGATTAATGGTGTCTTGTTGAATTTTGAATAGAATAGAGAAATGATCACTTGTACCAAGCGGATCCCAGATATTGAGAGTACTGATTTCAGTTTATATATTAGTAAGCAATAGATCCAAGATATTTGGCCCTCTGGTGGGTTCCATAATCAACTGTTGTAAACCTTTATTTGTAACTATGTCTACTAAGAGTTTATCTGCATTGGATTGGCCTTTTAAGGAATCCCAGTTGATGTGGGACATATTGAAATCTCATAGAACAATAATGTCCCCAGTTTCTGTAAAGGTAGATATCTCTTCTAACATATTGGTAGTGTATTCCAAGTCTGCTGATGGGAAACTATATACATTACCAATGGTGATATACAATTGGCCTTTCAATTGTATTTTAACCCAAATGCTTTCTGAGGTAGAGGGAGGGTGAACTTCAAAGGATGGAATATTGTTTCTTACATAGATACATACCACCCCCCACTTGTTAGTTCTGTTTTTATAGTAATGTTTATAGTTAGAAATATCCTTAGACCACACTGAGGTCGAGTCCCACCAAGTTTCTGTAACCCCCACCACTCCTATGTTTAAGGTTTTGCATTTCACCACAAGTTCTACTAGTTTAACTTGGTTTAATGATCTTTCATTAAGGGCCAAAACTTTACATGTTTTGTGGTTGATTTGTTGATGCTGTTTCAGAGACTTAGGTACATACCCATTCTCCCCCTCAAGATTTAGTTTAAACATTGATTAATAAATGCAGTAACACTCTTTCCCAGTAATGTACTGCCCCTGTGACTAGGATGTAAGTCATCCCAGCACTATAATGAATCTCTATCCTTGAATGTTTCCCAATGTGTAATGCACGGGATGTCCTGTTTCAAGCATCACTTCCTTAGCCATTCATTAATGGCTTTGATTTGTTGTGTCATAGTTGCTGCAGCCCTTGGTACTGGTAAAATATCAGATATACAAACAGTGCACCCTTTTTCTATCAGAATATTCATTAATGAGACATAATCCTGCTGTAATTGTTGAAAACTGGTGCAATTGATGTCGTTTGTTCCAGCATGGATGACAACAAGAGGGTTATTTCCAGCTTGATGTAGAATATTAGGTATCATAGGTGTGATGTCAGATGTTTTAGCACCTTTAAAACTGGAACATGTATGATTCTCCTTGTCAACATTACAAACTGCTCTGTCAATGTGTTTAATAATTAAGTCCCCCAGTATGAAGACTTGTCTAGGGGGGATAGGGGCACAAGGGGCAAGCTCTGGGGAAGTATTGAGCACAGGGAAACTAAGTTTAGATGTTACACATGGTGTTGGGCTTGTGGTGTGTGATTTACTAAACAAAATACTGGTGGGAGCAGGTACAGATCTATGTTCAGGTTTCTTCATTGAAACAGGTGGTTTGGGGTATGTTGAATCATGAGGTAAACTATTAACTAGATCAGTTTCCAGTTTTTCCAGATGTTTAAACCTGTTGTATGTTTCAACTGGGGCACTATTATAAATCTGACCCTGTCTCCTCTTTTTAGATTTAGTTACAAAGGCCCAGCCATCATTGTCAGCAAGGGACTACAATTCCTCTTCATTTAGAGGAATGGGAGTGGGGACATGGGTACATCATTACTTTTGATGATGGTTTGTGAAATCTCCTCATCCAAGGAGGTAGCAATGGGGGGGGGGGTATAATTCTCAATGTAGTCAATAAAACCTTCCAATTCCTTTATGTCTGTAGGCATTTGTTTAACATTTAACATGAGTGCTATTTCCTCCTGTAGAGTAATGATTAGGAGGCATTTACTGCAGACAAAGTCATCCACAAGACTCCCTTCACAAAACATAAAACATTGAACACACTTGGTGTATCCCCCCCCCCATCTTATTAGATACTTCAAACTAAGGCACTAACCTCCTACAATATTGTTTATTGGTATGCTCGACTGTGCTGTGATCCCAGCGTGCCCAGCAGACACAGCAGACATGTGCAGACACGCGTGTCTCTGCACATGTCTCTTCATGAGGCCCTGCTCACTAGAGGAGCTGTTTTTGTGGCCAGAAAACCAGAAGTTAGTGGCCATGCACTTCTGGTTTCTGCACTAGTGTGACAAACAAAATATTCTATTAAGAACAGCACTATGTGAGTGCTAAAACACCTCAGCCCAATATTAGGGCTCAAAATGTTGTTCCTGTACTCCACACCTGTAATACACAGCTAGATGTTACTTCTAGGAAATGCTTGGACCTGGGTAGACCCTCCAGTATCTCACAATTCTAGAAGGGTACCAGGACAACACAGTATGAATGGTATATACAAATCATTTAGATAGAATAAAATATAACACTGATTTTAGCAGTTATAATAGTGTAGACACCACCTCTCACCAGAGGTCCACTTACTCCAGCAATTTAATGCTCTCTGAGCCCCGCTCGCTAGAGGGGCTGTTTATGTAGCTAATACTGGACAACATATTGTTTGTGTCCTAAGTTACTTCACTCACATTGCCCATGCACTGTCATGGGTGAACCTTTTTAGATCTGCCTCCCATTTTTTCCAATGGGAATGTGAAGTAGTTATTATTAATAAAAAAATATAAAGCTGTGATATTAATTTTGATCTACTAGGGACCAGATCTAACTGATCAAATAAAACATTGTTTTCAAAACTGAGCATCCAAATCTCCATAAGCCTCCCAGTCTCCAAAAGAATTAATAAGGCATTTCAAATTTGTAGATTACTATAAAATATGTTCCTAGGAACCCTAAATAGCTCTTCTATTTGTTGAACACATCTAATATGGTGTTCCATATATAGATTTAATATAGTATGAATTCCATCATTATTCAACCTCTTTACTATATGTAGACAAAATATAAGATGAAAATTGCTTCCATAAATGGGAGTTAGTTCACACAAACAATTTTTAATATGTACATATCTCATGACTTTTTCCGATGTGAGTAGCACATCTGACATTAAAATATTATCTCCACTGGATATAATCTTCTTTCTGAGATTTTGGAATATAAGTTATATTTTAGTGAATGATGACTTCCCTATTTCCATATACATCTAGGGGGACGAATAACACTTAAATATTCTTTTATGGGTTCCAGTATTGCTGCCCAGTGATAATGCTGGAAATTCAGAAGTTTTAAACCTAGCTGATTATAATGAGCATATAATCTGTTTGTTTTTAAATCTGTGGCATTCACCTTTCCACACTGAATTTAGATATCAATTTCTCTATTCTGAGAAAAGTTGACCTTGGAATTGACACCAGAAGTACCTGAAACACATGTAAACAAGATCTGGCCAGAGCTGATAGATCTGCTGGAGAGGAATTTGGTGAAAAATATTGAATATTACCAATGTTAAAAGCTTTTATTATCAAAAGGTAATGCAGACTCCTAAATCTGTTGTTTTTGTCATATTTGTACTCCAAATTTTCAGCACAGCCTTGTTATGACCTTGCCTCATGAAGACTTCTTCATGAGGGCAAGGTCATAAAAGCTGTGCTAAAAAGTCTAAATATGACAAGGCAGAAACAAATGTTCACATCTTGCCCAAAAGATGATTTCATTCAGGGACTGCAAAATTAACTTTGGGATGCAAAAACAAACATGTTGGGCAGCAGTTGAAAAATGACAGCTGTCACATTCATGAGGTGCTGTAAAGAAATGGCTACACTGAAAATGTTGGGCAAAAATATTGAATATTACCAGCTTACGAGCATGTGTTTGCAAAATTCAGCATAGCCTGAGAACATTTTTGGTTTTAAATATTTTTTCACCAAATTGAGAACATAGCCTTCTTATGACACCACCTCATGAACAATGGCAGAGAAAATTTTCAACTCCTGCCCAAAAGGTGATTATGTGTGGGGACCCCAAAATCACCTTCTGGGATGCAAAAAACATTTTGGCCAGGATTTAAAAAAAAAACAGCTATCACATTCATTAGGTGCTATAAAGATATGGCTATGTTGTCAATTTGGGGTAACAATATTGAAAATTACCAAAGTTACGAGCCTGCATTCACAGAATTCAATGTAGGATAATAACTTTGTTGGTTTTTAATATGTTTACACCAGATTTTCAACATCACCTTCTCATGACCCCACCTCATGAACAATGGCAGAGAAAATATTCAATTCCTGCCCAAAAGGTGATTTCGCACAAGGACTGTCAAATCACCTTTCAGGACAGATCTGCATAATGACAGTTCAATTGTTCATGGGTTAGAGTCCCAAAGAAGGTATATTGAAAATTTGGGCAAAAGATATGCACAAATGTCCAAGTTATGCCACTGAGTTCAAAATCCTACTGAAATACATTGAACCATATACCTATTTCTTCAGTTTGTGGTCCAACATTGAAGAGTGAAGATGTGTCTGTGGTTGAGAGAGGATTACTGTGTTGGACCTCCAATGGATAAGTAAGGGCTTGGAGGGATGTGAGGTAGTGGGTGCTAAGTGGGAAAGTTGGATGGGGGCAAGGAAGGGTGCAAAAAAACATCAATGGATGGTTTTCTTTTTACAGGTGTAAAAAAAACAAACTCTGGGGGACTGGGCAACCCCAGTGTCATTTTTATGTTTCTGGGGGGATGGTGAGTGCAGAGAGGGAGGGTCAGGTAGGGGAATATGTAAAAGAAAACAAACAAAAAATACATAAACAGAGAAGTCCTGATCTGGACGCTGGGGAACTGGGGACCCCCAGTTTCACTCTTATGTTTCTGAGGAGGGATGTGGGGGTGCTAAGAGGGAGGGTCAGTGGAGGATATGGATATGTACAATTTAATTAAAAAAATTGGCACCATCCTGCTCGTGACACTGAGGGATTGGGCATCCCCAGCATCATCCTTATATTTCTGGGAGGGTGGGGGGTGCTGAGAGGGAGGTTCGGGTGGGGGGATATCTCTAATTTTAAAGAAAAAAAACACAGTCATGGGAGAGCAAGGCACACTCTGCCATGTCCAAGATGGTCACAGCACTCCATTGAGCATGCTCAGTAAAGTGCGGTGGCCATCTTGGACATGGTACAATGTAATAGTGTTCTGCCATGACCACTGTTCTTGTTTTTCTTTAAAATTAGAGATATCCCCACTCAACCTCCTCTCAGCACCCACAACCCCCCAGAAATATAAGAGTGACACTGGGGGTGGCCAATCCCCCAGTGTCATGATCAGGACACCACTGATTTAAAACAAAAAATAGTGCAATGTGAGTGGAGTGCTTCACAGACACAGAGGTGACTGTGGTGCAATTCTAACAAGTTGTTAGGTCAGAAAGAATGCAGAGTCCTTTTTTCATACCAAGAGATCTGCAGGGCTCTGCCCACTGCATACTTAATATTGTGAGAAAAGGAACCCCAAATTGAACTAAGCTAAATGTGTGATTAAGCACAAAGCAGAAAAGACTGCACAATTTATTTTCCATAAATGAAGAGGGAAGGCATAATTGTAACAGATAAAGAAACCTTACAAGATCAAAACAGGATGGAAGTTTATGAACTTGGGCATGGAGGTCAGGGACAAAACCCAGTGGAGAAAATCTCTGGGATTCAAGTTCTTAGGCCACCGTTCCTTCAGAGTTAGTATATTATTAAGTAATTTTAGTACCTGTCTCTGAATTTCCTCATCTGATGTGTAGGAAGGCATGTACTGAAAAGAAACTGTCTTGTCATGACTCCTGCTCAGACTAATGAGTATTGTAGTACTGACTGTGTATCATCCTCATGTGGCACCACACAACTCAATGACTAGCAGCAAACCTTTAGGTGGGAACAGTGTGAGCTGCAATGGAAATGTTATTTACCTGGAATATTATGCTCAGTTCTGGAGTCAACACTTCAGAAAGGACAAAGATAAGCAGGAGTTGGTGCAACGAAGAGTCAAAAAATGATCCAGGCCCTGCAGGACAGATCCTATTAGGACTGACCTAAGGCCCTGAACATGTACTGCCTGGAAGCCAGAAGGGAGAGAGGTGACATGATAGAGATCTAGGAGTTGAACAGTGAAGACCTATTTATTAAGAATATGGATGCAGGTAGGAGGGGCACAGTTTGATGGCATAAAACAATATAATGCAAAAAAGCACAAAAGAGTAATAACACTTGAAATTCGTTGTCAAATAGAATACATAAGAGAGCAGTGCAACTAAGTAAACAATACAATATAGTATGTTACATTCACCACTAAAGTGCATTACTTATATTGTTTTTCTTTGCTTTAGCTTTAACAAGGCCTTGTTGGCAAAATTAGCCATTGTAGAAATTACTGGTTTCTGGTTGGAAAATAGCAGCATTTTAATACTGTGCATTCAGCTTTTGGCAATAAATCAATATACACATTTACAGCTGAAGAAATCCAGTGGTCCCTCTACACTACCTTGCAAGGACAGTCAAAATGGTATGTGTAACAAACACATAGTTCATCTATTACAGATGCACGAGTCTAGTAATAAATCAGCTCTTTCAAATCTAGTAAGAGACCTCCTTCTTTTCAGTATACCTATGCAAGGTTATTCAAAGCAGACACTACAGTAATTGCAGTACAAAGCATTTTCCAAAACAAAAGAGCACCAGGCCCTAACAAAAGGGATATTGGGATGCTCGTTAACCCAACCAGTGGTAGCAAATTGAATAACACTATTGCAGAACATAGTGCCTAGTGCAAATTGACCCACAAATCACAGAACTAGACACTGACTGTGATCACTAAGGCATTCCAACATATCATAGTAAGACAGTGAATGGCAGACAATGGGAGTGTCACAAATCTCAGTAACAGTGCCCAGAAGGACAACAGACAACCATGGCAGATGACAGACACAGGTGTGGAAGGTAAAGGCACTTCAGTGGCAGCACAAAATAAAGAAAGGCCAATGGCACAGATAAACCACAAGAAAAACAAAAAACAAAAAAACACCAAGACACAACATGAAAAGAATGAATAACAATAACATACACAAATGTCAAAGTTACACCACCAAAGGTGTAGATGGAAACTAAGGTAAATGCACATTGCTGTACTCAAAGGCGGACAAAGTTTGACTGCAGAACACACCTATCCATGTGGCTGGCTATCCAAAGCCTAACAGGTCCATCACAACCATGACTGCAAGGCTGCAAACAGCTCTCAGCTACTAGTCACCCTCCTTCTGGCATTTCTCCACTGCTGTGTGCTGCATATGGTGCAGTGCCAATCCCTTCATGGCCTGCCAATATCCACCACAGGTGCTTCAGTGTCTTCCTCATTTGGCCTTGTAGCCCCCACATGAAGTGAAGCATTTGGTGCATCACCCATAGAATCTTCTCCATCAGTTGGTTATTAGACCATGGCCCTGCTGCTCCCAGAACAATAACAGAACAACATCAGCAGGTGTATATCACACCACAGATATAGGGATGTGGCATATTACATATGAGGGACAACTAGCTGGTGTGCACAGGATACAAGCTATTGGTGGGACTGACTGCCTTGCATTTATGTAGAAAACATGCACCTATGCCTTGCACAGTGACACAACCAGATTAGGGAACAACAGGATATTCACAATGCAGGGTCTGGAATGTATGGTTGGGTGATGTGTACATGCCCCCTGCCCAGTGTTGCTGGCAGTATGAGTGTGGTATGGAGGACAATGCTGGGTGTCCCACTATAACCAGCTGCCCCATGTGTAGGTCAAAAAGGTAACATAAATGACGTCACAGTTCACTATGGCAGCACTGTTCGTGCATGTGCAGTGGATAAATGTGTGGCACTGGTAGTACATGGCACCGTTATTGTATGGGGAGGTGGTAGGGTCCCCTACCATTGGTACATGGACATGCACATCCTTGCATGCTGTGACTGCCATGTACTAAGGTCTGTAATGTGTGTTCACCATGACACATACAGGGAAAACAGTGTGAGAAAATGTTGCAAGGCTGCCACACAGTGAAGGACCACCATACTGCAGTGTGCAAGTGGCACATATGCATACTAGTAATCACAGCTACACACACACACACACAGCAGTGGTGCAGATACAAACACAGTTCAGGTACTGCACACACAGAGACAGTGGTAAAGATAAAATGGCATGTCATGAGTGTCACAATCACACTGTGAAGCTCTGTGGCCAATCGATAGACATGGCCATACTGCCAACATGGACAACCACATCTCTGAGGACTGGTTCAACTACTATAATTTGCCATTATTTCTTACAGTTAGTTCCAAGTTCATGGCCTTTGTACTGAATGTGGTAATAAAATTAGGTGCTTGAAAGTGGGTGAATTCAGTACACAGGCCATAAACTTCGAACTAATTGTGAAAAGAAAATGGCATATTCTAGGAGTTGAACCAACCATCAGAGATGTGGTTGTCTGGGGTCCAGTGGTGTCTTATAGAAAAGGAAGGAATCTGTCTGATATCTTTGTGCACAGTTCAGAAACAGTCCAGAATATAAAGAAAAATCACCTCCCTATGGGAACATACAAATGTGGAAATTGTACAGCCTGTGAGCACATCAAGGTAGGAGAGAACACAACTTTCATTTGAACTGGTGAATGTTTAAAGGTAAACAGTTTCCTGTAGCCCTGAATCAGTTGAGTACATATCCTTATGTACATGTGGATGTTTATATGTAGGCAAGACACTCAGGAAGTTCAAAACCAAAATTTTGGAACACCTTAGGCACATAAAAAAATTGATGCCCTGAAAGTGCTCTGGACGTAGACATCAAACTGCTAGCCAGGGCCATGTCTTTTCATTTAAGGGATTACAGAAAGTCACTCTTGGACCCAGAGGAGTGGACCTTGACAATAACTTGATGTGCAGAGAAACATACTGGCAGTATAGACTGAAAGCTAGTACACACCTGGGACTTAATGAACATTTCCAGCTGGCAACTTTTTTTTTTTTTGCCTTATCTCTTTATCCCCCTTCGTGCTCCACCCCAGCCACTCCTTCAGGCTTTATGCCTAGGCTCAGATCTGACCCATTGCACTCCCCTGAGCACTAATCCTGCTGAGCAGCCAGCCCCAGGGTAACCTCTAACTTAACCTTCGGGGTGGGTTCCTCTCCTCCGAGTGGGAAGGCACAGGCCAGAGGCAGACCAGCACAACTACTTGGCCCCAGAGTGCTGCTGAGATGGATGGCTCTGCGAGACTTTCGATGGCCTCGGACAGCCAGGCAGCCATCATCTGGCTGAACATGGAGTGGGTATTTCCACTTCTCTGGTGACGTTCCCCCACGTTGCATCTGCAGTGCTCCCGATGTCCACCGGAGGCTGCTGCAGAGCAATGCCATCCCACTACCCACCCCAGGAGAGGAGAGCAGTCCTGTAGATGCTCAATCCCCTCCTTCCCTGCCAGCCCCCGGCATCTCAAGTCCTTTACCAAACCCGGGATCGCCGGCGTGGCTCGAGGTAAGGCACCAGCACCTCAGCCCTCTGCACCACCGGGCCAGCTTTGGAACCTTTTTTAATAAGAAACTGCTGAGGGATCGACAAGTACAAAATATCATTAGTATAAGATAGAGAGATGGGACACAGCATTTGCTTCACAGTCTGTGAATAATCAAGCACTTTTATAGACTTCCTTTTGTCATATTTTCTTACTGATCCTATTTTTAACAGCATTTCTCCACATTCAGGCTCCTGCATCTATGAATTTGCCTGCCCTATCTATTTATGTCTTTATTTGGTGGAGAGTATGCTAGCATAAGGGAAGCTACAGGCAAATGTATGATATTTATGAACTTTTAGCATATCTGCAGTATTTAATATATATTACTAGTATAGTATGTATTAGTACATCTGTAGTATCTAATAAATGACAAGAAATTTTGCAATTTTGCACATTTCTAATGTTATACTATATATGCTTTTTATATATGGTAGGTACACTTTAATGTAGGTTTTACACTTGGTTTTAATGATGTGAATGTGCACTGTGGTTAAGCGTGAGTCTAACTTTACTACTGCTGAGTGCTATATATTTGAGGTTTTTATGTCTGTCTTTCGTCTTGAAAAAAGCATCAGTGTGACATGAAACATTGATCACGTGAGGGGGTGCTACTTTGTTTTAGCTGTACTTTTAGTAAAGTATTAATTGTGTCCTAATGCTGGACTCATGTTTGAAAGTGAGTAGAGCCTCCTGTTCTTTGTGTTGCAAGTTGCTGTTCTATTTGGCTCCTTATTTGGTGCTTTTGAGCTGCCTTCCTACCTTTATTATTATGTGACTGTACCTGCTATGTACAATCTGAAACCTCATCTACACAGTGTTTGTGACTGTTGTTTTTTGCTGTCACAGCCCAGTTTACAGTCATTATTACCACAAGTCAAATATGGAGCAGGGCCCACTAACCAGTCACAAATCCAGTTTGTACCTTGCAAATCACCATCTTTTTGGATATATTAATTGGGAGTGACTGAATGGCCTGGATTGAACCATGGGTTCTATCTAGCACCATTTATAAAAAAAATAACAAAATTGTAAGTATTAATTTGTGAATTAACTGATACTGATTTGATTCCCTTACGGCTCCTCTACAATGTACTGTATGTGTTTCATCATGATTGTGTCAAGATGAAGAAGCCATTTAGACTGAATAGCAGAACCCCTGTACATGCCAGCAATTAAATCACACATGTAGTGACTTTAGAATTACCTGTAACATAAAACAAATGTGACTTAGTAACATTTATTAAGTAAAATTACAGGTACTCGATTGTTTTTAAAATGTCTTAAATATTTTATTACAATGGTTGTAAATATGTATATGTTTATATGTCTGCATGTGCCGTTTAGTCACACTTTTTATGAATAGCACCTTAGTCTGTCTTAATGGTGAGTAAATGGGGAACTGTCCCCTCAGGAGTACACTATATATGAAGTCAAAACTAAGGCGTCTTTGTGTGAAATGTGTTAGGTAGTTTCCAGAGTGGACTTTTTAACTTTTGTGCCACCAGACACTTCAAATAAAGAAATTCAAGGACTGATTACAAGTTGCCCACTTTTTAACTTAGGTGGAGAGTGTTGCAAGTTTTTTTCTTGTCTGCTCTCCTACTCTTTCCCCCTAAAAATATTTTCCCTTGCAGCTAATTATTATGGCCCCTGTTTTCTCTTTCATGTTGTTTATTATATAGCCCCCATTTTTTGCAAAGCTCGCTATATGCTAGGAAAGCAGGTAGCATAATTAAGTCTCACCTAATAGAAACATAGAAACTGATGGCAATAAAGTCTATTTGGCCCATCCAGTCTGCCCCTTTTTGTTGTGATTGCTTTTGATGTACACACTTCTAGGTCTATGTCACATTCTCTTCCACGTGTTTCCTATCCCTGATTATGATTCCCTTCTGCCTATCCCAGGATTTCTTGAATCCCATCACTGTTTTCACCCACACTGCCTGCACTGGAAGACTGTTCAGGGTATCCACTAACCTTTCTGTGAAGAAGCATTTCCTCACATCTCTCATGAACCTACCCGTCTCCAGCTTCATATTTTGCCTAGTTGTTCTAGAGTAACCTTTCCTCTGAAAAATACTTCCCACCTGTACCTTATTCGTGCCTGTGAGGTATTTAAAGTTCTTAATCATATCCCCTCTCTCCCTCCTCTCCTCCAGGGTGTGCATGTTTAGTTCTTTTAGCCTCTCCTCATATGGCTTTTCATGCATGCTCTGTACCATTTTGGTAGCTCTCTTCTGGACTGCCTCTACTCTATGTCTTTTCTTAGATGTGGTTTCCAAAACTAGACACATCACTCCTAGTGGGGTCTTACCAATGACCCGTATAGAGGTAACACCACTTCCTCTTACTGGTGATAACCCTACCTATACATCCCAGCATCCTATTAACTCTCCCGATTGCTTTGTCACACTGTCTAGCCACCTTAGGTTCCTCCAATATGATTACCCCTGGTCCCTTTCCTGCTTGTTGATTTCAAGTATCTCTCTCCACATTTTGTACTCCACCCCCAGGTTTCTGTGACCCAAGTGCATTATTTTGCACTTTTTTGCATTGAACCTTAGCTGCCCAACATTTGAGCACTCCTCCTGCCACTTCAAATCGTAACCTGCTCTGCTCCAACCTAACCATGTTAATTGTATCAAGTCTCTCCCCATAGTATCCATTCTAGCTCCTGCTGTCATTTATCTAGTTGCTCTTCTTTGGACTTTTTCTAGTTTATTTTTGTCCTTCCTGTGGTATGGATTTCATAACTAGCAGCAGCATTCCAAATGAGGTCTCACATGTGCCCTATACAGGGCACCATAGCTTTCCCGGATCTACTTACAAAGTGTCTCTTAATGTAGAAAACAGCACAGACTGGGACTGGCTCAAAAGAATTTCCATCAAACACTTTCTGCAGCCAGTATTAAGGAAAAAAGGGTGCACCTTACCAGGACCAATCAGTCTAAACACACATCCGAACTTGGAAGAAAGATACAGCACTCCTGGGTGGGTGTAGCATATATTCAGTTTACTTCACATTACACACCATTAAGCAATAATGTATGTACAGGGGTTGGATTAACAGTTTATTAATCACCCCCTTGTGAGTAATGAGGCAAGAAGCATAGCCGAGTGCCATATTGCCCCAAGGGGGTGATTAACTGAATGTTAATGTAACCCCTTTGCATACATTTTTGCTATTATTATAATTGGGAATTTAAAAAAATCACATTTTTCATTTGTGTGAAACATTCTATTTTGTGGTTAAATAGTTCCTCTGCCTTATTCTGTGTGGTAGTTCTGAACATTATGCTTTGTAAACAGATAGACTTGGCAAACAAACTTGTTTAATGTCAATTACGATTTTTACAGCAAGTTCCAGAAGAGCTTTTGTCTAGAAAAGGATATCTAGGCTGTGTAACTGCCTGATATGCGAATTGGGAAATGAGTCTAAGAAGGTGTTTAGTTTAGCATGTTTTGAAAAGTGCATTTAATAAGGAGCATGAGCAGTAACTTAAACAGGGTTGAGGAAAACTACTCAATGCATGCTTTGGCATGATAGATGATCATCTGCACAGCTCCCTGCAGTTAGTTTTACAAAACGAGACATCTAAGTGTGTGTTTAGATTTAGATCGAAACACTGAATATGATCATGTGCTGTAGCGCTATGGAATCTGCATGCAAAGATGGGTCTAGTGCGCATGTCATTATTCAATGTCACAGTTTCTAAAACATTTAAAAATTAGACAAACTACTAATTTGATAAATCTAACTATACAGAGTTGTATAGATGATTATGTACTTTGTTGATCCATGATGAATACAAACTGAGTTATACAAAAGGAATTCATCAGTGTGCGTGTTTTGAAACTGATTGTAGCCACACTGTTGGCTGGAAGGGAAGGGGGAGATTCACTCAATGTGCACATCTATTTGAAGTTGAACTAATAAACAGTCAGCATGATAGAAGCTGGTTTTGACATAGAAACATACAAGCTGATGACAGATAAGGACCGCAAGGCCCATCCAGTCAGCCCATTTCTTTTTCTACCTTATAAATGTGCCATTGGCCTTTGCTCTCTCAATAGTCTATCTATTCATACTCATCTGTATTGCTCCCTTATGCCTATCCCATGCCTGTTTGAAGCCCTGCACTGTATTCATATTCACCACTTCCTGAGGTAGGCCGTTCCATGCATCCACCACCCTTTCTGTGAAAAAGAACTTCTTCACATTAACCTTTAATCTCTTGCTGTGTCCTTTTGCCCTGCTATTTTTCTTATATTGAAACATGTTAGATTCTTTCACCTTGTTAATGCCCTTAAGGTGTTTGAATGTTTCGATCATACCACCTCTCTCCTCTCCTTTGCTTTAGGGTATACATATTGAGCTCCGTTAATCTGTCCTCATATGATTTCTGATGCAGTCCCTGCACCATTTTGGTTGCCCTTCTCTGGACTGCCTTAATTTGGTTAATGTCCTTGTGAAGGTGTGGCCTCCAGTACTGCACGCGGTACTCCAGATGGGGCCTAACCAGTGTCTTATAAAGAGGGATTATTACCTCCCTCTTCTGACTTGTGATACCCCTACTAATACACCCCAACATCCCTCTAGCTTTACCTACTGCATTAGTGGTCTGCTTGGTTGATTTCAGGTCATCGGTGATGATGATGCCCAAGTCTCTTTCTTCCCTTGTGACTGCCAGCAACTCCCCTCCCAGCCTATAGGTGGTTTCAGGGTTTCTCTTCCCTATGTGCATGATCTTGCACTTCTTTGCATTAAACCCCAGTTGCCACTCTTCCCACCATTTTCCAATTTATCCAGATCTCTTCTCATTCTGCCCACCCCATCTGGATCATCTACTCTGTTGCAAATCCTGGTGTCATCTGCAAACAGACAAACCTTACCCTCCAGTCCATCTGCAATGTCACTGATGAAGATATTGAACAGGACTGGCACCAGGACTGATCCCTGAGGTACCCCACTTGTTACTTGCATCCCTTCTGACTGTATACCATTTACCACCACTCTCTGTTTCCTGCCCATCAACCAGTTTGCCACCCATTTGACCAACTTCTGACCCACCTAGAGTCTACCCAGCTTATTAATCAATCTTCTATGTAGAACAGTATCGAAAGCTTTGCTGAAGTCAAGGTAGGCAACATCAACTGCTCCTCCTTGGTCTACCACTTTGGTTACCCAGTCAAAGAAATCTATGAGATTAGTTTGACAGGACCTTCTTTTTGTAAACCCATGCTGTCTTGGATCCTGTGCTCCTATGGATTCCAGGTGTTGCACTATCCTTTCCTTAAGGAGTGCCTCCATAATCTTGCCCAGTATTGAGGTAAGACTAACTGGTCTGTAGTTCCCTGCCTCCTCCCTGCTACCACTCTTGAGACGTGGGATCACATGAGCCCTTCTCCAGTCTTCTGGGACCTCTCCTGTGCTCAGATATTCACTAAACAGTTCTGATAATGGCTTTGCTAGTTCTACCCTTAGCTCCTTTAGTACTCTGGGATGTATGCTATCAAGTCCCATTGCCTTGTCCACCCTGAGCTTATTGAGCTCTTGCAGGACCCTTTCTTTTGTGAGGGGACTAGTGCACACCTCCCTCCCCCCTGTGTTCATGGTGCCGAGCTGTGGTCCCTGCCTTACCTTTTCTTCAGTAAATACTAAGCAGAAGTATCTGTTTAGGATGCAGCCAGTACAGGTGCTTTTGTTTAATTTTTCTGTGGATGTAACTATTTTCCCTTTGTTTGCTTCTGAAGGCTGGGACTGATATGCTTGGCCAGATTGTATAGTTGGGAGTGCCGTGATTTGGCTGCTGATGTCGGGGTGAGGTTTTGGATATTCAGTATTGGCATGCTCAAAATACCTGCATTGACTTCTAACTCTTTTTCTTTTAAAAATGTTGAAGTACCCACAGTTGTTTTTATTCACTTTACTGAACTATACAGTGGAGTTCACTGCTGCAGTGTTTGAACATCGACAGCCATGTTTTTTTTGTTTTTTTTTTAGTTTGTTTCTGGGCACTTACTGGCACTTCTTTCTTTCAAAAGTAAAATCTAGTGGCGCTAGTAATCAGGCTATAGATAGTAGGGTAACATGGGTTAATGTAATCCTATTAGAATCGTCCCTGCCAATCAGAGACAGTATACCAAGTTCACCTTATAATAATTCAAAATAGCAGCAATACTGGCATTATTAAACAGATTCAATCCATGTGCTAACATAGTCCTACGTCCTCTGAGGAAGGCGTCATTTGTGATGCAGAAACGTAAATAGTCTGATTGAGCCTGGCATCCTTGCTAAGTCTGCGGAATTGAAATTGCATTTTGCATGTTGGAACCACAAATAGGACTATTTTAGCATATGGATTGAATCTTTTTATTGACACCAGTACTGCTGCTATTTTGAATGGTATGTAATGTGAAGTAAACAGAATATATGCTATGGAATATATGCTACACCCACTTAGGAGTGATGTACCTTTCTGCCAAGTTTGGATATGTGTCTACTTTCTCTTAATGTAGTCTAATATTTGTGCACTGACAACTTTCATTAAAGTTTGCTGTTAATATAATTGCCAAGTCCACCAATTTGTTATCCTTTCTTAGCTCAATTAAGTAATAAGGCATGACCAAGGGTTAGATTAACAGTCTATTAATCTCCACATGGGGTGTAATGTGGCACAAGGCACAGCAGAGTGCCATATTGCCCCTAGGGGGTGATCGACTGTTAATCTAACTTCTGGGAGTGTCTTATTGCTATTATAAAAAAATATTCCAAACAAAAAGTTTTGAAAGTATACTTTTTGAATGCTTTCCTCATTCAGAGGGAGATTTTTAATAAAACAGTTCTACCAAATGTTTATGAATGCTGGTTCAGAATCAGAATGCATAATTCCAGTCATTCAGCAGTGCTAGAGGATGGAATGCTGATAGGAAAAATCCATGTGCCATGGTGATCAGGCTGTACATGACAGTGTAACAGGAATTAATGTAAGGCTGTTAGACTCCTAAAAGCCAATCAGATAGTAGCATTTATGAGACCCTTTTTATAATATTTATTTGAAAGCAGCTTACCTTACTTTTGTGTTTCCCTAGATGCGGCGCTGTGGATTTATCCTCACGGTACTTCATGTTCCACATTTTTACCCCATCAGCTTCTCAATCAGTCTAATATTGTATCTTCTTCACTCTTTTTTTTATTCAATATGCTTTATTCGTAACACCACAGTACAATAATATTAGAAGTGACAGGTGAGCCTCCTATTACAGAACAAAAATTAACATTTAACAATGAGGCTTTAATATCCACAGTATCAGGCATTACAAAACATTTTTAACACAGTTCAAAACCCATTCCCTAAACCCCACCCACTAGAGCCAAGTATAGAGATCCAGAGGAGGAAAAATAGTAGGAAAATAGAAAACACAGTAAAGGCAAGAACCTTCACTATTGACCCAGATTATGATTTTCTTAAGGCTTCCATGTTGCAAGTGAGACATCTGGGGTACCCCATTTGGTAAGATAAGATTACAGCCTATCATTCATCTTGTCTATGTGCCTCTTAAGTTGTAAGGCCAACAGGATTTCTCTATGCCACTCAAGGACAGAGGGGATAGAATCATCTGTCCAGTGTCTCATGATTATCAGCTTGGCCACAGCCGATATGACAGCTATGTAGACTTTCCACTGTCTAATCATCTCTGAAGGGAAATAATTAAGTAAACAGATTTCAGGCAAAAAAAAAGTATCCAATCCCAAGTGGGAGTCTAATGAACTTTGTATAGCTTTCCAGAACATCTGGACCTTTGGACCTTCCCATATCATGTGATATAGATCCCCATAATCATCTTTGCACCGATGACATTGTGAGGAGGAAAGCTTCCCAATCCTATGTAATTTAACTGGAGTAAAGTAAAGATTGTGCATGATATTATATTGCTGCAATCTGAGTCTATCCTGTTTTATAAACTTATATGTCTTACACAAAATTTGTTACCAGAAAATTGGATCATCTTTGAGAGACAATTTCTGAACCCAATAATAACAGGTTCCCTGAGGCAACTATGGATCCAACACTTGCAATTCTTGATATACCCTAGAAAAGGAGTGTGGTTGGTCAGCTATGTATAAAAGAGAGGATAATTCTATCTTGGCAGGTTCTATGTCCACTGGTTTTTGCAAAAAAGCAATCACAGCTTGTCTAATTTGCCAATATATAAAGGCATTCCCACTAGCAGGGGGAATATTATGATACATTTGTGGATAAGATAAGGCTCTACCTTGGGGGGCTATGTCTTCTAATCTAAGCCCTACCAAGGGGGCCCAGAATGTGGAAGGGATAGAAGCATTTTGAATTTGCTGATATGGATTATGCAACAGAGGCTGTTTTAAAGATTTATGCCAATCTATGCTCAGAGAAGTCTGAACTTGGTGTAAAGCTTTGAGAGACCAGCCAATAGGATTATTTCTCAGTTCCTTGGGAATTAATTTTGGAGAAGAGTAAACAAGAGCTGGACGGGCGCAGGAACACTTAGCCACTAGGCCTTCATCAATTGGTATCCAGAGGGGCAAGTATGAATCAGAGTCTGTTGTATTTAATGAATGAACCCGATTTGCCAATTTACTAATATGAGCTGCTGCACAGTATTTAAAGAAGGCAGGGAGGGAAAGACCACCATGTATTTTTGAGACTGTTAGTTTGGAGTAAGCTCTTCTGACTCCCTTCCCTTTCCATACAAATTGATTTAATAATTTTTGCAAATTGGAGAACCATGATTTAGGCAGATAAAACCCTAGCATATTCAGGAGATAAAGAATCCGAGGTAGTACGTTCATTTTAATCATATGAATTCTGACCCAAAGAGATATAGGTAACATCCCCCATCTCTTCAGGTCAACTTGTATAGTGCTTAGTAATTTGGTAAGGTTTTCCTTTACCATTATTGCCATTTCCCTCAAGACTTTAACACCCAAATATGTCAGCGAGTTAGGTTCCCAATTCAAGCCATGATCCCCTATTTCACTCGACAAGCATCTCCCATTTAAAGGGAAAAGTTTGGTTTTAGAGAGAGTGAGTTTGTAGTAGGATACCTTTGAGAAATGTTCAATTTCTTGCAGTAAAGCTTGTATACTGGTCGCAGGATTCTCAACAGGTAACAATAAATCATCAGCATAAGCTGAAATAACATGTAAATAAATCAATGGCTCCAGATAGAGATTAAATAGAAGGGGGGAAGAGGGCAGCCTGGTCTGGTACCACAAGATAAAGGGAATAATTTGGAGAGGACTCATTACACCAAACTCGGGCAGTCAGAAAGGTATGTAATAATTTAACCCAATTTGTGAACCATGGTGAAAAGCCAAAACATGACAGAATGGCAAAAAGAAAGTCCCAAGAAACCCAGTCAAATGCTTTCTCTGTGTCTAATGCAAGGAGAGCAGCCGGAGTATCCGAGCTTTTGGTGTGGGCTATTAAATGAAGTAATCTATGCATATGATCATTAGAGGATCTACCAGCCATAAAACCAACTTGTTCATCACTAATGAGCTTACCCATCAGTGGCCCTAAGTGATTCGATAGCATTTTGGCTAATATTTTGATATCAAAATTTAATAGTGATATGGGATGACAATTTTCAGGATACAAAGGATCCTGATCTGACTTGGGAATTAGGGTGATGAGTGCCTCGAGAAAGTTGTTTTCAGAAAAGCCATACGTATACCAGGAGTTGAAAACCTTTGATAAAAAAGATGTGAATTCCTTAGAGAAAGCTTTATATAGATTAGTTGAAAGGCCATCTGGCCCTGGAGATTTATCAGGGGAGAGCTGTGCAATTGCTTGCTTGACTTCCCATTCCTGAATGGAGTGATCTAGGAAAGAGGAGTCACTTGGTAATAGCTTGGGGAGAGTGACCAAATCTAAATACCTCTCAATGTCCTCCAGTACTAATTTTTATGCTTTTGGGATTGCATACAGGGCTTGGAAGTATTGCCAAAAACCGGAGACAATTTCCCTTGGATCATTGGTTATAGGGCTCTCCTGTGTTATTCGTAGTGCAGATATAAATCTTGTGGTTTCCATTTGTTTGAGCCAGATAGCAAGTAATTTACCTGCTTTATCTCCAGATTCCAGGTACTTGAGTTTGGTTCTCTTGAGAGTGAGCTCAGCCTTTTGGGACAAAAGAACTGAGAATTGGGCCAGCAGTTCATATTACTGAACCCAATCCTCCTCCACTGAGCGACAGCTAATATTATGTTCGATGACCTTAACAGAATCTAAGAGATCCTGGGCTTGAGCTTTAAACTTTTTAAGTCTGGTGGTTGCTAACCGAATACATTCACCTCTTAAGGCACATTTTAAAGCTGCCCAAATGCTATCTATTTTGGTGACTGAACCAATATTAGTACTTAAAAAGTGGAAGATAAATTTTTTAAGGTGTTCACAAGTGCTAGGGTCTTGAAGGAGTTGGTTGTTGAAGTACCAGAGAAAATCTCTCCTTGTCCCAGATCATAGCAAATAAGTGAGAGAGACCGAAGAGTAATCTGATATTATTCGAGTGTGAATACATGCATCAATGATATCCAGAAGGGTATGTGAACTGATTAGAAAATAATCAGTCCTTGAACATGTTCAGTGAGGGGCAGAAAAGAAGGTAAATTGTTGGAAATCTGCGTTTAAGACTCTCCACACATCTATCAGACCCGCTCCCTCCATAAGTTCTTTGAGCGCCCTTTGGGCTGGTGACAAACCAGTTCTCTTGTTGTCAGATCTGTCTAACTGCAACTGGGGTGTGATGTTCCAGTCCCCTCCTAGAAAAATCATTCTGGGTGGATTAGTAATAACCAAGGTAAGGAGATGTGTAAAAAATTGGGGGGAATCTAGATTCGGACCATATACAGATACCAACAATACTTGCTGTGAAGCTAGGAACCCTTTGAGTAATATGTAACGTCCATTAATATCCCATATTTCTTGTTCTAGTTTAAATTGGGTATTTTTGTTAATTAAGATAGCCACTCCTCCTTTATTGGTGGATATCCCTGCCCAAATGCTTGCCCAACCCATTGCTTGCAAAGTAGGGAAGCATCTTCTCTTCTAAAGTGAGTTTCCTGCAAACACACTGTATCATCTTTCAGTGAGAGTAAATGTTTCCAAACCACCTGTCTTTTACATCTATCCTGAGCTCCTTTGATACTCCAGTTAAAGATATTAAACATACCAGACATTAGTTAAGGAATATAACAAGACTGAACAATCCAGTAAAGATAGGGAATATAAATCTTTTCATACCTCTAACACTTGGTTCCGCCCATAATAATATAACTAAAAAAGTTATTAACTCCCCCATGCCCAATTCACCCCCAAACTCCATTTAAACATTTTAAAATAATAAACAAACAACCTATATTCTACCCCCAGTTCTTTAAACTTCACTAACATATTACTCCTGTCAGGTAATGTCTTTGCACAGCCAAAAAACAAGCCCTCCTGCCCCACTCCCGGTAATGAAAACATTTTATAAAATTTGTGCCATTTTAATAAAATCAAAAATTACCTTGCCAAAAGCCAGGATATATCTTTTCAACTTCACTACTCATTTGTGCACTTAATTAACCTCTAACTAACAATAGTAACTTCGTATTTGTCTAACCATTAATAATGTACCATTAAAATTATTCTTTTGCTGACTGTAGTATGTCCATAGCAGGCGTAATGTTGATACAAGCAATTGGTTCCCAATACAATTCCACCATCTAGTTGTTAAAAGAGATAGTGCAAATATGCACTTATTGCTCGAGATTGCATACATTTAGTAGAAATCGCAATATTTAAAATCTAATTTTGAAATTAACAACACATTATGTGAATTGGACAAGTTTGCCAACAAATTATACAATAAAACAACTCTTTAAACACATTCCCTAATCTCCAAGAATGATCTTGGCTAATGCAGTTACTTGGTTGCTTGTCCAACTAAAATGAGTATTACTTAAATCCATGAGCCAGCTGTGAATGTAGATAGCGTCTCAGAATATTATGCTACTGAAAAATACAGCCGAATCCAGTACATCTCGTCTAGATTCACCTCAAAATAAGAAGATGGAGAGAGTCAATAAAGCAATATGTAGAATAAATATTCTGCATCTGAGTATCCGTGAAGCCGATTAGATCCAATTCGGAAAGGCTCCTTCAGTGAACCAGCAAGACAAATTCGCAGTGAGACTGAACCCCGCATTACAATAATGCTCAAAGGATCCCAAGATGTTGAACTTCAGATCCAGACTGATCAAACCTCAGTCTAGATGGAGATGGGTAATTTCAATCAGACCCTAGGCATCCTTATCTACCAAAATCAGATTACTCCAGACACATACAGCGCGAAGGGTCAAAGATACTCATTTATATAAGTTTGGGAGCAGCTTTTTAAGCTCAGTCTGAGCCTGATCATAACTTTCAAACAATAGCCACTGCTCATTTATTTTAACTTGTAAAAGCACTGGATATTTTAGTCTAAATTGCTTCCCAGCTGCAATTAATTTGGAGACGAGAGGGTGCACCTCTTGGTGCTTCACCCAAACAGATTGTGGCAAATCCTGGGTTATTCTGATCCTCCTACCTTCCCACAGAACCTCTTGAGGAGATTTTACCTGGGTAAGAATATGTTGCTTGTCTAAGTAATTAAGGAGCTTGCAGATGATCAGTCTGGGTGGTGAGCCAGGTGGAGGTAGAGGGCAAAGTGCCCAGTGGGATCTCTCCACAACATAAGTTGTGCCATTCGGGGAGGGACCAGTGATTTTCTCACAGACTCTCTGTATGAACAATATTGGGGAAGTACCTTCTTCTTTCTCTGGGATTCCAGTGATGATAATGTTGTTCCGTGTGCTCCTCCCTTCCAGATCCTCCAATTGTTCCTCAAGCTTCTTAATTCACCTGGTAGTGTTGGTACGATCTAACTCAGCGTTGTCTGTTTTTTTCTCTAAGGAAACTATATGAGTTTCCGAGTCCCTGACTCTGAGGTTCAGTGAGTCAATAGTGGTTTTGATACCGCGAAGCTCTGTTGAAATGTCTGCAATCGTACTTTGCAGAGGTATGATTATTTCCAGAAATCTCTCCTCCATCAGTGCCGTGGATCATGAGGCAGATTTAGTAGTAGCCTGTTTAGGTCAATTTGGGGCATGATCTTTCTCGGGTGATGGTGGGGGAGTGTGTTTGGGTGGTGCTTTATACATGTAGACCTCCATGGCAGGACTTCTGGAGTCTCCTGGTAGTTGACAAAAGTTTGCAGTCAGTTTCCAGAGAAAACTGGTGAATAGTGAGACAAATAGCCATATTTTTGACCAGGAGAGGAGCGGAGCAATGCAAGCTTGCTGCTTCTCGCTAGGCTGCCATCACGTGACCCCCCCCCATCTTCTTCACTGTCTGCTACAGTATGTCACCAATGTAGATGTCTTCTGTGAAAGTACTGACAGAAATTTCTGCTCCTTTTATCAGATCCCTGATGAAAATTGTGAACATCATCAAATTTTCCTCTTGTGATTCAAGGCCATTTATTCTTACCCTCTGCTTCCATTTAGTGGTGGGTGAAGTGGCCCCAATTCGCTCTGCGAAGTGATCCAGAGAGTGAAGGTGAATTCGCGGAGTGCTCCGCAACATGAAGCGGAGTACTTTGCATTATAATGGGTAACGCGAAGTCCATTGAAAACAATGACTTCGCATTACTCCACCTTCCCAAACCACTACTCTACCAATTCTTAAGGTGAAGTACATTGAAAACAATGTACTTCATCTCACTTCGCCTTGTTTTTAAGCTCCAAAGGCGAATTTTGCAGTGATTCAAGGGATTTCAGGTCACATGGGCTCTAGATTGTTCTGCACTGCCTCAGTTTGGGGTAGTGTGTGTATGAAGCTGTAGGAAAGAATCTGCTCTTAGAGCTCTGTGATTCAAACCTTCTAAATGCTGTTAAAAAAAGCCTTTTGGGGTCATTTGTTTTGCTGAAACTTTAGTTCATCGATTATAGGAAACCCTCCTGTGCTTATATCATCGAGCATTTATTGTTTGTGTGTGGATTTTGAATGTTAATGTACAATATTCAGTCTGTGTACTAAAAGACAGTGGAAGTGTGCTTTGGAGGAGGGGCGTATCTGTGATGTAGGTAGATTAACTTGGAGAAAAAGACAGAGCTTTCTGTTTTGGTGATATTTTTCTTGTATAACTGTGTTAATGTACATACAGTAATATTTTCAATAATTCTTGCCATTTCTTTGCTGATTGTTGTGATGCTACAGTGCATAATTTTAGTTTGTTTAAAATATGCGGTTATATTACTGAAGTTTTCAATTTGCTACGCATTACTTAGTGTGCGTGTGAGTATGTGTGTGAGGCGTGTCTTCAAATCAGACACCTTTTATTGTGCCACATAATTTCAGCAATGTGAACCTGCTATGCTATCCACTGCAGCTGTGTAATTTTTGTACTTCTTTGTGGTATCTTTACTAGTACTAGTGACTGTTACTGCAGCAGTGCAATACACTGCCCCCCCACAGCCTGCCCCAACCAGAAAAGGAATTCTTTTCCAGATTTTTGAATTTCTGATGGTGAGCATTGGTTAGGTGTTGTGCCTTTGCATCTGCATCTCTTCAGTGTGCAGCACAATCTTACTCTGTCTGTGCTTTTGCATCTCTTTAGGGCACAATCTCCATCTCTACCTTAAGTCACAATTGTTTCTTTGGCTTCCCTTCAGAGTACTGGACAGGTGTGGTGCATAATTCTGCATGAACATTGTACTCATTAATATGCGTTTTTAAGTCAGGACCATTATCATGAGGTATTCGTCATACAAATCACGTTCTTCATCATCATGGACAGTCACAAATCACAATTTATGATCATGTCATGAATCATAACATTAATCTTTTTTAATAGTTACTTGGATGTATTGTAAGCCTGTTTTGTAGTATCTCTCCATGCTTCACCACTCCTCCATTGTACTTATTAATGAGTGTTTTCAAGTCGGGGAGTTTTGTGTCACACCTCATCGGGGGGAGCCCGGGGAAGTACAGCCATAGGCATTCATATTTCGTCATCATCACGGTCACAAATGCAGTCACAAATCATGAATTACGATCATGTCACGAATCACATTAATTTTTTTTAATAGTTACTTGGATGTATTTTAAGCCTGTAAGAAAAATAAAATTTACAGAAAGAGCAGATTAAGTAAAAAAAGAGTACAGAAAAGGCAAAAAAATGTAGCTTTTAAAAAAGCTGTTGGGTCTAAATCAAAGTTTAAATCTCCTTCTCTCTGATCTCAAAGTATCAGCAGTCACAAAACAGACTACTCTCTCTCCATCTACACAGGAGAAAGTAAAAGTGTCTGCTTGTATGACTCACTTTCTTCCTGCCTAACTAAAGAGCATGTGACTTACAGTACTGTAAGCCATGTGATGTGTGGGGGGGGGGCTGCCAAATCTGAAACACCAAATGGGTCATTTAGAATCAAAATGAGGAACGCAAAGTCCATTAAAAACAATGACTTCGCCTTACTTCCCATTGCCATTCCACCTTAATGCGAAGTGGTAATGACAAGGTGGAGTGAGCACTTTGCATTGCCCACCCCACATAGTGGAGTGGCAATGCGAAGTGCCCACTTCGCGTTCACTTCGCCAGCGGAATTTAAATTCGCTGCATCTCTACTTCCATTCAGGTAACCAACCACCAATCTAGTGCATTATCTCCTTATTAATCCATATGTATTTAATCATATTAAGCAATTTTCCATGTGATGCATTGTGAAACACTTTGCCAACATCTAAGAAAAAAAAAACATCCATTGCTGTTCCTTTATCCAAGTTTTTAATAACTGGTTTGAAAAAGTTACTACATTAGTAAAGGATGCTGTGTTTTGTTTCTGTACCCCCAAATCATTTAATATGTCCTCTGTTATTTTTTGCCCTCATGAAGAATTTCATGATTTTGTATAGAATAACAAATATACTGACTTGCCTATAATTTTTCAGCTCACCTCTGTCTTCATTCTTTTTTTTTTATAGTTAATCATTTTATTGAGAAGATATTCATAGACATACAGTACATAAAGGAATGATTAAAAGAGAAGAGTAATTCCTTGTGCTCTAGAGTACAAGGTTTGTTATTAAAACATTTCTAACCCTTTACTTAAGCAGTAACATAGCCTTACCACTAGGTCCTATATCTACAACAACATGCCTACTCTTATAGTTTTCTTAAGTCACCTGATGAGATTTCCAAAAGATTGTATCGGTTTGCATTTGAGGTGCACATGAGCCTTGAGATGGGGGGGGGGAGGTGGACCCTGGTATTGGACCAACATATGACCTACTCAGGTGGCCTTTGGTGGTTACTGAAGTCAGCCTTCCTCAACTGGGGTGTTGCTATGGAGGTTTAAGTAGGTATTTGCCAATTAAGCCCATGGTATGATTACCTATTGGCTCGACATACTTTAAATAAGGGTTTCAGATATTAAGGTAATCTTGTGACCTTTCCTTTTCTTAGGTATGGCTGACATCTGTACCTTGGCAGCCAGAGATTCCAGGGCACATAGCCATTCCTGAAAGATGGGAATGTTTGTGGATCTCCATTTCCTTAGTATGAGCTTTTTGCCTCCACTGAGGCTACCAAAAGCCACTGCTGTTTCACCCTGGTGAGTGACCAGTTCCCAAATGGGAGGCTCAGCAGCATGGTGCCAGGAGTTAGTGTGGAGGGGAGGTCAGGGATTGTGGTGCAGGTCTGAGCCACCTGCTTCCAGAAGGATTCTAATGGCTTGCAAGCCCACAAGATATGGAAAAGGTCTGCTCTGGGGGAATCGCACCTCCAGCATTTATATTTTGGGAGCAATTCTAACAGTTTGAGTTGGGTTGGTGTGCGGTATCACTGGTGCATGATCTTGTTTTGTATTAGCTGGCTGTTCTGATCAGGGCATGCTTTGTATGCCAGCTTCCAACAATTAAGCCATTCAGCCTCCATTATAATCATGTTTAGGAAGCACTGCCACTTTTGCCTGGCTTTCTCTGTTGGGTCCAGCATGGCCTCGTATAAATATTTCTGTATGGTGCCCCTACCATGCTTAACATTGATATTGTACCCTCACTCAACCCCAAACTTATTGCTAACACTTTTAGTAATGCCTTCATGGACCTGAGTGGTGTCCTGCCACCTGGCTACTTCTCTCACCCCCTGTCAAGTGACTACTCTGGGAAAGAGACTCAGCACTCTTCTCATCCTCCTTTCAACTTCAAAACCCTCTCAGCCCATGAAGCCAGGAATTACCTACTCAAAGTATTAGGAAAATCAAGATTTAGTGGTGGCACCCTGGATCTTAAGTTTGTAGCCCTTACACTGGATGAAATTCTGTCACCTCTAACACATATTATTAACATGTCACTTAGTTTCTCTCAATTCCCTCAGAAATGAAAATCTGCCACTGTGACACCAGTTCATAAGTTTAGGCATTGCACAATTACTGGGAACTACAGGCCTATCTCTATCCTGCCCCCACTCTCAAAAGCTCTTGATCGTATAGTGGCTGACCAACTGAGTGAATACTTAGAAAAATATCAGCTACAATGCCCGCAACAACATGGGTTCAGAAATGGTCATAGTACTACTACCGCCCTTCTGGAGTTCACAGGCTTTATTCACCACTCCTTAGATCAAGGACACCTGGATGGTGCTGTTTTCATTGATTTAACCAAAGCTTTCGACACAGTAAATCCTGCCCTTCTGGTTGAATAGCTTACCACCATTGGCCTAGCTCGTGACAGCGTAGCCTGGTTTGAAAGTTACCTGCACAACCGTACACAGCAGGTGAAGATTGTTAACACCCTCTTGGATAGAAGACCTGTCCAATCTGGAGTTTCTCAAGGGTACATCTTGGGCCCTCTTTTGTTTAACATTTTCCTCAACAACCTTCCTTACTCCTGTCAGGGTCAAATCCTTTTATATGTTGATGATGTGGTCCTGTTTACCAGTGATTCAGACACTAAGGTTCCTGAATCCAGACTACAGAGTAATTTCATAGTTGTAGAAAGATGGTTCCATAAGCACAAGTTAGTTATGAATTACAACAAGACTAAAATTATGATGTTCTCCTGCTACCAAAATCGGCACATAACTTAACCTCTTTCTATTACCAATGAAGAGGGATCTCCCCTGGAGCTAGTTCAGTCCTTTAAATATCTGGAGATTGCTATTGACAGTATGATGACCTATGCCTATCACATTGACAACATGGCAAAAGCTGTTAAAACCCACATTGGGCTACTTTATAGGCATAAGCGATGTTTGACCCCAGAGGATCTTAACCTGGCCATTCAAAGCTCTCATGTCTCACTTACTGATTACAGCTTACCAATCTATGGATCAGCTACTGAAACAATTCTTCACTGCATCATAGTTGCACTCAACAAAGCATGTCAGCTCCTTACCTGCTCAGCCCATCTGTCCCATACCTGCGACATGTACGCTCAGGCTAACTGGCTCCAATTCAAAGGTAGACTCATGTACCAAGCATGTTTACTGTCCAAAAAAGTAAGCTTAGATAAAATGCCCCCAGGAGTACAAAAGCTTATTACCCCCACTATCAACTGTTGTATGCACCAGAAGCTCTACTAGCCAGATTTTTAATATACTCTGCTCTCGCACTTCTCTGGGACAAAGGTCCTTTGCCTACCGTGCTCCACTATGGATGAACTTGCTGCACCATGACATCACTTGAACATCCACCTTGGGCTCCTTCAAGGTTAAACTTAAGCAACAGCTAGTTGCTGATGCCAGTTATGGCTGCTTCTATTAAGCTTCCTTCTTGTAACCAGCACTTATTCTACTCTTATGCTGTCCTGACCTCATGCATAACTGTTCTCAGCATGTAAATAACTGTTCAAAGTTGCTATTCATTCTCCTTTCACATTTCCTCTTGATCCCTTCCACCGTTTCCCCTCAGCACTCTATGGCTTTCACTTATTCACCCTCCACCCTGTTATATCTCCTGAGCTCCCTTGCTGACTTTAAAATGCTTTGTCCCATACCTTCTCACCTCTGATGAGGCCCCTGGGCTGATGCCCTTCCTTACCTTGTTGATTATTAGATATTAGGCAGAGTCTGTTCTCATTTTCCTGTAAAGTGTCATTTCATAAGACCCCTCCCCCTCTAATATGACCCTTTTAATTCCGGGTTTTAAGCAAATATGCACCTTGGTATGCATTGTACAATGCCACATGTATTGGAACATCCCTAGTTATATATTGTAATGTTTTGTATAATTCCTTGTTTTGTTTGTTCTCCATCTCTTACTTTTCCAATATGTATTGTTCATCTGATGTGAAACCTATGAAATAAGCTTGTTCTCAAAGATGTTATCTGAAATTTCAATAAATAAATAAATAAATAAATAAAATGCTTCTTACTTGCAAAAATCTTCAGAAATTTGAATTGTGAAGTGCAAATTTGGTTTGGAGGCTCTGAAATGGCTCTAAGCAATTTTGACCTGAAATCAACAGGTCCTCCACTCTATGTATCTGAGCCATCTCCCATTGATCCAACTGCATGAGCTGATCCCCTGTAAAGACATGTGGATTCCTCCACAAGTATGTGTATGCCCTCAACCCATGGCAAGTGCCAGAAATGTGTGTCATTTTTTTCCAAGTCACATTCGAGGCTTTGATAGTGAGTCACTTACTATAGTTTTAGGGCAGTGTGTATCCCCAAGTAAGCTGAGGGATGGATACCATCCATTATTGAGGACCCTAGGTTCATCCAGGCAGGTCTGTCTGCAGTTGCATTGTGCAGTAGTTGGATAGAGTCAGCCACACTGAAAGAGAGCATATAGTGCCGGAAATGTGGGAGGTTCCAGACTCCTTTCTTCCAGTAAGCCCTCAGCTTCACCCTACTATATCTGGGAGAAGAGTTACCCCATAGGAAGTGGCCAATCATCGAGTCTATGCACCTAAACCATTTATCTGGCATCTCAGTTGGAATGTTGACCACAAAATAAAAGAATTTTGGGTCCAACATCATCTTTATGGCCTCTATCTTCCCTGGCAGATTTAAATTCAGGTGCACCCATCTGTTCAGATCTTTTTGCACTGCTTCCAGCAGGGGGAGAAGGTTATTGGGTAATACAATTTGAATTTGTGCAGGAAGGTGTATTCCCAGATACTTAATGTCTTTATCTGCCCATTGCATTCCAGAAACCATTATCATTCCCAGGGCAGTGAGGTGGTTCAGTGGGAGGATTTCTGATTTCCCTTTATTAATTTTTTTTTTGTGGTTAAAGATTTTGTATTGTTTTCATAATTACAGCACTACAGAACATATACATTGTCTCCCTTCTTGAACAGTGGTCCAATATCATTATTTAATTTCCATTGCTCAAGCATTTCCCCTGTTTCTAATGAAGCTATGGATATAGGATCTGTTTAATAGCTCCACCTTTTCCACTGCAGGTTCCTTTAAGACCACTGGGCCAATGTTGTCTGGCCCAGCTGACTTATCCAATAGCTAATCATGACCACCCCTTGAGATGCAGCAAAGTAACACTTAATTGGAAAAGGTGGGGTAAAGTCAGAAAATTCACACTACATGTAATGTAGCAGGGTGAGATTTCCAGACTTCACCACAACTTTATGAACTAAGTTCTTTATAGGAAAAAACATAATTTAAAACAAAATAAACAAAAAAATCACCCATGTAGCACAATTGTCCCACCCTCTGCAACCAGACCCAAGTATACAAATAACTCCCCATCCACCCCACCTTATAGCACTAATACCTCACTCTATCCCCATCTAGTACCAATAAAGCTTTTATTTGAATTCACCCTTTCCAGCACCCATGTTGCATATACTGTACCTGTGTCACCCATACAAACAGTAAAAATACAAGATCCTCAACCACCCACCCTCTGAAGCCTCTCCACCACTAATACCAAAAATATATACAAAGTGCTCTGAACGTCCTGCCCTAAGTTGATATTTATCCTGTAAAATAAAATAAAAAGATAGAGTCAGTATTACAGTGACACCTGATTGACTGATCACAAGGGCTATTCAGTTGTTACTGTACATGGCACTGTTCCATTCATTGCTGGTAGATCCAACAAACATGCTAACTGGTTGCTGTGAAGAGGGATCTTCTTTTTTCATTTTTCAGGTTAAGTATCAACATGTGACAGTAGTTTCAGAGCACCTTGTATCCTTTAAAGGTGAGTAGCGAATGGAGGGTGGTATTACAGGGTCTTGTATTTTCACTTAATGGGGTAGGTGGGAGATTGGAGTAATGTAGGGAATGCATTTTGATTGGGGAGGGTGAATTTAAATGCAAACTTTACTGGGAGTGGTGGGAAAAGGGGATCTGGGGGTAGGAGGGCGGTTGAGTTACTTGTATGCTTGGGTCTGGTATGAGGGCATGAGACACCTGTCCTGTACAGAAGGTTTGTTGTTTTAAATGATGATTTTTATTTTTTAAAGAAGCACATGTACTTGCACTTTGCTAGTGAAGTGTCACAACACAGTCACAGAAACAAAGAATTTGATGGCAGATAATGACCACTTGGCTCACCCCATATGCCCATCTTTTCCCTTCCTATACTGTCACTGCATATTCTGTTTGACCTCTCTCTCTCCTCCCTTTCTTTCCACCAAGATTCCCTTCATCAGTTTTGGTTTATTTGTTATACTGTACTGGAAAGGCATGTGAGCAAATTGCCTGTTTTCACAAGCATCCAATTGTGGACAAATACGACATGGGGTTACATGGGTTACATAGATTAGAGGCAAAACATCCAGAGATACAACATTAGCATTAGTACAAGCAGGACAAGAAGAACTACAGTGTATGTACAGAAAAAAAAATCAAGTGCATTCTTGAACCTCACCACTATTTTTGCCCCCACCATCTCTGCTGGAAGATTGTTTCAGGCATCAATCACTCCTTCTTTCAAGAAGAACTTGCTCAGATCTCTACTGAATGTAGTGTCCCCCTCGGCTTTATTGCATGTCCCTTTGTTCTTGTGCATGTTTTATTCTGAAAAATACTCCCATCCTGTACCTTACTTAATCCTGGGAGGTATTTAAAGATCTTTATCAGATTGCCCTTCCCTCCTCTCTTCCAGGGTATATATACTGAGGTTCTTTATTCTCTCCTCATAGGGCTTCTGATGCAGACCCTGCACCATTTTAGTTACACTCTTCTGGATAGTCTCCACTCTGTCAATGTCCCTCTGGATATGTGATCTCCAAAACTTGACACAGTACTCTAGGAGGGGTTTCACCAGTGATCTATACAGAGGCAACACCACTTCCATCCTTCTACTTGTGATACCCCTTCCTATACACCCCAGAATCCCACTGGCCCTCCCAGCTGCCTTGTGCTGCCTTGCCACCTTTAGGTCATCAAATATGATTACCCCCAGGTCCCTTTCATCTTTGATTATTGTCGTCACCTTTCCTCCCACTTTGTATGCCACTTATGGGTTTCTGTGCCCTAAGTGCATCATTTTGCATTGTTTTTGCACTGAAACCCAGCTGTCATACCCTAGACCACACTTGTTCATCTGGTAAAGTGTCCGTTTCATCAGGAAAAAAATACAGATAGTGCAACCTTCATAGATGAAGTGCCACTATACATGGGGGGGGGGTTCAAAGTATGTGACTAGATGTATTTTTCTATAGCATAACTTTGGAAATGTGTAAAATTGCTCTATTGTCCAAGTTTCAGAGCTGGGACATACTGTATCTAAGTCCAATTTTCAAAACTCTGGCTCAGTTATGTGTAACTTGTGAAGTTCAAATATAAATGTGCTTGGCCACAATTTTTAGTCTGATAGTAATCTGATCTGTCATTTAGAGCTGTAGCATTTTTATATCCAACAACCATACTGTAGCATGAACAGTTGGAAACTATGCAGGAAAGTCCTACTTTTGAAAATAGCCCCAGTTTATTACTTTTGAAAAAAAACCTTCCAAACATAACTTAAAGGTTTGTCCATTTTATTGCTTTTGAAAATCCTGTCTGATGTAACTAGGGGTTTTGCCCATTTCATAGGTTTTGAAAATCCCACCCTTAGTCTTTATCCAATGTAGCAGACACTTCACCAGGAAAGGAACTACACAAAAAGTGTCACTTCAAACTACACAAAGTCAGAAGACTTCACAACAAATTTTGTGAAGTGATTTTTTTTTGACTTTGCCCACGTCTAACTAACACCTGGCAAGGGGACCATTAAACTTCTTTATGTTGCTCAGGAAAAGCTTGCCCCAGTGAGTGTTCTGACCCTAAAAATAGAGAGGTGGGTCACTATGTGAGCCCATACAAGCAAGTATTTTGTATTCTATTGGCTAAGCCCAGCCTAGACAGACCAACTACTGTAGACTACCACCCTAATGGGCAACAAGGAAATCTATTATGTGTACAAGGGAATACTCATCCTGGTGAATGTTGTACCATTAATGTTGCTGGATAGACATTAACCCCTTTTGACTAAAGGTAGGGAGTGTGGTGGCAAGATGTATCCCAGACAGGCAAACAGAACTATCACCCTCATGATGTTCCATGTAATTTGTTAATGTTGCCAAGGAAAATCTCAGCTAGGGGGTAGTATCACCCTTAGAAGAGCAACAGGGACATTGCCCCTTATAAATAGAGGTTGGACTGTAACTAAAGAAAGGGAGTCTGGAGATTCTAATTAGTCCCTGACCCACAAGTACTGTATATGCTTGGGAATCACATAGCTTTCTAAATTTCATTAAGGTTCTCTGCTGGTAACTCAGAGGTTAAAGTTTATGATCTCCTGCTACCATGTCCTCTTGTGCATGTGCAAGGGGAGTGTCCTAGTGTGCTGTATACTGTGGGCTGTATGGTAAGCAAAATGCTATAGTACTTCGCTTTGTTGACTTCATGAAGTGCAAAGTGTTTACTTTGCATACAGTAGATTTTTGAGTTGCAAAGTAGCACTTTGCTCACAAAGTAGGCAGCACTTTTTCCTTTTCTTTCTGACAAACATAAATTTACCCCCACCCTCTGTGTTATATGTAATAAAAATTCTTCCCACCATGCCAAAAGATTAATGGGACAATGTTAACCCTTTTTGCATCATAATGTTTCTTGCTTGAAACCTACATTTTGTGATTGCTTACCTTCTCTAAAAGTCATTGAAGTTGTTGGTTGTTTGTTCTGCTCCCTTTCTTAGTACAGTTGAAATGCATGGGAATGGTGTAATTTTTCTCATCCCTATTTTGCTTCAGGATGTATATAATAACTGTAGATCAAGGATTTGAACATTAGAAAGACTCCCAAACAGTGTAGTCATTAATGATGGGATAGTTTCCTCCCCTTGCAAAGCATCATGAGTGGCAAGACTGTGTTAGGGTGTTCACAACTCCCAAGTCCAACCATGATGACTGGAAGTTAATCAAATAACGTAAATAAGGGTAGTTTACTCACCTGGTAAAGGCAATTATAGGAGCACCTTTTACAGCACTCCACGTCTCAACACAGGGTAATCAGTGCTCTTCTCTCAGGCTGATGCACAAAAGAAATTCCAGAATCAAAATCCGATACACCTCCTCCCTTCTGCCTCTGTCTCCTCCCCTGTAGCTCCCAAATTCCTCAGTACGAGTTCATCCAGAGCTTATGATAATCCTGAAAATGATAAATAAACTGACAATAGAGACCCTTGGCCACCTCCTTTAGGAGTACCACCAGGTAGAAAGGCACACGACACAGTTTAACACTACATGAAAAACATCCTTTACTTTTCATTGATTCATATCGTGTATACAATCTTACATCCACACTGTCAGTGTAGAGTCTACTGCTTACTACCATACCTTCACTGAAACCAGCATTGCGCTTAAGCTCAACATTAAAGCCATTTGATTCATTATCCCACTTTGTCACTGTGTTATGTTACTCCTCAATGGGTGGGATATGGAGTGCTGAAAAAGGTGCTCCTATACTCACCTTTACCAGGTGAGTAAACTACCATTATCTATCGCACCTTTTTACAGCACTCCGAGTCTCAACACATGGGTGATTATAGAACAGTATTGGACTTGTCTAGGGAGGGAGGAGGAATAAAATATGACTTATGTGACCAAATTCTGAGTTCCCTGTCAGTCCAGTATCCAACCAGTAGAATCTGGTGATGGTGTGAGGGGATAACGAGGTTGCTGCCTGGCAGATTTCCCTTACAGATATGGAGCTGCATTCTGCCCAGGAGGTAGCCACTGCTCCATTGGAGTGGGCCATGATATTAGAAGGAGGGGGTATTACCACCTGCCCTTTAGGCTCAAGCTATGGTGTATCTCGATTATCTGGCTATTGTAGCTCTTGAGGCTACTAGGCCATGTTTCTGCCCTTGATCAAGGATGAATAGTCTGTCTGATTTTCGGAAAGGTTCTTTTCTGGTTAGGTAGCTCTGAATGGTCCTGGTTTGGTCTAGGTAGGTGAGGGTGTCCCTGTTAGAGTCCTCTCTCTTGTACCAGTGGTAGGGACTGTAATTTCCTGAGTAGTGTGAAAGGCCTTTGTTACCTTCGGAATGAAGGAGGGAATGGGTCATAGTATGACTCTGTCTGGGAAGAAAGATCAGAAATGGCTCTCTACATGAGATAGCCTGCAGTTCACTAGTTCCCATTGTTGACAAAATTGCTACCAAAAACACAGTTTTCATGGTTAAGACTGAGAGATGAACTGACTATAGGGACTTGAAGGCCTTACTGGCCAAGGCATCTAACATCAAATTGAGTGGAGAATGCATATATTTGCTGCTGCCTTTAAGAAGGATTGCACTAATGGATGGGCCACAGATAAATGTCCATCTTTTTCGCCTCTTACTGCCCCAATAGCACCCATCTGCACCTGTAAGGATATCACCATGAACACCTTATCAAATCCATTTTGAAGAAACTCTAAAATATGTATCTACCATAATTCCTCTCACCAAGAAGCAAATTACTGCCAGTGTCTGTTATAAGTTCTGTTAGTGAACTCCCTTCTAGCTTGGACCAGTGTGTCCGACACCTTACCGGATACCCCTAAGTTCAAGAGTGTAACCCTCTGAGTGGCTATGCTGGCAGTTTCAGTGGTCAGGGGTCTTTGTGCCAGATTGGCCCCTGTCTGAGCAAGGTCTTGATTGGTGTTGTCTACAGGAGTGTATTAAACTGTGGTCACTGATGAAACACTTCTATACGATCAGTGTAGCCGCTGCAATAGGGGCTGAACTGAGATGCTTACTGAACAGGACTGAAGTGCATAAGTCTAATGAATTGTAGCCTCTGGCCAAGAGTGGCTGTGTTAACAGTGTAGCTACTTATTAGATGAGTAAGTCCCTGCCAGGATCAGAGCCAAAGATCCCTGCCCATTAGGAAAAGACCTGTAGACTGACACTAAGCTGCGGGCAGATGATGTATTATAGTTCTTTTGACCACTACTTTGCAGGCCCTGTGATAACCATAAGCAGGGAAGTAGGAGGACATGTGAGTATGAGTAGCTGTACTTGGCCTGTGTGTCATACCTGGTGAATTATATTTTCTTGACCACTACTGTGCAGACATTGTGACAAACATTTGCAGGGTGGTATGAGGATATGAGATTATGAGAAATGCAGTACTTGGTCTCCATGTCATACCTGGATTTAATGTTATGAAGGTCCCCTGTCCCTTCCTCCATGATGCAGATTAATTAGTGATGTGGAGCAGGGTTGGTGTTACTGCCAGGAGCCACTGCAGTGGAGACTCCAAGAGGTCACCGGCCAGGCTGACTGTGGGTTTCCTGGTGAGTTGTTTACTTCTTTACGCCCTGCTGAAAGTACTAAAAATACATATCTAGTGTTTTGGTCATTAGTGGTGTGTGCATGTGCTGTCATATGGTATGCGATACACAATCCATCAAAGCTGGCCGGTCATACTGCCCATGGTCTGTGTGTTACCCTGAATGATCATCTGGACCCAGCACTGCACCCTGGTGTAAAGGGTGGGTGTGAAGATTCCCATAAATATGGCTATACATGTAGGTAGATAGACAGGTTGATCGATCTATATATGGGTAGGTGTCTTTACCTATGTAATCCCTAGGTGGTGCTATCCCAAGGACTACTACCCCTGCCTGTTTGACTAAGGACAGGTTGAGGGGTCTAGGTCCTATGGCAGGTGCCTCCACCCAGAGGCCAGGGTTTGTAGTGGTTAGACTAGCTTGGTCACAACCCTCTGGGACACTGAGACTCCCTTTTATTCCCTCTAGTGGCTCACACAGTACAGCCATAATACCCCAATACCCCATGTATACACACTGTTCACTCATACAGATACCATTTACCCTCGAGACTGATTCTGCACCACATCTCTGAGGCCCCCTGTAAAATAAGGTTAAACAACATACACAACAAAACACAATACTGTTTCCATAAGTACCAACACCACAGACAGTATATAGTATAACAACAACAAATCTGATTTATTTAGGGGGCAGTAACATGGCAGAGAGAAATCAGGTTAATTGGTGGCATTAAATCACAATACTGTGCATGTATACAGGGTCTGAAAAGTCACACTGAGGGTACCCAGGTTGGGGGGGAGCTAGCCAGGTCCATTCCCTGGGGTTGGTCAGCAGGTGCAGATGGATGGGGCCCTGTAGAAGAAAATATATGCACAATACCCAATTGTAATCCGGAGACAGAGGGCTCAGTCCATGAAACAGTGAAACAACAAGAATTAGATGACACACTTGTGATTGAAAAACAAGCTGCAGGGGAATACCCTGATTTGTACTCACAACACCCAAGCAGAGGATCAGATGGAGAATGTCCCTCTGGATTGCCAGAAGAGCAGGGCATGAGAACAAGGTCCTTGTGACTGGACCCCCACTGCAGTTGATAGTAAACGGATGTAGTCCGAATTAAGCTGGGGTTTACTTCCAGCTTCAGCACGCAATTCACTGTACAGGGGATTTGAAATAGCAATTCCCCACAAGCACTATGCACATTTGTATGTAACAGGAAAGTACTATACCAGGCAGGCTGCTCCTCAATCCCAATGGCAATTACTGAAAAATACCCAGGAGCACACATAGCAGCTTCAGTTCCTGACAGACCGAGCGCAATTCAGCAATTTCTCCAGTCTTCTGCAGGGTGAGCCTGTTTTCCACACTTCTAGTGCTTCTTTCTCCTCACAACTCGGATTCAGTCCAAACTGGCACTCACAAAGGCTGCAGACCGAAACTCGGGGCCTCACACGTGCTTCCCGCGCAAAACTATACACCGCAGAAGCACACAGCTCCTTCCGTCTTCATTGCCACAACTCATCTGATCTTTCCATTCACAGAGCAGGGCATTTCCTTTAGCTCCACACTATTCTGTTGGCTGATTCAGCTGTCACTCACAATAAGACTCCCTCTGTTGGTAGAAAAAGGTGCCAAGGTCAAAACTACATTTCCCAGAGTCAATGCCCATACAGTCCCCTTGTGGCTGGCTCAAATTAAGAGTCCAAGTTCTGATTCGTCCACAGGCTCCAATTTAGGGCTCCCTTAACCCAATTGGCCCAGAACGGCAGTTTAGGTCCAAAATGGAGAGGTTACACACACAGAGTCCCAGCTGCAATAAAGGCAGGTTAGACAAACTACAATTTTGCTAATGCTTTAAATGATTACAGGCAAACAGTTACAGCTTTCAGATGGGCTTCCTTTGCACCTTCAGCGACTGCAAAATGGAGCGATTACTCCGCAGCTCGGGCAGGATTTAAGCATTAAATACACAGTCCCCCATGCAAACTAATTAAGTCTGCAAGCAGACAGCTCTTAAAGAGACAGTACGTGGAGGCTCAAATAGCACTCACTTGCAACCACAGTTAAGCAGCTCAGACCCGAACACCACTCAGGCTTTGAGCATTCAGGCAAGCTCCTGGAAGACTTTTGGGAACCCCATTTGCAGGGGGGTTACACCCTTCCTGGCCTGGAAAAGCTTGGCATCCACGTCAAGTAAGTACCCCCATGAGTTTCAATACAACCATATATATTTACATCAGTATCACATTAGGCTTATACTTGTAATTATCAGTCAATATATCACCTTAACAGAAACACATTTCTGAAACTTTTCAGTACATCACTTTTTTTTCACAGTATTATACACAAATTGTACCATAACTCAGGTTATTACCTCCTGTACATGAAACCTGAAGAGGGGGGCCCTTCGTTTAAAGCTACCTTGGGGCTGGATGGAGCAGGGCACCACACCTAGAGGGCAACACAAGTAACTCAGAGTTAGCACTGATGTTCAGTTTGGGCAATGAGCTCGGGGACACATACACTCCTTTATGGACAACATTGAGAGGCAAGTGCACAGGCCTCCCAGGGGAATCATAATTGAGGTGCACCACAGGCTTTACAGCTCGACCAGTCTTTCAAGGGGGAACTGTTACAGTCTCTGCAACTTGAGCCTCATTTTCTGCATTGTCCTCACTTGTCAGGGGAGTCTCCATTGTGGTGGAGAGGCTAGAACTTGGGGCACTTTCAGCTCCAGGAGTTACAATCTCTGAGTCCTCAACACTTGGCTCACATGGGGAGTTTTCTGATACTGACAGTGAATTATCAGGGCACTCAACACACTCTTCTTGTTCTGGTACATCACCAGTTTGTCCCAGTCCATCATTTTCCTCCTCTGAAAACTCAAACAATTCAACCATACACAATGATTCCATATCATCTAACTTGATGCTTTGCACTTCACTTTCTTGGAGCAATGGCTCCAGGGACAAAGCTGGGGGCTTAGACAGTCCAGAAGGCCCAGCTTCATCTCAGGACTGACTAGAGGATTGCCCAGAAACAACTGACTCAGTTCGTAAGAAGGGTAGTATTCAAAGCCACACTCACTTTCCTCAGACATGGACTGACAGTCATCTTCAACCAGGACTTGTGGAGGGGAACACTTTAACTCAGCTTCTGTAGGTGCAGGCTTTCTTGATTTTTGCTTAGCAGAAGCTCTAGTGACTGGTCCAGAGGGGGCATTTTCTGGGGGCTCAGACTCAATCAAGATTTGTCCAGTGGGCAGTAAATGATTTCTATGCACTGTTTTCACATCTTTCAAATTATTCTCAGGCCTTACTTTGTACACAGGCAGATCATCTAGTTTGCCCACTACAATGTGAGGGAGATGGTGCCATCTCTCAGCAATCTTGTTTGCTATGCAGTCCCAGATTTCTTAGCAATGCCTGACCTCCCTTCTGGAGTCCCTGTGCTTTCACCTTTTTATCATACTTTTCTTTGTTGGCCGGATTTCTTTTGGCAGCCATGGTTTGAGCCAGTTGGTACGCATGATTTAGCTGGGCATTTAACTTTTGCACATACTGTAAATAGTTGTCAGCTTGAACCCCATCAGGAGAAACTCCAAAACATATATCTACCGACAGTTGAGCTTCTCTTCCAAACATCAAGCAGTAGGGGAGAACCCAGTGGCATCACTTTTGGTGCAGTTGTAGGCATGTACCAGGGTGCTAATTTGTTAGCTCCATCTAGGCTTGTCCTTTGGGAGGAGGGTGCCTAGCATATCTAGCAAAGTGCAGTTGAAACGTTCAGACTGCAGGTCCCCCTAGGGATGGTAAGGAGTGGTTCTGGACTTTCGCACTCCGAACAGAGACAGCATCTCTTTGATCAGACGACTCTCAAAGTCTCTCCCTTGATCAGAATGGATTCCTTGTGGAGCCTCATAGTGAACAAAAAAATTTTCTACAAGTACTTTTGTCACAGTGGATGCCTTCTGGTCCTTGGTGGGGAAAGCTTGGGCATATCTCATAAAATGGTCAGTGACCACCAACACATTACTAATATTTCTTTGATCTGACTCCAAACTCAGGAAATCAATATGGACCAGCTCCATGGGGGCACTGGTGGTGATGTTAACAAGGGGGGCAACCCTTTGGGGCAGGGCTTTCCTCTGTAAACAGCGACTACAAGTTTGAATGTGTTGCTCACAATCAGCCCCCATCTTAGGCCAATAGAATCTGGATCTCACCAAGTCAAGTGTTCTGTCTATACCAAGGTGCCCTATGTGGTTGTGTAAGAACCTCAGTACTGAGTCTCGAAAGGCAGTGGGCAGTACTAGTTGTTGTTTGTCTATTTCTTGCCCTCTGTCTACTGTTTCTCTGTATAACAGTCTATTGATCAGTTTCAACTTAGAACCTCCTTGTATAACAATGCAGTTCTCAAACAGTGGAGCGTAGTTTTGACACATCTTTCCCTGCGTAGAGGGCTTCTAAAGTTGATTTGACCATGGGATCTCAGGATTGAGTCACTGAATACTGTCATTGTCCAGCTGAGGCAGTGCACCAATGTCTATTGCAGAAAAGTGGCAATAAGCAGCAGGTATGCAATTCTCAGAGGGTCCCAAACAATCCACCATACAGTCCACTGCGTCTGTGGACATTTGTTCCTCCCTGTCAAACTTCTGGCAGAGTGCTCGAATATCAGGTTCTGACAGTCTGACCCAGTCATTCCGGAGAACAGACCTCCGGTAGAGAGCATCAGAATCTATGTGGTTCAGGCCTGCTCTGTGTTCAACAGAATAGTCGTATGTAGATAATGCAGAAAGCCACCTATGGCCAGTGGCATCCAACTTAGCTGATATCTGCACATAGGTCAAAGGATTATTGTCAGTTTTTACTAATATCTTTGCCCCATACAAGTACTCATGGAACTATATATTTTTATTTTTTATTTTTATTTATTGGAGATTCAGAAATACCTTTGAGTCAAAGACTCCTTTACAAAGGTTCCACGTCACAAATATTACAAACGAGAAGATAGGTTACATAACAGTACAGCAATACATAGTCAGGTAGTAACATTGTCAGTAGTTACAGAGGCATTTGTGGGTCTCGCAGAGAGAAAACTAGGGCAAGTTAGAGCAAACATGCAAAACAAATGGCATATCAGTGCAGAGCTAAACAAGTGGGATGCAGTTAGTGGCAGGGTTATGAGGGGGGTGCCGGCCGCAGTCTAGGCCGGTTGTTTAGATGAAGGATAGGTCAAAGGCAATCACAGTGGTTCGTAGACTGTAGGTGGGCTCTGAGGGTGATTTTGTATGATCCTAGTCTGTTCTCATTAGCAAGCTGAGTGGGCAGACTGTTCATCCAGGATGGGGCTCTGTAGCTGAAGGACCTCTGGTATAGGGATGTACGACAGTGGGGGACAGAGAGGAGGTGTTTACCATAGCTACGAGTGTGCTTAAGTGAGTGGGCTGGTCTTATTAGTGGAGCGAGACCTGATGGGCAGAGACCAAGGGTATTTTTTTTTTGCCATGAGGCATGTGTGGAACCTAATCCTGTTGTCAAGGTTCAGCCAGTTGGTATCATTGTACAGTGTGCATGTATGAGTTAGCCGGTCACAGCCCAAGGTGAGGCAGCAGGCTTTATTTAGGGAGACACGTAGTCTGCTGAGGGCCGATGAGTTAGCTGCCCCATAGATGACTAGGCCATAATCTGTTTCTATTCCCTTGGTGGATACTATGTGTCCCACATACTTTACAGAGGTTTGGAAGAACTGATATTTATCGATGGATAGTTTAAGGCCATAAACTGGTCAACAATGGCCCACGTCAAAGCTAGGAACTCTAACTTATGTACAGGATAGTTCTTTTCGGATGGGGTCAGGCTTCTACTGGCAAAGGCCACTGGTCTCAGGCCATTCTCGCGTTCTTTAGTTTAGTTTAGTTTAGTTTAGTTTATTGTTCTAGGAATTATTACCTTTGAGCCAATGGTTCTTTTACAAAGGTTCCACGTCATCAATGTACAAACAAACAAAACATGTTACATAGAATGGTCAGCAAATTATAAAGGTTTCAATAAGCCAGTATAATACAGTACATCACAGGAAAAAACAAAACATTGGAGGAATGGTCAAGGTGGGAAAGGTAGGAGTAGATATGGGGAGGGGAGCAGACTTAGAGTAGTTAGAGGTACTCAGATGTCTTTGTCAAGAAAGGAGTAGAGGAGGAGGATGAAAAACAGTAAAAACAGCCATGAGGGAAGAATCATTAGTCAAGGCAGTCACAGGAGCTAGAGGCTGAGAGGTGAGAGTAAAGCATAGATTTGAAAGCTCCTCTTAGTACAATACAGCCCCCAAGCCTTGCAGGCTAACATCAGTGTGCAAGACATAGGGCTTCACTGGATCTGCATAGGTAAGGACAGGAGTTTGGGTAAGTTGATACATAAAATCATGAAAAGCAGCTCCACACTCAGGTGTCCATCTGGCTCCAAATACTTCATTAGAATGGAAATACACTCTCTCAGGCTCAGAAGAAACTGACCTCTTATATTTTTTGTTAGTAGGAGGGTAGCCTTGAGTAAGAGTAAGTAAAGGACGAATCACTCTTGAATAGTCCTTGATGAACCAGCGATAGTAACCACAGAATTCCAGGAATCTTTGCAGTTCTTTTAGACTCTGGGGCTGTCGCCAGGTGGTCAAAGCCTCAACTTTACTCAGGTCTGTTTCTATTCCCTTGGTGGATACTATCTGTCCCACATACTTTACAGAGGTTTGGAAGAACTGACATTTATTGATGGATAATTTAAGGCCAAAGTCTTCCAGTCGGTCCAACACCTTGAACAATCTGCTCTCATGTTTCTCCAGTGAGCTACCAAACATAATAACATCATCTAGGTATACCAGGCACTCTAACAAGTTCATGTGCCCCACCGCACGCTCCATCAGTCATTGAAAAGTGACTGGAGCACCTGAAATCCCTGGAGGCATCCTCATGAATTCATAGAAACCAAGCGGACAGATAAAGGCTATCTTTTCATGGTCTTCTGGGGCCATCGGGATCTGGTAGTACCTACTGCAAAGATCCAACACTGAGAACCACTTGCTACCATTCAGGCAGTCTAAGGCATCCTGAATGCGGGCATTGTGTACTGATCAGGAATAGTCTGCCGGTTCAAGGTGCGATAATCCACGCACATCCTTACTGTCCCATTCTTTTTCCTCACTACCACGATAGGTGAAGCATATGGGCTTCTGGATTCTTGTATTACACCAGCAGCAAGCATCTCTTGCAGATGTCGTCTCACATCATCTATGTCAGCAGGTGCCAGGTGTCGAGACCTCTCATGAGATGGCCTTTCATCATGTAGCCGGATATGGTGCTCAGATCCTTGCACGCATCCTACAGTCCATTCCTTTAAAGCAAACACCTGGCCTCTCTGGGCAAGCTTCTCACTGATCCTCACTTTCCATTCAGCTGGCAACTGGGAGTCACCGAAATCAAACAAGTCAGGCGTTACTCTGTCATTCTTCCCCAAACTCTTGCTACTGGGTAGCACTGCAGCGTCTGCACAATGCACATTAGCCAGGGTGCAACCTCTATTTACTCGAATCTCTCTGTCAGACACATTATGAACTTGAACCATTACCCTTCTGGCATAAGCATGGGCTCTAGCAGGCAAAATACTAGGCTTGACCAGCAGTCCTTCTAGCAATTTTCCATCGCCTGGTGCATCCAACATTATTATTTTATTCTTGACATCCTTTCTGATATGGACCTCTCTGTGTAAGGTACACTGGGCATTTGGCGCCAGAATCATTGACTCAGGATCCTTTTTCCAGACAACTCCAACCGGTTCCTCTGGTTCCACTTTGTCAGCATCTCTCTGGGCATCGCAGGCCTTCCTGATCAAGGCCGGAATTCTTAGAGCTCTACCAGTCCAGAACCCCTGTTTTTCTTAACACAACTGTGCCAGCCATCCAAACATATGTGCATTAGTCCCAATTAGTAGAGGAACACCAACATACAGTCCAACAGGGGGACACACTAAGGCCAAGGTCTCTACTTGCTCGGCCACTCCAGCCATGGAGGTGGGAAAAGACAGCCAAATTCAGATATATCCAGAGTAGGGGTAGGCCTTCTCACTTAACCCCCAGACATGCAGCCCTTCCAACGGTTGTAAGGGTACATCAGACAAATGCTTCTGATACCAGTCTTGAAACATAATTGTCACTTGGGAGCCACTGTCTAATACAGCTCTTGTAGACACTCCATTTACCTTTACAGTGGTCTCCATGGAGGGACCCTCTATTCTGGACCAGTCTGGAGAAGCAGTAGCAGGGACCTGGGCAACTGACCTTGCCACAAAGGGACGTGTGTTAGCATTTTTGGGTCCCTCACTGGGATCATTTCGTGCACCTCTTAACCACTGATTTGTTCTCTGAAGCTCTCCTTGTAGCCTATATGCAACTTTGTGTCTTTTGGGGACCGGCATTCTCTATTCATGTGCCCATCCTTCCCACAATTATAGCAAAGCATACTTTCTGGAGTTTGAGCTGGCCAAGGCATCACACTGGGAGCCAGGGCAGGGGTACTACTAACTGGAAACCTTGGTGCCATATCTGTCTGTGGCATGATAAGCATTTGGAGATATCTCATCAATTTCCCCACTTCCATGGTCAAGACATCGAGTTTTGAGCTGTTGTCAGCAGGAGATGCATGGGTCGGTACGCCGCCCCTATAGCAGATGCAGTCAGAAGAGGGCCGGGGCCTGTACTTCATAAGGAGACTGTTTTTTTATTTCTCTGAACTCTATCAGCAGTTCACCCCATGGTGGCACACCCTCATTGGTCCCCACTTCACAAGGACCTTCCGATGCTGTGATCACTTGGGCTGTGCTCACCCCAGAATTAAAACCCCCTGCTCATCTTCAATCTCCCAAAGTTCTTTTATTAAGTCACAATAGTCCGGTGGGTTGCCCCTTCTGTCTGGGAGCCTTAATTGAAGGAACTGCAATTTAGAATGCTTTGCATGTTGTAGTAGGTGCTCCAACCTTACACGGTTTAAGTCACTGGCGGCCACCCCACCTTTTCGATAAGCCTTCTGCAGAGCTCTTTCCACATGAGTAACATATGCAGAAAAACGTTCCCCTGGCCACTGTTTTGTACCTTGAAATTTTCACATCAAGCTCTCCCCTGGCTCAATGCTCCCAAAATTGCCTTCAAGTGCAGATAGGTACTACTGGGCAGATGCATCAGGATTTGTGGACCTCAAAAATTTAATGGCCTCTAGGGCAGGACCCCTCAGACTTTCTATGATTCTTTTTCATTTCTCAGCCTCTGCACACAGCCATTCAGGTATCAGGGGGGCAACACAATCCATCCAGGTATCCCAATCATCCTCCCCCTTGGGGGTGGGGAGGGTGCCAGAGAAGATCCTCAACCTTCAGTAAGAGTCGTGACTAATGGCAGGTGCAGAAATAGGAGCCTGCATTGGTTCAGCCATAGAAAGAGGGACAATAATGGAGCGGGAGGGGGTGCTGGGGGAGGAACACCCTCAGGTGGCAGAAATAACTTCTTTAAGTCCTCCACAGTTTTCCTTTCCTCCAGCAACAACTTAGCAAATTTCTCAGATAGTGGGAGTGGCTCATTTCCCCCCAGGTCTTTACTGTCCTTAGTTATCACTCTCCAGGCAGTGAGGGCTCCCTCTGGGGTAATAGTATGTGGCACTTTGGAGCGATCTATGGGGTCCTTATACTCTACTAGGGACATGAAAGTGTGGGTGAGCAGATCAGCATGTCGACCCACCACCACAGGGTTTTGTAACCCTTCCACCTTGGAAAGTACTCCATGTACAGTGTCCGTATTGATACCAGGGGGATGTCCAGGATAAGCATAGCATTTTGGGGGTCGATCTCCTCCCCAGTACACCACTCCACCAACCAGCCACTTCTGTCGGGGTACCCATTTATTTTATTTTAACAGTGGTTCGTAAATGTGGCCACTAGAGGACACAAAATCCAAGTGGTGAACCTCCAAGATGTAACCCCCAGATGGAACTATCCCAAGGGCTACTAGCCCTGTCTGTTTCACTACAGACAGGTTGAGGGGCCTAGGTCCTATGGCGGGTGCCACCACCCAGAGGTCAGGGTTTGTATTGGTTAGACTAGCTTGGTCACAGCCCTCTGGGACACTGAGACCCCCTTTTATTCCCTCTAGTGGCTCACACAGTACCCCAGAGTTACAGCCTCAATACCTCGCGTATACACACTGTTCACTCATATAGATACCACTTACCCTCGAGACTGATTCTGCAGCACATCTCTGAGGACCCGCTGTAAAATAAGGTTAAACAACATACACAGCAAAACACAATACTGTTTCCATAAGTACCAAAACCACAGACAGTATATAGTATAACAACAACAAATCTGATTTATTTAGGGGGCAGTAACACGGGAAGGGGGAATCAGGTTAATTGGTGGCATTAAATCACAGTACTGTGCACACATACAGGGTCTGAAAAGCCACACTCTGGGTACCCAGGTTGGGGGGATGCTAGCCAGGTCCATTGCCTGGTGTTGGCTGGCAGGTGCAGATGGATGGGGCCCTGTAGAAGAAAATATATGCACAACACCCAATTGTAATCTCGAGACAGAGGGCTCAGTCCATGAAACAGTGAAACAACAAGAATTAGATGACACACTTGTGATAGAAAAACAAGCTGCAGGGAAATACCCTGATTTGTACTCACAACACCCAAGCTGAGGATCAGATGGAGAATGTACCTCTGGATTGCCCGAAGAGCAGGGCATGAGGACAAGGACCTTGTGACTGGACCCCACTGCAGTTAATAGCAAACGGATGTAGTCCGAATTAAGCTGGGGTTTACTTCCAGCTTCAGCACACAATTCACTGTACAGGGGATTTGAAATAGCGATTCCCCACAAGCACTGCACACATTTATATGTAGCAGGAAAGTACTATACTAGGCTGGCTGATCCACGATCCCGATCGCAATTAGTGCAAAATACTAGGGAGCACACACAGCAGCTTCAGTTCCTGACAGACCGATCGCGATTCAGCAATTTCTCCAGTCTTCTACAGGGTAAGCCTGGTTTACACACTTCTAGTGCTTCTTTCTCCTCACAACTTGGAGTCAGTCCAAACTGGCACTCACAAAGGCTGCAGACCGAAACTTGGGGCCTCACACGCGCTTCCCACGCGAAACTATACACCTCAGAAGCACACAGCTCCTTCTCTCTTCACTGACACAACTCATCTGATCTTTCCAGTCACAGAGAAGGGCATTTCCTTTAGCTCCACACTATTCTGTTGGCTGATTCAGCTGTCACTCACAGTAAGACTCCCTCTGTTGGTAGAAAAAGGCGCCAAGGTCAAAACTACATTTCCCAGAGCCACTGCACATACAATCCACTTGTGGCTGGCTCAAATTAAGAGTCCAAGTTCTGATTCATCCACAGGCTCCATTTTATAGCTCCCTTAACCCAAATGGCCCAGCACAGCAGTTTAGGTCCAAAATGGAGAGGTAACACACACAGAGTCCCGGCTGCAATAAAGGCAGGTTAGACAAACCACAATTTTGCTAAAGCTTTAAATGAGTACAGGCAAACAGTTACAGCTTTCAGATAGGCTCTCTTTGCACCTTCAGCGACTGCAAAATGGAGCAATTACTCTGCAGCTTGGGCAGGATTCGAGCATTAAATACACAGTCCCCCCATACAAACTAATTATGTCTGCAAGCAGACAGCTCTTAAAGAGACAGTACCTGAAGGCTCAAATAGCACTCACTTGCAACCACAGTTAAGCAGCTCAGATGCCGAACACCACCCAGGCTTTGAGCATTCAGGCAAGCTCCTGGAAGACTTTTGGGAACCCCCATTTGCAGGGGGGTTACACCTATACAGTAAGTATGCATGGGTAGAAGGTTATCTACCAGCACAAATGGCAAGCCAATAGAAGCTGAATATACCCTACATTTCTTTCTTGAGATTGTCTGTGGGTCCATGAAATAGAATTTCAGCATCTTCTACATTAGTAGACCTATATTGTAATAAAACACACCAGTACCTGCTTCCCCCCGACCGTTTGTTTGTGATGCTGCGATGGCTGCAATTGTACTGTTAGCAATAGTTTCTGGGGTTATGCGTTTTAGCTGGCACAGGCAAAAGTATGGGTAGAGTCTGTGTTTTCACCCCCTTATGGCTTCCGGACTGCGGCCTACTTATTTGATTAGTGTAATTGCATCCATATGCTGCATGTGGCATGGTTGTATTGGGTGAGGGCTGTCGTGTAGGGATGTGTTGTGCATGTGCCTCTTTAGTCCCCTACCAACATGGCTTTGGCTGAGTAGCATGTGCACAACATGTGGTGCATTGCCCTTCCTTAGTCCCCATTACATGCCTTGCTCTTCAATTATGCACATCCAGATACCTGACTATATAGATCTGTACTATCTATATAGTTCTGTACATGTAGATCACACAAACTATTTTTCCCTAAGTATGCAGGATGACCCATTATATATTGCTCAGAAAATTTGCCACAACACTAGGAGCTACTTAGCTATGTACTTGTAATGAAAGATGGATGAGCCCATAGAAGGATGCCTCTCGAAGAGGGGCTGAAGCTGGTGAACCACCATGTCCAAACCACCAGTATCACAATTCCTGCTGAGGTGTTCGGATGGCATGCAAAGTATTTGGAGCAAATGAGCATTCTCTGAGTGCTTTGACTGCAGCTGCTGAGTGGGGACTGCCTGGGTGCTGACACTGCTTCCAGTCAGAGTGGAGCATGACTGAAGTGTGAAAAAAGTTGTGTGGGGCACCAACATTGAACAACATTTGTCATTACTGTACTGCATGTGTTTATGAGGAAAATTGCTAACAGAGAAACTGTAATACTAATATACTGGATGAGGGATAGACGACCCATTCTGTCTCACTGATAGATGGTGCTCATTCATGCTAAGCCAAGTGTTTAAGCTTACACCAGCTGAGCCATTGGAGTAATGCTTAAGTCACAAGTTTCTTGGAACTAGGTACATACAGTGAAACGGGTACTCAATAAGCTCCTGAGGACAGTCAGTCCAATGTCTGATCATTTGTCATAACTGTTGTCGGATCCCATAGCGTTAATATGGGGGGATATTGCATCTCCCCTATAAGGATTTCTAAGTTCTGTTCATCTTGCTTCCTACTGTTCTTCCTCACCTACCACTGAATATCTGCGCCATTGAATAGCTGATTAGCTGATTTGCATATGCCGGCTGAATATTGTGCTGTTGCGATTTGCGCAATTGTGTTGAACGTGCTCAGGCAAGGGCGCATTTATGTGACATGCACAGTGGACACCGAATGGCGCATGCCCAGGGTGTGGACGCCGATGCCTGCTGTGCTGCTGACGTGCTGTGCATGGGAGGAAATGCAGGGCACGGCCACCATCGTGCCAGTGGCGCTACTGAGCTGTTCACATGTATGGTGCTCTGGCACTGGGGTGCTGTAGGCACACAGGGGCAATAGCCCAGTAGGCCGCTACAGGAAGTGGCACACAGGCACCCTACCGAGCTACACGCAGTGAGTACCAATTGCGCTGTGGCGGTCCGTGTGCAAGAGACCCCTGACTCTGTGCCGACCTTTGCCCCAGGCACCATGCATCCACATGGGTGCACCTCTATCGCTCTGTTCAGTGACAGCACGATGGGGAATGACATTGCAGTACCGCGCTGTATCCGCACGTGGTGAACATGTGCTACAGAGCACCATTTTGACACTAAAACAGTACAGGATGGCACAGAGACGGGCACCTATCTGGAGCCAACTGGAACTGGCCAATCTGGTCCAGTTAGTGGAGCCCCTTGCCACTGCCCTATTTGGGGAGGCAGCCCTGAACAGGGCCAGGAGTGCTGTGTGGGAGGAGGTGGCAGTGGTCCTGGAGGAGACCACAGGCATGGAGAGGACAGCGGAGCAGTGCAGGCACCACTATGGTGAACTGCAGTGCTGGGACCCAGAAAGGCTTGCCCACCTGTGGACATGTGCCAGGAAGGTCACGGTGCCACGGCCAGGTAGGTGCCCCATCCATACACTGTTAACATCCATACGGGCATCACGGTGGCATGTGTCCAGCACATGGTGGGGCCATCCAGTGTTGCCCGTGGTGGTGATATCGAGGTGGGGGGAGGATGGGTATGGCTGTGTGGGATTGCACACACACGGGGGTGTGGGGACTTTGTTACTGGATTGTACCGGTGTTCCTCTCTCCATGTTTGCACCCTAGGCTCAGAGGAGCGCTGGCATGCGAGGGAGAGGAGGCTGTACTGTGATCAACAGCAGGCCGAGAGGGCGGCTGCACCAGACAGGCACAGGGACCAGCCTGATGATGGTGAGTGCCTGACATCCATGACTACTATTGCATGCTGTGTAACAGGGCAGGCAGCGGGGCATGGCCACAATTCATTGACACCACTGCCATGCACGCAACTTGCTACAGTCAGCACTGTCCAATGGCACTACATGTCTGGTAATGTGTCAGTGGTGGTCCATGCATGCACTGGGTACATGGCTGTGCCACTGCCTTTGCACCGCATAGCCATGTCACTGAACAGCCACGGTGGTGCTGTGCAGGACTTGGCCGGTGGGTGTGTGCAGCGGTCTGCATGGCTGCGTGTGCCTGGATGGGCAGGTCTTGTGGACGCGATCACTGTGGGTGGTCACACACCATCACAGAGGAATGTCCCATGGCCGTATGCCATGCACAGTGGGTGGGCTGCATGGGTCTGTGCATTCACACCTATTGACTCTGCTCCCTTGCCCTACATGGATGGCAGCTGCTGGATATCAGAGTGGCATTGCAGGAGATCCTTCATGTTGACAGGGCATCACTGGAAATCCTAGAAAGGATCAACAGGCTTGATGTCAGATGGCGTCATGGTGGGAGGAGCAGCCGGAGCGGGGAGCGGGGCTCCCACTGAGCTTACCAATGCCTCTGATTTCCCATAACCCCTTGGACCCACTCTCACACCCCTCCTTCCCTCTACCATTTGTTCACCCCTGCCCCTTACCCACTCCCACCTTGTTTGTGGCCCTCCCCCCAAACTTTTGTAAATAGTTGTATATAGTTTTGTTTGCTGTTTTTCAATACATTTGCTTTGATATGCCTACAGTGGTGGTCTCTGATCTGCAGCTGGCTATAGGTACTCAGCTGCAGTGGTGTGCATGGCGTCAGGGGTGGTGCAGTCATGTGCATGTGTGTGTGTCCATGGAGAAGTGAGTATGATGTGGGAGTAACTATCAGTCACTGTCTGTGGTGTGTGTGTTGTTCCCTGTGCAGTGGATGACTGTGTGCAGTGGTCCATGGTGCATGCTCTGTGTCCATGGTGCACCTGTCAGACCATCCATGGCTTGTGCAGCTGACACCCTTGCATGTCTGTGACCTGCACGGTCCGCTGGCATGTCAATGGTGGCTGTCCATGCTGGACAGCCACTGTACATGGCACAATGTTGGGTTGCCTCCTGTCACTGGTGTGGTGCATGTCTGCCTTGGGTGACACTGTGGCCTCCGCTGTTGTCCCACCTCCATGCTGTCACTTGTGTGTGTTACAGAGGATGTGCACCACTGTCTGTCACTTGTGCTCTGGGTGCATGCTGGTGGCGTACAGCTCCACGGTGCCTGCACAGAGTGGCTGGCACTCCTGTGTCATAGAGTGGTGCTGGCCATGTGTACATGGTTTCCATGGCCACATGCTGGGGGCTTAGTTGTCCCGGTACTGTGTCCCTGTGTTGGTGTGCCCTTGAGTATGGGTGGGTGTTTGTCCATGCACTGTGTTGCATCCTGTGTGGTGCATGTTTCCATGCACCACTGTGGATGTCTGCGCTGGCTGTTGTGGCAAGTGATGGGTCGAGGTGTGTCCTTGGGAGGGTGTGCAGGGTGCTGTACCACTGGTGGTGGGGTCCGGGGCATGCCCTGTCAGGTGTGGGGTACCTTGTGTGCCGACGCATGGTCTGTCTCTCAGCTGTACCTCGGGAGGACATGCGTGGTGGCACTGTGTATGCAGTCATTACATTGCTGTGTGCTGCCACCCGCTGATGGGTGCTCATGGTGGGGCTGCCTTGCATGGTTCTGTGGTGCACAGGGTTGCATTGTCACAGTGGGGTGGTGGCATGCATGGGGTGTCCTGCACTGGTGGATGCTGCTTCTGGGCAGGGTGTCTGGGGATCACCGTGCAGGGTGTGCTCTGCATTGGTGGGATGGTTTGGCATGGGGTGGTCAGCCCTCCTTGTGTGCCATCACAGCTTGCCAGTGGGTGTGCTGGGGCACCATGCCCCAGCTGTGGGTTTGTTGCTGGTATCCATGGGCCAGTGGTTATTCCAGCTCTTCAATGGCTGTGCAGTGCATGGAGTGTGGGGGCAATGTCTGTACTGCTGTGTGCTCCTCTGCCCATCTGTGGCATGGGTGGTGGGCCCCTACATCCTGTCCCTGAGCATCCCTGGTTGTGCTGTTGCACTGCTGCCCTGCTCCACTGAGCATCCCTGGTTGCGCTATGGCACATCTGAACTGCTCCACTGATCAACCCTGGTTGCGCTATGGTGCATGTGGACTGTGCAACTGCACATCCCTGGTTGTGCTATGACGCAGGTGGCACAATATTCAGTCATGTGCCGCAGGTGCATCTTGACCTGCACAGTTTTTGAATATCGCACTTCTTGCACATGGGTGCAGTGGACTTGCGCTTGCTCCTGCTGTTGCGCACTTTTTGGGTGCAGTTTGAATATCTGGGCCTTAGTGTTCAAGGTGAAACCAATGTCAATGGAGTGGAATTGCCACAAGCTGATCATAGCTGGTTCTTGGGGACCACCAGTCAGAGTAAGTTCTGTGGCTCTCGCTTTATGGATAAACATGACAGGATGGCCACTTGTCATGGGGCATAACATGCTAAAGGAAATATGATCCCCAGAGTGGACTTAAGCAGCCAACACCTACTGATTGTAGATGCCATTGTTATTTTCTGCAAAGTATATAAGCAGCATTGGACATTGTCTGAGTCAGGTTGTGACTTACTGGGTGATCATAGTATCGTAACAATCACTATATCAAAAAAGAAGCCCTGAGGGTAAACATCAGGCTTCTGTGTTAGAAAAACTGGCTTACTGCTGCAACAGGATTTGAATGCAGTGTAAAATTAATAGCCCTTGAGATACCACTTCACAGCCAGCATATTAATGAGTGATTAGCATATTGTTTAAACATTTTCACTTATACCAGTCAGAGGCCCGGAGGATATACATCTGGCTCCTGTATTTTAAAGAATCAGGCTTCTACTTGCTCCCAAAAGTGCAAAAGTGAGGTATGATGCCCCAGTGTTTTTTTTTGTTTTGTTTTTCTTTAACTTCTCCATTTCCCTTTTAAGCAAGCATTGAGAGAATGGTCCCTTTAAGGATCACCCTCTCATTTTCACTATTTTAGGAGTGGTGTTTCTGTAGGCTACCAATATCTTAGATGAGGAATTGCCATAAGCTGCACTGGGGCTGCCTGCGAAGGATGGAAGCCTCACGAGAAGAGCAGGAAGGTTTTTTAAAAATGGCGGCACCACTCCCCCAGCAAAAGTTCTGCTCGTGGCATGAAAAGTGAGCACCTGGCATCCCACTCAGCCTGGGGTTTAGTAGTGGAAGCTGGGGATGTGCTTCTGGCAGTAAGGCAATCAAGGAGTCAAGCAGGGCATCCCCACACATGGGGTGAAGCAGTCGTGAAGCAGGACCCTGCTTGATGCAGGTAAGGCCTTTTGCAACAGTGCCCTTTTCTTTGTGGATTTGCACAACATTAGGAAGGGAGAGATTCAATCCCCAACAGCAGGCTCGCCCTCACTGTTGAATGAGGTAAACCATGAGGTGAGTAGAGGAGCTTCACACTCTAGCTGGGGATAACCACTGTGGTGATCTCACTACCCCCAGCTGAACAAGGTAAACCAGGGAGTGAGCAAGGCACTGGCAGTGAAACTGCTAGGAAACTTATTGGGGTTGATACAGGCGCCTGTTCCCCTCCCTCAGCAGAATAAGGTAAACTGAAGGGGGGGGGGCAAAATGAAGGGACATTGTACAGTACCCAAACACAAGAGTTAGACATACAAAGATCTAACTGGCCCTGACACCATGCTGACTAGGCTATCTAAATGCATTGAACAACATGCTCCAGCACCAGTCTAGGTGACCAATCGCTGTTTTAAAGATACATTAGCAATTAAAGCCAGAAAGCTATATGATCTCAAGGGAGTAGGTACAACTTTAAAAAACTCTTACCTTAAAAGTCTTGGCAGAGAGCCAACAATCTGTGACCAGTCTGGGTGAGATGCACAAAAGAACTGAGGAATTTGGGAGCTACAGGGGAGGAGACAGAGGCAGAAGGGAGGAGACGCATTGGATTTCAATTCTGGAATTACTTTTGTGCATCAGCCTGAGAAGAGAGCACTGATTACATATGTGTTGAGATTCAGAATGCTGTAAAAAGGTGCAATAGATAAACACACTTTTAGGGCTGCAGTGAGCGTAGCCATTTAGACTGATCAGAAAAAAGGAGTTTTTTTCTAAATGCAGAACAGTGTACAGAATTTTCTTACAGTCGCCTATGCATCTGTAAAGAATTTTGCACAGTCAATGCAGTCTTTTCTTAGGCACTATTTTAGGGGATGGTGGAGCAGACAGGCATGGCCTGAAGCCATTGGTGCTGTGGGAGTCAATTGGCTTGGTCTGCTGCCAGTATCTGGAGGAGGAGAGTATGGAAAGACAAGTCAGAGAAGTCAGGGGTGTAGATAGGGATTTCGGCTCTGCACACCAGGTGGACTCACTGCTACCCCTCCCTCCCTCACTTGTTAGGGTGTGCTACCCCCCCAAGGGTGTAGCCAGACAATATACAAAGGTACACCAGGACTATGTTTGTTGCCTCATTTAGCACAATAAATACTGCTTTTGTATCTCATGACAATGGTTGTTGCCATGCATGGGTAAATACAAAAGCCATGCATTGCTCCCTAAGACACTCACATATAAGCCCAGGGCCAATAAAGTTGTATTGTCCTTGGGATGCAAAGACAGTATAAGTGACCAGTCCTTCTAGTTGAGACTCCTATGAATAAAATTACAGAAAGGTTCAGCATTTTCTTTGTTAGTTTTCATGGAAAAGGGAAGCAGTTCAGGGCCTATTTGCTACCCCCTTAAATAAAATTGCACACCATGGAATACTTGGGAGTATGCCTGGCTACACCCATGAGAGGAGTGCTATGTAGTACTGCACACAAAAGGCACTGGTTGCGAATGCAGAGGGTTAGACTCCTCTCACTGTCTGGTGTTGTCAGTGGAAAAGGTGAAGCAAAACAGTGTTGCAATCATTTCTACCTTCCCTGCACGATGGCGCGAATCGCTCTTTTTATTTTTTACTTTTCATTCTACTCTGTTAGAGCTAATTTGGTAGAGGCCTCTTAACACACAAAAGCAACATAAAGTGTTTTTAAGGGATGGAACCAATGGGCCGGGGATGACCTGAATCAAGTATCACACAAGGTTTCGGGTGGCTGAATCGAACCTGGTATGCGAGATTGATTGCATTATTTATTAGATACATTGTTGGTTCTAGTTTAACCCGGCTGGACCAGAATCCCCACCCACATACCACTTTCATTCTACTCTGTTTGCGCTAATTGGGTGGGGGCTTCTAAACACACAAAAATCTTCATTAACTTCTATTAAGGGCTGGAACTGATGGGTGGGGGGAAGGTCAGAGTTAAATATCGCACAAGCCTTTGTGTGGCAAGGAGACTGTTTGAACTTTTCAGTGAATTCATGGCACTAACACAGTTGATTAGCAAGTGGGAGAAATGGGGGTCAAAAGAAGAACGAGCAACTTTTTATGATAACATAATGAATGCTGTCCTAGAAGAACCGCTTCAACCCCTGCTAAATACATTAACCTTTTAATGGAGAACTTAAAACAAAATAAAGTGAAGTAAGAAGAAGCTGGCATTAATTAAGGGAGGCTGGAACAAACCAAAGGTCCTAGAATGAAGACAACCATTTACAGCAGCAATAAATGACTTATAAATTGCACATTTATTTATTTTAGGTCTCTTGACATTATACCAGTTATTTTTAAAAGTGTGTATTTACATGTGTTATGTCTTTTTGTACTGTTTATTAATTAATACCGTTGTTCTATTCCCCCATCCTGGGGAGCAGTGGTTAACCAGCAGGACAGTAAAGTGTTCAAATAAGCCACTAGTCATCTCAATATTAGAGTCTTACCAGTCACTTTTGATTCTTGAAAGTCTAAAATTTAGATGCATAGCATTTAGTTTTACAACACAGAGTGGACGTGAAAAGTAGATTTTTAACCATCCATTGCACATTTCACATGCACGCATGATGCTCCTTTAGTGCTTGCTCGCAGTTTGCTGTTTAATTACTCTGGTTTCAGGTCCATGCAGTACATCTCTGCTCCATTTAAAATCGCACTTATTTGATGAGATTTAATAGGATACATATCCTTAAATTTTAGGCAGTGAGAAGGAGTTGATCTCCAGTAATATAGGCAATTTACAAGCACATGTATGCTTTTTATGTTCGCTTGCGCGCATGCGCAAGGAACGTCTTGGAAGAATGGGACCTTTGGAGGTGTACCTCTCCTGACCAATCCCCTGCTCCCTTGAGCAGGCGTGGCGGTCCTGCACCAATCCGCACCCGGTGCTGTGTATGACAGCGGTGGTCTTCTCTTCAAAGAAAACCACCGCAGTGTGATTGCACCACGTCACGCCCCCCCCAAATCTTTGCTGCCACGCTGGAGCCCACCCCAGCGTGGCAAGCATCCAGCGTCGCCTGCCGACTGGGTGCCCAACTCGCCGGCTCCACTGCCCCCCAGCCATCCTTCTGCTAGGAGCCCATCCCAGCGTGGGCAAATGTCCCGCGCTCATCAAAGTAAAAAATAAAATTGTAAATTGAAAGCGGTCCCACGCAGTCTCCCCCTCCACAACCTGCACCCACCCTGCGCACCTGCCTCCCCACACCCCTCACCCCTTACTTACCTCTGGAGCTCTGCGGCGATCATCGCTGGATCGGGAACACGTCTGCACTCTTCAAAGCCGACCGCGAACTGAGAAAATGCCAATAAGCTGTATAATGGGCTAGATGGGTTTTTTTCAACTTTGTTGCATATCTCTGGCATTTTGGAATTTTTGCAAACTAAATTTTCAACATGGGGTTTTGGGACCCCTTCTCATGAATTCTGTCACTGTCATTGGCGTTTTCGGGCCGAAGGGTGATTTGCAGATCACTGCATAAAATCACCTTTCAGGCCCGATTAATCAACGACAGTGCCAGTGTTCATAAGGTGGGCTCAAAAAGCCTATTTCAAAATTTGGTGGAAAAATTCCTAAAAACGATGGTTTTATGAACGTGCGTTGCGCAGTTCCTACGCAGGCTCGTAAGTTCGTGAATTTTCAATATTTTCACTCCAGATTTTCAACATTGCCATTTTACCACACCTTCTTATGAGTAGTACAGCTGTCATTTTTCACATATCACCCAAAACATGTTTCCGCCCATGTAGCCCACAATGGCGCAGTCGGTGTGCGAACTCAATGTATGGGACACATTAAGAAAATCACAGTGACACTGTTCATGAGCAGAGGTCTTAAAATGGCTATGTTGAAAATTTGGTGAAAAAATTCCTAAAAATGACTGTTTTACGAGTGTGCGTTGCACAGTTCCTACGCACGCTCGTACATTTGCGAATTTTTCAATATTTTCTCCAGATTATCAACATTGCCATTTTACCACATCTCCTTATGAGCAGTACAGCTGTAATTTTTCACATCCTGCCCAAAGCGTGTTTCCGCCCTATGAAGCCCACAATGGGCGCGGTCGGTGTCTTGAACTCAATGTATGGGACACATTAAGAAAATCACAGTGACAGTGTTCATGAGCAGAGGTCTTAAAATGGCTGTGTTGAAAATTTGGTGAAAACATTCCTAAAAATGACTGTTTTACGAGCTTGCGTTGCGCAGTTCCTATGCACGTTCGTAGGTTCGTGAATTTTCAATATTTGCACTCAAATGAGTTCCAAATACCTAAACAGCACATAGAAGCACGCAACATTCGGCATTGACGAATGCTTGTACTTCTTTGTCACTGATTTTTTTAAGCCATGTCTAAGTGCCAAATACCACTGCAAATACCTGCAAGCGAACGTTCGGCATTGAAAAATGCTTGTTTTTAATTGATTTAGCAAAATTCCCTGTAGCACTACTGTAAGGATGGTTGGTGACATGTAATTAGCTACGCATCCTGAGGAAGAGGATTTGCCTGGAAGCGCTGGGGCTTTTCAGGTATAGTCACTCCTGCCCTCTGGTTTATGGATTGTGAATTTGTGATATTCAGCACTGTTTGCACAAACCTATGCATTAAGTAAGCATTAATCCACGACGAAGGTGGCATCTAATAGGGAGTTAATGCATGGTTGGGGCCAACCATGCATTAACTCCCCATTAGATGCCACCTTCGGGGTGGATTAATGCGCTTGTAACATGGTCTGCCCATTAGTATGGTTGTGCCAGATTCGTCTATTCTGCTCTGATGATTCAAACCATCAAAGCATTGCACTTACACAGCAAAGTTCACTGTTATTTTGAGTGGTTAACATCATGCTCTGTAACATACATATGTGTCAGTTGAATACTTTTATACCTAACTCAAGTAATGCATGCCTTGACAATTACTCTGCCTTTTTTCATATTCCTGATGGCTGTTTCTCTCTTATGATACTCAGGAGGACCCCGACTTTCGACTTCTACTCAATCGGCTTCACAGTGTTTTGCTCATTTGCATTTTAATCATCACAATACAATGGAGTGCTTGTTTTACTTGAATGGATGGAAGTGGAACTGCCTTTTTACAAGCACCCAGTCCACGCTGAGAGCACTGTCTTTTTCTAGTTTTGTCTGATCTCTACTTTGGTATAGCAGCCCAGGCGAGCGACCATGACCAACTGTATTGAGATGTACATTTCCGGATGGAGTTAGGCTCCTGCGGTTTCTTGCCAGACTGAATATCAATTAAGTTTAAAAGTAGAGGGGTAGTGGCAACAGCCCTGACAAGCACAGTTTGGCTCAAGTTTGAATTTACAACAGTGGCTGATGTGGACTTTCTGAATTTCGAGAAGCAATGTATTTTTATTTTTTTTTTGAAATTCTCTGTTTATTTGTTTTACATAATAACAAACATGATATACAGAAACCAGAACACAGCAGGTAGAAAAAACCCACAATAAGCGAAGATGTTGCCAATACATAGGTCCAGTATAGTTCCACCCCCTACCCCCACCCCCGAGGCGTCACCACCAAAGCAGAATGCACTTAAGATGTCTTCAACCTATACCTTGGGGCATTATTTAACAGGTACCAATATCTCTTGTACCCAGTCCAAAGACAGGGAAAGTAACTTGGAAGGAAAGCAAGCTAAGAGAAAAAAGAGAGGGAATGTCAGAGGGTTTCAAATAGGAGGCTCAATGAAGGTACAAGGCATAAAGCTTGCCCCATTTTTTTTGGAAAGTAGATATAACATGCCTGGAACTAGCTATTAGTTTTTCCACCTTAAAACACTGGGACATTTCCTCCACCCAATCCTGATAGGAGATCTCTGATTGATCTAACCAATGTCGGAGGACTAATCTTTTAACTGCTATTGAAATTAAGGCCATATGGTATTTTTTTTCTTTAACCTTGATATTGGAGTAGATACCTAGTATACAGATTTCAGGTGTAAATAGTTCCTCCAGCCCCAAAATTGGGTCCAGGCTGTCACGGATAGCTTTCCATAATGGGGCAACCTTAACACAAGACCAAAGCACATGTAGTATGTTTCCCAGTTCATTGCCACATCTTATGAAGTTAGCAGATCTAGACTTACCAAATTTGGCCAATTTAAATCATGTAGTACATATTATTTAATATAAAATTGTATGAGCCTATTCCTATCTAAGGTAAGGAACACATACATATCTCTCCATACCTGGTTCCAAGACATGGAAGACCCAGGAATTATGGGTGCCCAAACATTAGAATCGGCTAGGGCCTCCGGAACCTTAGTTGAGCTGCAACCTTAAGCTGCATATATAGGTTGGCAATACTATGGGGCTTTGTGACACAATTCCTGAGTTGTTCCAGAAAAGGCCTAATATTAGAGGTGGTCCTCACCAATCCAAATTCCTTACCTATGAGGTGTCTCAATTGGTATAACTTAAAGATGTTCTGGGGGGGAATATTCAGTTTTGTCATCAGGTCACCAGAGGAGCCAAGGGAACCCTGTATATAAAGATCTTCAACTGAGCAATCCCGAATCTGCGGTAGCCATATCGGTGTCAGCCAATGAGACCCAATCCTAATATTAGGGTTAAGAATCAATGGCTGACCCAGGTCCTTTGAATACTGAATCTTAACAGAAGTACAGTATTGGTTTGAGACTCTCACGGACAACCCCAACACTGAATTTCATAAATATTCCGGTAAAGCCGAGAAACTGTAATAGAAAATGTGCTGAGGATCAATACTATATGCCTCCAGAAGATTAACTCAGCTTCAATGATTTGAATATAATAGTCATTTGGAGGACAAAGCCATTTGCCCATTTTAGTTAGATGGCTGGCCCAGCAATAAAATTCAAAATTGGGCAAGCGGAGGCCTCCCTTTTCTTTAGGCAGACAAAGCTTAAAGAAGGATCTCCTGGGCTGTTTGCCTCTCCAAATGAATTTGGTTAGTATTGAGTGGACCTTTTGGAAGAAGGACTTAGGGAGCCATATGTTTAAAAGGCTCAAGGGGTTAAAAATGTGTGGGAGTACATTCATTTTGATTATGTTGATCCTCCCTCCTATAGCAATGGGAAGGTTGTCCCATCTGTTAAGGTCTTTTGAATTTTGTCCACCAAATCCTCTAAGTTAAGTTTCCTATCGTGTCCTCATCCCGGGCCAGATGGATGCCCAGGTACTTGAGGTGGTTTGGGGCCCATTTCATGCCAAACTGAGCTACGCTAGAGTGGAACAGGAGTGAGTTGAGCGGGAATATCTCAGATTTGGATAAATTCAATCTATAATTGGAAACTTCACCAAACTGGTTCACTATCTTCAGTACTTCTTGTAAAGATCTGACCGGGTTGGCAAGGTGCAGAAGGATGTCATCTGCAAATACCGATATAGTCAGTGTTAGTTGAGCAATGACACATCCTGAGATGTTGGATGAGGATTTGATGTGCATCATCAGAGGTTCTAGGTAGAGATTAAATAAGTACGGTGACAATGGACAACCCTGGCGAGTACCAGAGTGCAAGGGAAATCGGGATGAGAACACCCCGTTACAATAGACTCTGGCCGAAGGTGATCCATATACCACCTTAATCCACTGAATAAATTTATCTGGGAAACCCATTTTGTTTAAAGTAGCCAACAGGAATTCCCAATTGACTCGATCAAAGGCTTTTTCTGCATCTAAGCCAACTAAAGCCATGGGAACCTGAGATTCCTGGGCTGCACGAAAAATATGTGAAAGAGCCCTCATATGATCTGTTGCTGATCTCCCTTGGACAAAGCCTACCTGTTCCGTACTCAGAAGTGATTGCCAAACCTGCTTAATTCGCAACAAGAGGATCTTGGTCAAAATTTTGATATCATAATTGAGCAGTGAGATTGGTCTATAACTGGCTGGATCTAGAGTAGGCTTATCTGACTTAGGGATTAAAATTATAGTAGCTTCTAACAGGGAAGGATCCAGTGGCTCAGAAGTGAGGATGTAGTTGAACAAGTTGAGGAGGGCAGGCGCTAATTCTTTGCAGAAAGTCTTGTGAAAATTAGGGGGTAGACCATCCGGACCAGGGGCTTTATCCAGGGTTAGACTTTGAATAACTTCCTCCACTTCCCCTAAGGTAATGGGAGCTGAGAGTTCATCGCATTGACTGGGCTGAAGTCTGGGGAGGGGGGTATTCTCCTGAAAAGCTGTTACCTCTGGAATTGAGGTCGAGAGAGCCTTGTTCCCATACAGATCTTGATAAAAAAACCTCAAAGACCTCAGCTATGTCCCTTGGGGTCGTTTTGATAGATCCATCCCTCGCTTTTAAGGCAGGGATTAATCTAGAACTCTCTACTTCCCTTAGTCTGAGAGCCAGTAGTCTCCCGGGTTTCTCTTCCTGATCAAGATATTTTGTTTTAGACGTCAAAATGTCAAATTCTGTTTTTTCTTTAATCAAGTCCTCATATTCATCCTTGAGTTTATACAAATTCTCTAGGGCATTTTGGGAGTTGGTAGAGGAGAGAGCCTTCTCAGCCAACTTAATTTGATTAGCCAAAGAACTAATTTTCTCCTCCCTCAACCTCTTTCTTCTGGAAGTCACTTTTATGAATTCTCCCCTGAGGAAACATTTCAGTGAGCACCACACTAAATCATATCTGGGTATTGACCCTTGATTAATTTCCATAAAGGTCGAGATCAGTTACTTAAAGTTTGAAGTAATCTGTTCATCCTTCAAAATCTGGGTATTGAGCTTCCAAGAGGTATCTCGTTGCCCCGGGGGGCTAGGTGAAAGTTTGATCCATGCCATTGCGTGATCCGAGATAACAATGGTCTCAATACCAGTAAGGGAAATATTGGCTAGAAGGTTGGTACTCACTAATATGTAATCCAGCCTTGACCAGGAATTATGGATTGGGGAGTAGTAGGTGTAGCTCAAGTAGAAGGGTTCAGCAATCTCCAAGGGTCCTCTAAACCCAACAAACTACATAGATCTTATAGTGCCAATTGAGCAGATGAGGGGGGTTTCAGGAGTCTGTAAGTTCTATCTAGGGTCTGCGATGGTGCAATGTTCCAGTCACCTCCTAAAATAAATGTCGTTGGCAAAAATACACTCAGTCTGTCTGCTAACTGCATAAGGAAATCAGAATTACCTCCAACAGGACCATATATAGCTCCCAGAACCACATCTGTATTACAAAGCCGCCCCTTCACAAAAACAAACCTGCCCTCTGGGTCTTGAATACATTTCTCTAATATAAAAGGCACATTACGCTTAATCATGATAGCCACCCCTTTACTACCTGTAGCCCAACCCAACATGAAAACCTGTGAAAAACCTTTAGTCCGTAACGACTTAGTTTCCGCAACAGTGACATGTGTTTCTTGCAGGAAGAGAATATCTACACCAACTAAGGAGCAGTTTAAAAGTATTTGACCTTTTTTAATTGCCTCTCTCATGCCCCTGACGTTCCAAGTGGCAATTTTAATATGCCCTAGAGCCATTTATAGCAGTAAGTGGAATGACCTTGTTCGGAGTATACCCCATGGCATTATCTTCCAATCTCATTAGTGGTGACACCTTCCGTCCTCCCCCCGAAAAACCACTCCCCACCCATTATAGCCATCCTTGGAACAAACCAGAAATCACTAAAGCAAATAGGCTATTCATTATTAAAGTTAAACAGTGCGGAAAAAGCCCCACTCAAAATACATCCAGAATGAAGAAAGTGGTACCCCCCATCCCTCCCTCACCTCCCATACTCCCCTCCTCCTTGCCCGGAAAACTATTTACAAGTAACCCCCCAACAAGCTTAGCCAACGGACCAATCAGTTAATCCATACTCTCTGAACCCCTTCCCCAGGGTACCGTGGTCTGTCCCATATCCTCATGGAGTTAGGATCATGTCCAGAACTAAAGACCCCATTGTATTCATTACTGGGCCTATTAGAGAAGGGCCTGCGCCTCTTATCATGGATTGACTAGGGTACCCCATTACCCCAACCGAGGTCGCGAAACAGGTTCCCGAAGCGACACTCCTACCCGCGATCCCCACCCTCCAACCCCCGGTTAATTAATCTGCAGACTCGGTGAGCACTACAGTATAGGCCGGCACATCACTCTATATATAAAGAAAATCTCAGCAACATCTACCTAACTGATGTCAGCATACTGCCTATTTAAACTGACAGAACCTAGCATGAAGGGAGAAGGAGTAAATACCTGAAAACGCCGTAGCCGAATGTACAAGCAGCCCAAAGTTAAAGCAGTGAGAGGATTCAGGCGTCTTGGGCGGAGCCTAGCACAGAGGAAGTGCAGGTCGGAAGTAGAACTGATGGACCAAAACGGTCTGACCGCTAAAGGGTCCCACCGGAAACCCATACCCACACTCGAGTACCCGGGTCATGAAGGAGACGGACGCATATGGCGCCATTCAGACACTAGGCCTCATAGGCCTCACGGTCACCCCATCCTCCTGTACTCACCCACCCGGAACTACGCCACCTCCCCTCAAGAACCAGGTAAGCCATCAATCAGAGCCGTCCAAACGATATTCTAAACGAAGAAGATACAGACCAAACATGGTCAAACTTTAACCATATTGCAGATTAGATCGTAAAGCTAATAGGTAGTCTCTCAGTAACATCAGTCCCCTTTGAAGAGATCTGGAAGGTTTTTGGTGAGATCGGATAAAGCTTGTTCAGGATCTTCATAAGCATGCCAGGTGCCATCTAAGGAAACCAGAAGTTTTGCTGGATAGTTCATTTTAAATCTTTTGTCTGCTGCAATTAGCTTCTTGACAATCGGATGGAATGCTGCTTTTTTTTGTCTGATCTCATATGGGAGATCCTGGGTGATTCTCAGCTTGGTATGGTTCCACTGGACAGATTCTAGCTCTTTAACTTTAGCCAAAACGTGTTGCCGTTCGATATAACTAAGGAACCTGATGATAATTGGTCTGGGGGGAGCTCCCGATGGAGGCTTGGGCCTTAGAGATCTATGTGCCCTCTCAATATGGTATTGCTGATTTATGGGAGAAGGGCCAACTACTTTATTGAGAAATTGTTGAATGAATCTTATGGTGTCTCCGCCTTCTTCTGATTCAGGTAAGCCCAAAATTAGAACTTTGTTCCTCCTGCTCCTACCCTCCAGATCTTCGGTCTTAGCTTGTAGTTTCTGGATTTGTTGCCTTAGTTTAATAATTTCTGGATCCATTTTATTTCTCCAGTGTTCAAGAGAGGTTGTCTTTGCCTCCATATCTCCCACCTTCCTTGATAGCTCTGTGAAGTCGCCTCTAATTGATTTAATCTCGCTCGAGATTTCCGGGAGAGTTTCCTTGAAAGGTATCAATTCCTGGAGGAAATGATCCTCTGTTAACAGATTACTTGATGTGCCAGTAGACGTTTGCTTTATTAACTGCCCCAGGTTCGAATTTCTGGCCTTCTTGGGTGCTTTCTCTGGCAGTGCTGGAGGGGTATGCTTCACCCCAGCCGCCTTCATCTCCGAGTCCATCACTGTAGACTGTCAGAAACTACTCAAAATGCCACACAAGTCAGCTCAAAGGAGTCTAGAACGATCAATAATACTTTTAGGTCGCGATGTGATTGAAGGAGCGTTGATATTCCAGAAAAATTAAGTGATTTTAAAGGTGGAGGGTGGGAGCTCAGCAGAAAGCTGCTTTCAGTCACTCTGCATCACGTGACTCCTCCAATGTATTTTTTACTCTCTTTCTCCTTGCTACAAAATGAGCTTTTACATACTGCAGTGGTGTGATGACCAGAACACAGACCACTGGACAGCATTCAGCCAAATAAATGTGTGATAAAGGAGACTGTTTAAACAGTTCAGTGAATTCATGGTAATAACATGGCTGATTGGCAAGCAGGAGAAATGTGGGCCAAAAGAGGAAGAAGTGACTTAACATAATGAATACTCTCCTTAAAAAACTGCTTCACCCCCTGCTAAATGCATTAAGATTTTAATAGAAAACTTAAAAAAAAATAAAGAGAAGTAAGAAGAAGTTGGTGGTGATTAATAAAGGCTGGGACAAACCAAAAGCATAAAGTTCTTTTAATGGCTGGAACCGATGGCCGGAATCTAGTATCACACAAGGCTTGGTGTGGGGGACCCGAACCTGGGATGCAACACTGATCACACTATAGTGTATAGTGAGTGTTGATCTGTATAGAATTCCATCTCTTTCAAAATGCTATTCTACCACAGTTCCAAGGTCATGGAATGCTGTTCTACCCTACTGTGGTAGAACAACATTCTAGAACCTCTAGAGACTGCATGAGTCAGTTTCATTTTGAAAGCAAAATAACTCACAAAACACATTTTTCACACAGTACTATACACTATAAAAAATACAGGATCAGCAACTCTATGCACAACCAGTGTGTTTTACCACCTCGGGGTTCTGATTCCCATGGACCTCTCGCTCTCGAGGTCAGAGGGAATAGAATCCCTCTATGGCAGAACACTGCATAGTTGCCTATCCAGTATTCTCTATATTTATTAGAAATATTTTTGGTTCTTGTTCAATCCAGCAGAACCAGAATCCTGACCCGCATACCACTAGTTCCAACTGAAACACTATATTGGAACAGTAATGTCTGTTGAGAGGTAAGCAGATACCTCCTTTTCAGTCATCATTTTAATGTTCGACAAAGAAGTGCGTCTAAAACTGGCAGGTCTCAAGCCAGTGCACTCCCATGAGTGATGGTTCAACACTGACCATCCCTGAAACAACTGCCAGAGGTCAGGCAGTCCGGAACCAAACTGCAAGCCACCATCTCTCAAACATTCCGGGCTGATCCTGAGCAAAATCCAGCACTGCTTTGGAAACAAAACATGACAGGGAGACCAGAGAAGATGATATCTAAACAAGTACCGCTCTGCTTTCCCTGGAGTTGGGATACTTCACCTGGACTGCCATTTTCTGTGGCAATGTGTTGTGGGCTAACAACAGCAACATGCTTCTTACTAGGCATGTTTTAAATTGTTTGAATAAAATGCAGCTTGTACAAGTAAAAAAGATTAAAATTCCAAGCTAAAACCAAAAGGGTGCTAAATCTAATATAAACACTTGCACAAGTGGTTTATGTAGCACTGAGAGCAAACAACCTGAGCAATGAGTGTGTGTGTGTGGGGGCGTAATCCAGTAAAATAAATTGCTTCAGACCAGGTTCAACCTCTCTGCATTTTGGTTATTACCAATCACCCTCATTATGGGATCCCTGGAGTTTCCAGTCATGAAAAGAAAAGGGGTACAGAAAGATCAGTTAGACATTACTCCTATAGCTCAGGGGAGGGGTGCTTTATAGGTATATTACATTATTTCTGATGGAACATGAATTGCTGTTTTTCTCTGTAACAATTCCCCTAGCCTATAGATCACCACTCAATTTCCTTGTAAACTACAAGCACCCTGCCAACAGAAGATATGGGGCCCTTCCTTCATACCTCTGACAGCCTCTTCACCAGTGAGGTGCAATGCTTAAAAATCAGGAACATCATCTTTAAAATGGCGGGCTGGAATTTCAAAGACGCAGTGCAAGCTGCAACAATGGCAGCTTGTGCCGAGTGTGGTGCGCCCGGTACCCTGCACCCGAATTTCTATTTCTCAGGGTCCCAGCGCCAAAGTCCCATGGCTTGTGGCAAAGGAGGTGCTGCCCCTGACATATGGCACACCTACCCCGGAATGCCTCAATGGCAGTGGGGAGTCTGCAGCACCCATGGACAGGGGCTGGCAACCAGGCATTCCCCTAACACCACTGCGCCAACGGCACCAGCGCCACAACACTCCCTGGTATCCTGGAGGGCTAGTGCCCCCCTACCAATCTCAGCACTCCCTCCCCTCTCCCATATCCGATCCAGTGACCAGCACAGCCCTCCACATGCCACCCTGGCCAGCTGCTGAATGGGCAGTCTGTGTGCCTACTGTATACAGTACACGCACCAACGGCTCATTCAGCGGACGGCTGTGGTGGCATTTGGAGGGCTGTGCCGGTTGCCGGATCGGGGTATGGGAGGGGGGTGGGGGTGTTTAGATGGGTAGGGGGGCTGGCAGGATGCATGGTCTTGGGGGTCAGGGACCATAATGGGGGTGAGGGGGGACCACCAGACCACCAGGGATCACCCACCAGAGATGGATCAGGGAGGGCCACATGGTGGCACATACAGGACGACCCCCTGGAGCTGTCTAAGTCCCCATAGACCAGGTCCTCACTGGTCTAAGGGTACTTGACATTTGGTTCCAGGGGGGGGTCTTACAAATTCTGGATCCGAGGGCTACGGCAGTCTGGGTCTGCCGCAAGCCCCCAACGCCATGCCGCAGCCACTTTCGTAGTACAAGGATGGCACTAGCACACCTTGGTGCAGGCAGCCTGCTGTGTGATGTAGGCTGCCTTTCAAATTCCCTCTTGGTGCAGCACTTGTGCAAGGTGCCCTTGCATCAGACGTGTTTGACGCAAGCATCTTGAGTCAATCTGAGGCCTTTGAAATTCCAGCCATCAGCTTTACAAACCAATTTGTGTAGTTGTGTGAAAAGTATTTTCCAAAAGGCTTTAGACTCCACCAACGCTGGCATTTTCTGCTTTTCCCACCACCAATTGGAACAGAAACCAGCCTTCCAGGCTCTGTTTACTCACCTGGTAAAATGTTTTAAATACCACTTTTCAGTGAAAGAATTGGAAAATTTAAGATGTTTCAGAGTCAGGCAGATATCTGGATGAGGGACAGTGAAGATATAGCTACATTTATTTTATGGACCATTATTTGATGGGAGAAAGAGTCCTTATAACTGAACTGTGCTATAAACACCGACACATGGAAACCAAGCCTTGTAGGTTTATATTCCTTTGCATTTAAGTAAAGGAATATCCCTCCATGTTTTACTTAGTATTCTGTTTTTATGTAATTATTGTTATTTTATTGTAGCATTTGTTTACCCATGACTGCAAAATTGAGAAGCAGGAAAATGAGAGGCACAATTTCCTGCAAAATGGAAAAACTGGGATTAAAAATGGAATTTGCGATTTTTAAACACCATTTAAAGCCAGTCTTTCATATAAACAAAAACTTTTCACCACACTTGCCTTGTTTCTGGTCAGTGCTGGGGGCAGCAGGATGTGCTGTTTTTCTGGAGCAGGGCCAGATAGGTAAGAGAGGGCTGCTGGCAGTTGTCAGATGTGGCACAAATTTTGTGTACCCCCCCATTTTCTGCCACTATCTAAAAACCCCAACACCCCTCACTTACCTATCTGGCAGGAAATAATACATCTGACAGCTACAGTATGTGTGGTGTAGTGTTTAGAACTCCATACTGAACATTAATATTTTGTTTTTCAACCAGTCATACTATATGCATTTGGGACGTTTTCAGTAGTTGGGACAGTTTCAGCCAGTTATTAATATTGCAAAATGTATATTAATCCTTACTGGCAATGTATATAACCACAAAACCATACTTGTTCTGCATTTGTATTTTCTATCCATTTAATAAAGATGGGCAACACAGTACCTTTATATAGAAAGTGAAATGATCCATTGCTGTTGTTTCAGTCATGGTTCAGTTGTCTGTAAGGTCGTTTTCATGAGTAATCCCAGCTATACCTGCCTTCATGTCTCCAGACCCCAACTAAATGAACCCATGGTCTAGGAGCGCCAGGGGAGCTCCTGATGCATCACTGCTGAGGCGGGAAAATAGATGCATGCCAACACAAATGCGCGGACTGCCAGCTTGCACATTCTTGGTGCAGCTGTGAGGGGTTCTGCATCTGTGCTCCTCCGACCCCTCTTCCATGACCTCAGCTGCTGCCCAATCGGCTGTGGCCAGAATTTGTTTTGAGTGGTAACACTAATATGTTTGGCAGTCTGTTTTTTACTTTCAAAAAGAAAAAAAAGAATTAGAATCAAGCCGCAGTACAAACTATATCCAAAATCTCTACAGCATGTGAGCCATCATAATATATGTTTTTTTTTAAACTAGGCACCATTTTAGGCCTAAGGGGTTAACAGTGTCCTTTTAATATATTTAATGCCCCCACATATTTCTCTTCAGGTTCCCACATCCCTCCTTCCTCCCATACCCTGTGACATTAAATGATCTATTAAGTAAACTTTGCTGGTTTCCTTCCCCCGCATGCAGAAGTTAGTTCCCACCCATCACCCCCTGCCATTGCTTTTAGTTCATGAAATGAACCCCCCATTTCCTCCATCTTCCAAAAAAACCCTCCTCCCTCAAGCCCCCAAACTGCAGTTTTCACAATAGTAGTACCTGTAAAAAAATAAAATTATCACCTGTCAGAATGAGCATGTCCTCCCTCTTCAAAGTCTCTAAGCCTAATTGTGCTAAGTCTTCTGAATCATGGAGTTGTTGGGTATTGGATGAAACTCTAGTGTTTGAATTTGAGGAATCATACTTTTATAGCTACTTAAGTAACAGCTTTGGAAGAAACAGAGTGGTGGATCAAGGACAGGGCTAGGGGATTGGAATTTACAGGAACCTTAAATCCTCTAACTGATATGTGAATCAGCCATCAGTTGAAGAAAACACCCATTATGTAAAGACTTTCAGACTGTTGTAAAGGCTGCTCATGCAATCACCTTTATCAAGAGAGCATGCTGGTGTCATTTACAATATTAGTGATGTAAGCAGCCCATCTGACAGTCTGACATTGCTTTTCATTACCATACTGCACTTCCCTTCCCTTCTCCATCCAGAAAGCATATAGAAAAGTAAAAGCTGCAACTCTGATTACCCCTAATAATCACTGTGAAAAAAAAAGATTGCTATAAAATGGTCAGGGTCAGTCCTGCATCCTGATTGGTCATTTGCTTTATGGACCTGTGCTGTAATTGAACGATAACCACATGGGTCTGTAAACTCTTCATACAAATATCTTGTTGCCATGCAGCTTTCCACTTACAAACAGCAAGTAATGACTGAGAGTGCTACATCAGCTGTTCAACTTTCTAAACAAATGAAGCTTTAAAAACAGTGACTCTGAAATTGGCATACAGAAACACCCCCATGATTAATTATCTTTTTTTTCCCCCCAGAGTTTCCCTCAGTCTCAAAGTAGGTCTAAAAATCACCACGGAGACTATGTGTTGCATCATCAGAACTCCACAAGAAAGCAACAGATGATAATGTAACAAATACAATTTTTAAAATCTTAAACTTTTAACTAGTTTGAGGAGCAATTATAAGTGCAATAATGCACTCCATGATGTGTGGTTACTGTGTAATTACTGCACACATACCTCCATTGAAGGCACATGGCTGTCGCCTTGTGCCTCCAACCTGTGGGGAGGTGTGCAGTAATTATACAGTAACCACATGTCCTGTTGTGTATTATTGCTTACTTATACAGTAGTAGTGTGAACAAATAGCCTATTGAATAGATGGAGCAATTTTTCTGCACTTGTCTTGTGATACAGCAAAACCAACATGATGGACACCATTTAGTGCCATGGCTGTCCAGCAACTGGCCCCACTGCAATAGCTTCCCTTACCTACTACTGAATATGGTAAGTAGAGGTAATATTTGGATTACATTTAACACTAATACACAAACAAGACTCAATGACTCTTGATCAAAACATAACTGAAAATCTTGGTCGTGCCTATCCAAAGTGATGTTCTATTCAGGAAAAACTACCTGTCCACTTAACACAAAATTCCATTTTTCTTTAAAGTTTCTGACATTTGCAAAAATGTGATATGGTAGTAGAAAAAACGTGTTTTGTCATAGGCCAGTTACACAGGGCTCTATATTTCAGAACACTGGTTGATAGCATGTACTGGTAAATTCGGTAACATTTTGAAATCCAGTCATTTCAAATCATGAAACCTAAAAACTTAGATGATGTTGGCTGAAAAAGATCAATGGTCCATCCTGTCTGCCCATATTACTCTATCACATCCCAGGACCTATAATCTATGTACAGTTTTTGCTTACACTGTTCCCCCTTTTGTTCTCACTGTTTCCACCTCCCACTTCCTGTTGAGTACCCATGACTTTTTCAAAGCCGTGTTTGAAGCTCTTTATAGTATTGGAACCCTCCACCTCTGCTGACATAACATTCCATGGCTCATCCACTCTGTACTCTCTCACATTCTTTTTAAACTTTGCCCCATTAACCTCCACTCACGACCATATTTCCTAGCTTGTATGTTCGTGGCAAATTGCTCCACATAGTCCATCATATTAATTCCTTTCATGAACATGAATGTCTGTATCATACCCTCTCTCTCTCTTCTGGTTTCAAGTGAATACATGTTCTTCCCCTTTAACCAATCCTCCTTAGATCTACCCTCCTGGCCCTGAATCATCTTAGTCACCCTGCATTGCACCTTCTATAGCCTGGCCCTGTAATATTTCAAGGTGAGAACTCCAGAACTGGGCACAGTACTCAAGGTGTTGTCTCTCCAATGACCTATTTAGTGGTGAGAGTACCTCCTGCTTTCTACAGTTGAACCCTCACCTGTTGTTCCCTAGCATCCTATTAGACTGCCTGAAAACTTTGTTACATTGGCTGGTTTGTGTAATGGAGTCATTAATGATGACTTCAAGGTGTCTTGTTTTGTCTAGCTTAACCCCCCCCCACTGAACACTGTGTTCTTGGGGTTTTGTTCACTATGTTCCCTATGTGCATAACTTTGCATTTCCTGAGATTGAATTTCAGTTACCAGATTTTGGACCAATTTTCCAGCCTTTGCAGGTCTCTTGCCAACTGCCTTATCCCCTCCACTCTGTCAAACCTACCACCAAGTTTAGTATCACCTGTGAATAGACACAACTTGCCTTGGATTTTCTCTTCCTGTGTCACTGCTGAACATATTGAAATGGACTGTGGTACTCTGCTGGTCAATGTTCTTTCTCTGTTCTGACCCCGAGTATTACAACTCTCTGTTGTCTTCCATCCAAACCACTCCCTACCAACCTTGTTCTTTCCTTAGCTGCTCCCGGATCCCCCATTTTCCTCAGTGTTCTTCATTTGTGCCACTGAGTTAAATGCCTTGCTGCAGTAGAGTAAACCATCTACATACCCCTTATGAACTACCCTGGTTACCCAGTCCAAGCATACTATCAGGTTGGTCTGACAAGATATCCCTGCCATGGAACCATGCTGCTTACTATCCTGAAGCCTTGTTTTCTCCAGGTATTTCACTTGGTCCTCTTTGACTAGTATCACCATCTGTTTCCCTACCATGGGGATAAGGCTGATGAGTCTGTAGTTTCCCAGATATGTCTTATCCCCTCCCTTGTGCAGCCGAACTATGTCTGCTATCCTCCAGTCTCTGGGAATGACACCCTGTTTCATAGAGCTATTGAATAGCCCATCAGGGGTTCAGCTAACAATGATGCCATTTTTCTTAATACTCTCACATGCATCACATCCTGCCCCAGAGCCTTGTTTACCTGTTAGCCCTTATATGACTCTTTGAACATTACATTTCTGCATTTTCATTTTGCGATCCTTCTATCAGCTGCATGCATGCCCCTCTCCAGCAAATGCCCACTGTTCTCCTTAGCAAATACTGAGCAGAATTAATTATTTAGCATGGCTGCTTTTTTCCTATCATCCTCAATTACCCTGCCCGCTCCTCACACTTAACCTGACAATTCCCACTCCCTTCTTCCTTTTTTTCCCTTTTATATCTAAAGAACTGTTTTCTCCCTCTCTTGACTCCTTCTGCAATTTGCAGTTCTGTGTTTGCCTTTGAAGTCCTGCCAGCCCTCTAGACCTCTGTTTTTTTTTTTTTTTGGTACTCATTACATCCTTCATCCCCCTGCTTTCCTTTGTACCGTATAAAGGCCCTCTTTCTGGCCCTTATTCTCTCCCTGATCCTTTTGGACACTTATGAAAAAAAAGTAATACTTGCATGCTGCATACTTGAAACTACCTCTGCAAAATGTATGCTGCAGCCATGCATTTTGTGTTTATTGGAACTGACTTCATGCATATGGCTTGCATGCAGCAAGCAAGTGGTCATTGTCTGAAACTACCTCTGAGGTATGTTTGCTGCAGTCATGTATTTTGTGTTAAAGTGGAACCGAGTAAATGCATATGGCATGCATGCAGCAAGCAAGTGGTCATTGTCTGAAGCGTAAGCAATAATACCCAACAGGGTGGGTGGTATTGTGCTATACCAGACCGCCCAGGGGCATAATGAGGCCCAATGCCACAGGCGGAGGGCATTATAGCCCCTGGAAGATCCAATATAGCACAATACTATCCACCCCGGAGGGTATTATTGCACTTAGAAAATGGGCAATTAGTTGAATAACAATAATATATAATAAATAATTACTCTGAGCCATAAAATTTTACATTTAACAATATATTTATTGACAGGAGGGACAAAATAGTCCCTTTCTGTTACATGACAATACAGATATTCATAGATTTTACACATGACAGCTGTACTGCTCATAAGGAGGTGTGGTAAAATGGCGATATTGAAAATCTGGACTGCAAATATTAAAAATTTGCAAACCTATGAGCGTGCATAGGAACTGCACAACGCACGCTTGTAAAACGGACATTTTTATGAATTATTTCACCAAATTTTCAGCATAGCCATTTTAAGACCTCTGCTCATGAACAGTGTCACTGTGATTTTCTTAATCAATCCCAGACACTGATTTCGCACAAAGACTGTGTCACTGAGCACTGCATGTGCGAAAACACATTCGGGGTGAAATATGAGAAATGACTGTTGTACTGTTCATAAGGAGGTGTGGTGAAATGGCTATGCTGAAAATCTGGAGTAGAAATTTTGAAAATTCTCAAAGTTACCAGTGTGCATAGGAACTGCTCAACGCACGCTCATAAAAGAGTCAATTTTGGAAATTTCTTCACCAAATTTTCAACGTAGCGTTTTTGGGGGCCTACCTCATGAAATGTGACATTGTCATTTAGTTTATCAGTCCTGAAAGGTGGTTCTGTGCAGTGACCATGAAATTACCTTTCAGGACTGAATAACACAATTTCAGTGTCACAGTTCATGAGGTGGGCCCCCTCAAAAAACATATTGAAAATTTGGTGAAAAAATTCCCAAAAATGACTGAGATATGCACTAAAGTTGTAAACTGTCCATTTATGCCATTATACAGCTTACCGGATTTTCCTCAATTCACTGTCAGCTTTGAAGAGTGCAGACGTGTTCCCGGTCCACAGAAGATACATAGATACATAGACAGCATCAGCAGATAAGGGCCTATGGCCCACCCAGTCTGCCCATTTGAGCTTGTAAGTTCAGTTTGTTTTCCTAGAAGTCTGTTGCCCCTTACCCCTGACCTCCAGAATTCCTTTATGTCTATCCCATGCATTCTTAAATCCTGTGATTGTTTCAGCCCCCACCACTTCCTCTGGCAGGGTGTTCCACTTATCCACCACCCGTTCTGTGAAGAAATTCTTTCTCATGTTTCCTCTGAATCGTCCTCCCTCCAACTTCATCCCATGCCCTCTAGTCCTGGAACATCTTTTTCGCTTAAAAATAGTGTTTTCCTGCACCCTGTTCCTCCCTGTAAGATACTTGTATGTCTCTATCATATCCCTCTCTCCTCCTCCCCAGGGAGTACATGTTCAGTTCCTTCAACCTGTCTTCATAGGACTTGTGATGCAATCCATGCACCATCTTTGTTGCCTCCTCTGAACCTTCTCTACCCTGTCTATGTCCTTACGTGGTATGGTCTCCAGAACTGTACACTGTACTCCAGGTGGGGCCTCACTAGTGTCTTGTATAGTGGAATTATGACCTCCTTTCCTGCTGGTGATGCCCCTGCCTATACATCCCAGCATCCTATTTGCTTTACCTGCTGCCTTGTCACACTGTTTCCCTACCTTGGGTCATCAGAGATGATAACCCAAGATCCCTTTCCTGCTTGGTGCATACTATCCTCACCCCCAACTGATATATTGTGCAGGGTTTTGTGCCCCATATGCATTATCTTGCACTTCTTTGCATTGAATTTCAACTACCAAACCCCTGACCATTCTTCAAGTTTCTGCAGTCCGCGTCTCATTCTGTCTACACCCTCTGGTGTGTCTACTCTGTTACAGAGCTTTGTGTCATCAGCAAACAGTGAAATTCTGCCTTCTAGGTCCTGCGCAATGTCACTGATGAAGATGTTGAATAGGACCAGTTCCAGCACTGATCCCCGTGGTACCCCACTGGTCACTCTTCCCTCTGTGGAGTGACAGCCATTTACCACCACCCTCTGTGTCCTGCCACCCAGCCAGTTACCTACCCACCACATTACTGTCCTGCTCACACCTATATTCCCCAGTTTATGTAATAGCCTTCTATGTGGCACAGTGTCAAAGGCCTTGCTGAAGTCCAGATAGGCCATGTCCACTGCCCTCCCCTGATCCACCTCCCTAGTCACCCAGTCAAAAAATTCAACGAGGTTGGTCTGACATGACCTCCCCTGGTGAAACCAGTGCCTTGGGTCCTGAAGTCCATTGACAACCAGATGTTCCACCAATCTCTCCTTCAGTAGTGCTTCCATGATCTTCCCCACTACCGAGGTGAGGCTGACTGGTCTGTAGTTCCCTGCTTCCTCTTTGTTCCTACTTTTGTATAATGGGACTACATCTGCTGTCCTCCAGTCTTTGGGTACCACCCTGTTTCCAGTGATCGGCTAAACAGGATAGCCAGAGGTTCAGCCACCACCTCTCTTAGTTCTTTAAGGACCCTGGGGTGCACCCCATCTGGCCCCATTGCTTTATCAACTCTTATTACTTCCAGTTCCTTCAGGACCCTTTCTCGTGTAAAGAGACTTGTGTCCATTTCTGCACCATTCTCACCCCTTGTACTCCCTTCAGACCTATTACCTCCTCTTCCTCAGTAAAGACTGAGCAGAAATACCTGTTCAATATGTCAGCTTTACTGTTGTCATCCTCCATGTGGCGCCCATCCTCCCCCTTCAGTCTCACTATCCATCCCTTCGTCTTTCTTTTTTCACTTATGTACCTGTAAAAGGTTTTGTTCCCTCTACCCACTGATTTTGCAATGTGCTCTTCTGTCTGAGCTTTGGCTTCCCTTACTGACCTCCCTGCCTCCCTTTGCTTCTCCTGGTACTTCTCCCTATCCCCTTCTGCCTGTGTCTTTTTGTATTGCATGAATGCAATCTTTTTGGTTTTCACTTTCTTTGCTACCTCTTTGGAAAACCATAATGGTCTCCTCTTCCTTTTCCTCTTGCTAACCTGCTTAATGCATAATTCTGTTGCTCTTGTAATCCCCATTTTAAATACTGCCCACTGTTCCTCAACCTCTGATTCCTGTCCTATTCCCTTAATGCCTCTTTCAAGTATCTCCCATTTCCCAAAGTCTGCCCCAAAAATCCAGGATACGTGTTTTTGTGTGGTTTGGTTCTGCTCTTTCTGTGATTTCAAACCACAATGACTGGTGGTCACTGTTTCCCAGGTGCTCCCCCACTGTTACCCCCATCACACTGTCCCTGTTTGTGAGCACAAGGTCCAGTATTGCCTTCTGCCGAGTTGGTTCCATGACCAGTTGCTTGAGGAAGGCACCCTGAAGGGAGTCCAGGATAAATCTGCTCCTAGTTGATGCTGCTGCTGGGATGCTCCAGTCCACGTCTGGAATATTGAAGTCTCCAACCAGTACTACCTAACCCTTGTCTGCCATCCTTTGGATGGCTAGAATCAGCTCCCTATCTGTTTCTTCCTCCTGGGCTGGTGGTCTATAGACCACACCTGTGCAGATGGCTGTCCCCATTTTCCTTTCCAGCTTAACCCACAGTATCTCTCCCCCATTTTGTTCCTCCTGGATCTCTGTGGCCCTTATGTCATTTTTCACATACAGTGCCACTCCTCCTCCCATCCTGCCTGCTCTGTCTCTTCTGAATATGTTGTAGCCAGGTATGGCCATCTCCCAGTTGTGGTTATCATTACAACAGGTTTCAGTGATGGCCACAATGTCCAGGTCTGACTGCACCATGACAGCCTCCAGATCTTCCATCTTGTTGCTATCATCGCACTGGGCTCTGGAGGTAAGTACAGGTTGAGGTGGGGGTGTGGGGAGATGGGGTATGCAGAGGGCAGGTGCAGGCTGGGGGAAGGGGTAAAGAATCTACAAGGGAAGGTTTTTTGGTTTTTCAGGTATTTTACTTTCTTTTTTGACTACAGGGCACTTTTGCCATGCTGGGGTGGGCTCCCAGCATGGCATTCAGATATTTTTTTTTGGGAGGAGCAGTAAAATCGATGGGGGATTGGGCACCCCTGTCAGAAAATAACATTTCTGCCATGCTGGGGTGGGTTCCCAGTGTGGCATAGAGACATTTTGGAGTGGGTTGCAGTACCAGGCAGAAACAGGGGTGGGGCGGAGATGAAAGAAAGCCGTGATTGAGGAGATGACTTTGAGGAGTGAGCGGTGAAGAGCGTTAGTCTTAGAAGCTGTAATACTGGTAGATTTGAAAAAAATAAATACGTTTTGCTGGTGCTGTGCAGCCGAGTATTTTTTTTTTAAACTTGTTTGAGTGTGTTTCTGGTGGGGCTTACTCTGTCTCACTAATGGGCAAAAAAAAATAGCGGCAGTTTGACATTTTTTGCCTAGTGCTTCAGCCAATGAAGTAGCAGGCTGGACACAAGGATACATGGCTTGGCATATGGCAGTTTTGGACTGGTTCTTTTTATTTTGTGGGCATCTATTGAAAGTTAATGTACCCTTGTTGAAGGAGCACTAGCCAATCAGATGCCTCCAAATAAAAAGTTCATTTTCTAAAAGCATTTAGAACACAAACCTGCATGCATATGGTATGCTTACAGATCACTAGAAATCAGCACTCATATGGCACACTTACATCTCAATACAACCATGCGCAATACTACTATATTTTGTGCCACACCAGCTCCCTCCTGCCCCAGCCTGTCCTTGACAACACTGCCCTGGACCACCATTGCTCCCAATTCCCATTGCATTGCCTATGGACTAACCCAGCTCCCCCTTCCCTACCCCCAGACTGTCCTATACACACAGGCCCCCAGGCCAGTCCAGCTTCCTTGGCCTTTTTCCTTGACCAACCACACTCCCCTTTCTACAGTCACAGGCTGCACCTGGCAATGCTAGCCCCACTGTGCCAGTCTGGATCCATTGGCCCAACCCCTGGAAAGTCCCAGCTCCATCTATCCCAGCCTCTGGCTTCCCTACCCCCCCAGCTCCAGTGGCTCTGTTCTTGGCCACCCTGGCCCACACATGGTCCTGCAATGGAACCCACCTGCTTCTGCTGTCCCAGCCCTAGGCTATTTGGGTCCATGCTGGCCCGAAGGATCACCCTGGTTCCCAAGGCCCTACTCTTGAACTGCTGAATTCCCTCCCACCTTAGCCTCAGCCTCTACCTCTGGCCATACCCAGGTCCCCCTGCTTCTGGCTTACCTTGCCCCCCACTCCCCCCACAGATCTCATAGTCCTGCCCCAGGACCACCCCAACTCATGCTGCACCTGCCCTAGGCTCCCCGTCTCTCTTAGTTCCCATTGCCCTTCCCATGGACCACCCCAGCTCCCTCTGCCATGGGATTACCTCTCCCCCTAGCTTCCATGACCATGCCACATTCCACCTCAGCTTCCCCATCCTCCACACCAGTCCCAGACTGCCCTGGTCTGTTCTGACCCCTTGGACAACCTTGACTCCCTTGGCCCTGCCCAAAGCCACTTTAGCTCCCACTACCACAGATCCAGATAGTTCCTTTTCTGTATCACGTTCAGGCCTACCATCCTCCCCATAATATCTGCAACTCACAGCAGGTTGGCATATGTAAAACACAATGCAGGATATTAGTCTCTTACTTAATATACTGCTTGGGTAAAAAAGATTACACCACACTTAAACAAGCTGACATTTGCAAAATAGTGCAATAGTAAATGTAACTTACTTTGCTAATTAGGCAGCTCACACTTGGAATGTACCATCATTAGGAGACAGTATAGCACAGTGATGAGGTTGTAGTTAGACACATTTTCAAAACTACTGAGGTCACCACAACAGACTTATGGCCAAGAGTTTGATGCAAGTTGCAACTTGCATCAAACTGTGCTGCAAGTGCAATTTTGAAAGAAACTTTCCGCAGCCCCCTTGCCGCAAGTCTGCTGCAGCACCACAGCAAAGTTAGACCAGCTCCTCCCTCAGTCTTACCTTGCATCTGGTGGACCCATTTTACTGGACTTGCACCACAGCATTTGAGCAAGCTGCACCAAAATGAGAGCACTGTCACAACTTGCATCCCAGGTTATAAAACTGGGCACAAATTACAGCAAACCCTTCCCTGCAGGTGCAACAAACTTTGCAGGGACACATGGCTTGCTCCAAGCCATTTGAATATCAGGCCCATTGTCTGAGATTTGCTGGTGCACAGCTTTTTTGAGGACTTTACTCATGAGGGAGAGGAGGGAAATGGGGTGGTAATTGTTAACTAGGGTAAGACTTAAAGATGGAGATGTCTCTGGCTTGTTTCCAAATGGGGAAATAATGAAGGAGGCAAGGGACAAGTTAAATACTGTAGCCAGAGATTTGGCAATAATGTCAATTACAATTTTTTGGAATTGCAGTCAGAGGCCATCACTGCCGGCACTGCCCTGGTTGGGGAGGGTGAAAAGGAGATTAAGGGTTGCTTTAGAAGAGATGGCCCTAAACTGAGAGTGAGGAATGTTAAGGTTGTCAGTGACCAAGCCAATAGGCAATGGTCTATTCAATAGTCAGTCGTCAGGAAGTGTGGTGATGTATTCAGACGAGTCTGTGAATTTGATGTCAAGTTTCTATGTTTCTATGTTTAAGGGTTGCTTTAGAAGAGATGGCCCTAAACTGAGAGTGAGGAATGTTAGGGTTGTCAGTGACCAAGCCAATAGGCAATGGTCTATTCAATAGTCAGTAGTCAGGAAGTGTGGTGATGTATTCAGACGAGTCTGTGAATTTGATGTCAAGGGCTTCGGTGACCATGTCCCTGTATTGAGCATAATGGCATTCAGTTTGGTCCTGGGTGAAATGAGGGAATTCACCACTGGACAGAAATAATCAACCTGACCACTCCCAGCTCCTATGCCCTAAGAAGCAACAATATCATCCTGCTCAAATTGCCCAAAGTCAACACCAAAATAGGGAGGGCAGCAATCAGCTATTCTCTAGCCATAGCATGGAACACCCTACAAAAATTCCTAAAACTGTCCATTATCATTCCATTTACATCCTTCAAGCAGCACTGTACAGCCTTCTTCACAGAGAAATGCAGTTGCTACCACTAGAGATAGAATAGTCATCCCACAAAACCATATTCCAATCACATATGGCATATTCCTTCCAACCAGACACCGCCAGTATATGGCACCCAATATTCCCTTCACCATCCTTGTACTCATGACTGTCATGGCCCTCATTGTGATATATATATACTGTACATATTGTAGATGTTAGTTTAACTTTCTCTTGCCAAGCTTTAACATGTGAATTATCTGTATATTATTGTGTTATAAATAACACTTTCTTTTTTCTGTATGTATAACCGTCTCATAAGTATGTGATGTAATTACTGTGCACCAACTCGAACCTTGACCTTATCAGGTCCATCTTGTAAATGAGCCTTGCTCAATGAAGATCGCCTGAATAAATAAAGATTTGATTGATTGATTGATTGATTGATTGATTGATTGATTGATTTGGGGTTGCCAAGGCTGTGAGACTGGAGGCCTTTGAGGTACTCGGTCTTGTGTGATTTGATCTCTTGCTTGCAGAGGTTATGCAGGTATCTGTTTGGTTCCACTGGCAGGGGAAGCGCACAGCTTTATATGCTGCCATTTGGCATTGATCTTCTTCATGTTTTTGAGGAGGTCTTTGGAGAGCCATCTCTTATTACCACCCCACAATCCCTGGTGTCTTCTGGTCCCCCTAGATCTCATTTTTGAAAATTCACTGGTGTCTAGTGGTACCCCACCACTACCTCCTGATCTCCTATTCACACACTTCCTTGATGGTCCAGTGGTCCCCCTTAACAGTCCACTACCCAACCCACTCTCTGCCCTCCCACCTCTCCACACCCCATCACTTCAGTGGCCAACACTCATATCATGTCAATGCAATGTCTTGCACAGCTCTCCACTCACTTCTGTGGCTGGCTACCATATGAGATGCTTGTGAGCGTGCATAAAATAGACAGCTGCTGTACATGCACTTACTGATATCTCATATTGTGGCTGGCCATGAAGATGAGTGGAGGGCTGTTCCTACTGTACATGCACTCATTGACATCTCATACAGCAGCCAGCTGTGGAGGTGAGTGGAGGGCTGTGCTGATCGTCACATTGAGATGATATGAGCACTGGTCAATGGGGTAAGGACTGTTGTGATGAGGGGCAATGGAAGCTGACAGGTCAGATGGGGGGGCTGTTAAGGGGGGAACTGGATCACTAGAGAAGTGTGTGAATTCAAAATGAGGAAGATACCACTAGACACCAAGGAATTATTTAACAACAAGACTGAGCGATCATGGGGGGTATCACTAGACACCAAGGATACCTGTGTTACTTTACAAAGGGTGATTGAAGGGATCAGTAGACACCAGGGATAACTGTACTATTTTGCAATGGGCAATCAGTGGGAAACCACTGGACACCAGGCAGTGCTTGCATGTCTAATACATGTGATTGGGGCTGGGAGGCTAAATTACCGCCACCTTGCCTTTGGGGGGGTACCTGTTAAGAGATTGTTTTCAGTGGCAGCAAATAGTTTACCACTGCAGCAAACCTTTGAAGATACTGCTGTGCCAATATGCATGATAGGATCCTCTGATTTGCATAGGTGCAGCACTATTACAGCACTTTTGCACTGTGTGTTTGCTCTGGTGCTTCTGGAACTTCTGAAAATAGACCCGTTGGGAATGCCAGCACAAATCCGGTTAGCGCACCTGCTAACTTTGTTAGCATTTACAATAATCTTTGAATATTGGGACTCAAGGTTCAATATAATAATAAAATGTTTTTTATCTGTATCCTAATTAAATTAAAAAAGAAAACACGCCCAGTGGCACTGAGGGTTGAGGTGCTGGACGCCACACCTTGTGCCATGCCAGTTACCCGAGTTCGAGAATGGACTTGGAACACCAGGGGTCTGCAGAGAAAGGAGAGGATTGACCATCTGGAGGACTGCTCTCCTCTTCCGGGGTGGGTTGGGGAGATTGCCTCACTCTGTAGCGGCCCCTGGTGGAGACTGGGAGCACTATGTGAGTGGTGCAACAGTTGGGAGCCAAGAAAACCAGAGAAAATGGCATCTCGATTGACCAGATGAGAGACGCCCAGCCCCTTGTTGCCACAGAACCCCCAGACAGCCAGGACTGACCACAGCAGCACCCAGGGCCAAGAAAGGTACATCGCAAGGCACTTTCTCTCTGGAAGAGAGAACAAATCCATGAAGGGAAACATGGGGTTACCCTGGGTTGGCTTCAGTGAGGCGGTAGTTGGGGCCGGGGGTTCCTGGGAGAGGTGAGTTAGTCCCTGCTGGCTGGAAGGAATGGCCGGTGGAATGCAGAGGAAGGATAAACTGGATAATGCAAAAAAAAAAAAAAAAAAAACATGTTTAGGGAGCAATGTTTCCCCGCTTTGTGTATATGTAAGCAATAATCCACAACAGAGTGTGGGTTACTAGTCCTGAAATACACACCCAGATGCTTTGTGAGGCACAAGGCACTTGCACAGAATGCATTCAGCCACATAGAAATGTGGTTCAGGAATAGGAACCCACATCCTGGAGTGGCATACTGCACTGATAAAATGGATCTTCTGTAAAATAATGGAATAAATAAAAAAGAACAACATAAAGCAGTGTGGTTCCTATTACTGAAGAGCACAGCGTTCAAACCTTCAACACCACTTAGGATGCAGAATAGTATCCACCAATCTTATAACAAAAAGGAATGGAAATAAATCACCACTTCAGTTCCGTAAAGGCAATGCTGGACAAGACACTCTTTAGGCTGCAAAAAACTTCTAAAGCAACATAAGGTAACGTATGTCTGCACCTTCCCTGCTGTCTTACAATTCAAAATAAATTATGTTCTGCAGTTTTCATCCAACAGAGGTGAAAACATGCACTAAAACAAGTTCCCCCCCCCTTACTCATAAAGTAACTCTTTTTTTTAAATCACATCAGAGTGAGTGAGCTAAAGTTCTGCACATGAATGAATTTATTTTATTTTATTTAACTTTGATAACCAAGAAAGAACACTGGACCAAAGGTCCTTTTTCAGGATGTACCCAGAAAATAAATTTACAATAACAGTACAAAGGCAGAAAATAATACAATAGAACAAAATTACATTAACAACATTACAATCACAATTACAAAGACTGTAAAATTTAAATTTAGTTGTTTAACCAGGTATAGCACACTAAGCTGAAAGCTTTTTTACAGGAACGACCTGGGAACACAAGGAGGTTAAGTGACTTGCTCAGGGTCACACAGTATGCAAGTGGAAGTTGTGGGATTCAAACCCAGGTCTGGTCTGCTGGATGTCACCAAATTTGCAGCTCAGATCCTTAGACCACTGTACTATACTGCCTCCTAAAACATTTTTGTATTAAAAATATAAAAAGAAGAAATGGACTGCAGTGCATCAGAAAGACCATTTCAAAACTGAGTGAAAACCTCAGACAGCAAAGAGATCTTCAAGCACAACAGCTTGTAACTTTAGATTATTCCAGTTTCAAAACTCTTAAAGTCAATTTCAAAAATGCACTTCAGTACATAATTAATGGCTGACAATGATGAATTGTTACAGTCTCATAAATTATTTGCATAACCCATAACAAAGAAATAAATATGAAACATACAGAACTGCTACTCATATAAAGGTAGAGGCAGAAATAAGGGGCTGTTGGGCCACCTGTGCCTGGTCATCAAGGGAGGTCTGTGTTCATCCAACATGATCAGGTTCAAAGATGAATGCCATGACTCAATATGTGGGCATCAAAAGAACTTGGCTTATAACTTTTTTTTTAGTCCTTGCACTGCACTGAGCTTCATGTGAGCAGGGCACTGTAGAGGAGAGATACGAGGCCAATTAATTGTAGCGGGCCAGATGGGACTACCCATTGAAAATGTTTTTTTTTTCTTCAAGAATGCTGCCTTTACTCCCAGTCCCCCAGTGCACTTTAAGTTCAGCATCAGGCATAACTAACTAAGTCATTAAGGAATTATAAATTAAAATAACAGAGAGGAAAAAGCAGCTAGATACTGCCTCCAAACATTCTCACTCAGTCTGTGCAGCACCATGCTGCCTCACAGATTCCAATGATTGTTTTGCTTGCCACCAAAACAATGTCACTAATGCTTGGGATTACATGTCACGTGTGGGGTCAGAGTGTAAAGCCAGAGTGAAGATGCGTGGAGGCAGCATCTGGATGATTTTTGGCCCTCTAACAGGTGTTTTGTTTGTTTGTTTGTTTATTTATTTATTTATTTATATATCCTGCCTAGAAGTTGTTTTGAAACCAGGGAAGCATGAGGAGCCTGAATCAGACCTTCTGACTCTGTTTTCCTCTATCCTTGAAAAACATACTGCACCTACTATGCAAGGAAGTTCATACTGGGTGCAAATGAAAAAGGTAGATGAGAGAGCACCATTTCTGATTAAAACCTTGAGCCGATTCCCTCCCTACCAGCTGCTTTGATTGTTTTCTGTGCCACCTGCTAAGCTAGTTTGCTGCTGCCTACAGCTGATTATCATGTTGGGTACAACTTGAGGGACACTCATGAAGGAAACAAAAATGTACTGAATATATGAAAATCACATGCTTTGCTATCATGCACTCTGTTTCACCTCCCCACACCCTACTGTGACTCATGCACTCTCTCAACCTGACACAGGACTTGTGCTCCCCAAGTCTCACAACACAGCTGTGCTCCACATGTCTCCAAATACAGCTGAGCCCCACCAGTATACACACACACAGGAGCTGCTGTCCCTACCCCAACTATGGAGCTCCACTCTCTCCCCATGCCTGTCAAAGGAGTTGTGCTCTCCCCATTCTCGAGACAGGGGCTGTGCTCTCTCCACCCCGAATACACAAGCTTCACTCTCCCCCAACATAGCAGATGCACTCTCCTGATCCCTGGCACAGGTAACTGTGCTCACCCCACTCCCAGCACTGGATCTGTGTTCCCCCCATCCCAGACACTGGAATGTACTATCCCCGGCCCAACACAGAAGCTGTTTTCCATTCCACCCTGACATGAGCTATGATCCCCCCAACCCTGACACAAGAAATGCTCTCCCCACACATCCAACACAGGAGCTACACTCCTCTCTCCCCTGACATAGGAGCTGTGATCCCTTCACCTCAAACACAGGAGCTCCCCCAACACCCTATGCAGGAGCTGCACTACCCCCACCCCAAACACCAAAGCTACTCTTCCACTACACCATCTCAGGAGCTGTGCACCCCCCACCCCCAACAAAGGTGTTGTAACCCCCCACTTCTAACACAGGAGCTATGATCCCCCATCCCAAAACAAGAGTTTCCCCAACCCCTACAGGAGTTTCCCCACTGCCCAATACAGGAGCTACCCACACCACTCAACAGAAAAGCTCAGCACCACCACCAGACACAGGTGCTCCTCCCACTGCCAGACATAAGAGCTGTGCCCCCCAAAACAGGATCTGGACCCCCCAAACACAGGAGCTTCAACCCCTAACACAGGACCTGCACCCTACAACTAAACAAAGGAGATGCACTCTAACCCCCACTAAAATAATCTGTTAACTCCTCCATTAATTTTAGACAGCAAGAGCACCTTCCTGAACCAGAAACTTCATACATCACTAAACAATCCCTGCCCCCATGAAGAAGGCACCAGTTTGCAAATTTAACATAAACTGAGAAAAGCAAGCAAAAATACTGAATAGGGATATTGAGCAAGCAAAGAGGCAAAAAGAGAAATTTTTAGTATTCCACCTCAGTCACTCTCTCCCTCTCTCCAGCATAGTTTCAGTCTGCCTGTAGGTTGGACACTTGAGCTAAGTAAGAGTGTGAAGGTCAGGCAGTGAGTGAAAGGGGAGGTCTCAAACAAATTAAAAACTCTGAGTTGTGGTGCGGGAGGCCGTTTGGGTAAAAGGAAGAAGAGACAGAACTCACCTACAGCATGGTTGCTGGTGGCCTGGTGGTGCTGAGGGTTGAGGTGCAGTATGCCCTATATTGCACCACACTGGTGACCTGGGTTCAGGACCCAGCTCAGGTCACTGGGGGTTGACTTGGGAAGGGGAGGATTGAGCATCCAGAGAACTGCTTTCCTCTCCTGGGGAGAATGGGGATGTATATCCTGGCAATTAGCAACTCCAAGTGGAGACTGGGGGGGTGGGGCATGAAGCTGGGGATGCTGAGAATGGGTTAGAGGTGGCAGATGTCCTGTGGGTGGGCAGAGGAGCACATCCATTGTGCACTGACATCACTGCATGTCCATGCCTTGGGGAGCAACAAGAAGAAAAACCCTCATGAGTGAGTGCCATGAAGCCCCCAATGGACTCCCACTCCCTCCAGCCAAACAAAGCCCAGTGTAAGTCAGGGCAGAGGCTCAAGGGTGATCCCAGTCTCCCCCTCATTCCCCTTCAGTGGGTCCCCTTCATGGGGGTAAGCCACGGTCCTCCCTGTTCCTGCAGCTGTTGCTGGGGCTGGTCAGAGGAGTGTTGAGGGTCTATGTACTGGGTGGACAGGTGATAGGTGCCATCCCTGTGATAGGTGCCATCCCTGCCACAAATGAGGTGACAAATAAATGCAGAATGAAGATCTTTCCAGTACTGAGCTGCACACTGGCTGAACTCCCTCCTCTCAGAAGTACTAACCGAACCTAAAATTGGCCACTTTAAGCGGAAGCTGAAAGCTTTTCTTACAGAACTCAGTTACTGTGATTGTCAGACCTACACTCAGTTACCTGGTAATTTTACCTGGCACTTTCGTTGGTGGCACTTTTTACATTTTATAAGTTCCTTGGCACTTTCTCTTACCCATACCCTCAGACACCTCATCTCACCATCCCATTACTCTCACAGTAGCTAGGAGCTACCCCCTCACTGCTCCTACCCTTACCATCCCACCCTTACTTACCTACCTGTCCTCTCACATGCATAATCTCAACTAACTCTCCTGTCTTTCCTCAAGTCTCCCTCTCACCTTTACCCCCTGTTCTCTGACAAAGCCATTCTGGTTGCTAAGATACTAAAATAGTTTGATATGAAGATTTTTGTTTACTACTGTAAGTTGATTTGTGTCTTACCACCACTGTTTGTAAACAATAATAACTCTTATTGTACCACCTGGTAACCTATTGTTTGTTAAGTAACCTATGTATGTTATTCTATTGTGATCATCCTGACTATGCCTGTTGTTATCATCAATCCATTGATGTGGAACCTTTGTAAATGAGCCTCTGACTCAAAGGTACTTGTTATCCGAGATCTCAATAAAATAGAGTTAAAAAAAAGGATGATGGCTGGCATATGCCTTTGTGTCTCCACAGTCTTCCCTTTCTTGCTAATCTATTCATGTGCCATCTTCACTGCTGGAATTCTTTCATTCATCTTCACACCCAATCTCTGTGTTAATGGTCACAGCACATAACTCAAAATGAATGGCAACACCCCATCTAAAACAGCATGTCACCACTTAAATTGATTGCCTGTTTTTCAGCCTGGTCAATCCACTGTTTGCAGAAGCATAACTAATTCATGGAAAAGAACAAGTGTCTCCATTGCAAGTTAAAGCCTGAGTCCTAGAGATATTCATTCATTATAGCAATAATTAGGCTTGGGATTCATACACTGGATCAGTGTGAAGCTGCACAGCTTTCACTGCAGCTTCGTAGTGTGCATGTTCATGACACAGTCAGAGGTTCAGCTGTTCTCTCTTAATGGTGCTCACATTGAAGCATGTGTAGTCCCCCATACAAGCTATGTTAATAACCCTTTAAAAGTGTCTCTTGACCTTTAGGGTGATGCCAGTTTCTATGCCCTTGGAGGATTGGGTCAGCTGGTCTTCACTGACATTCCAAAGAGGAGCTGTCAGCATTCTCTGCTGAAGGGTACAGATTCTCCTGAGTCAGAGTTGCTGGGAGAGAGCAACTGGCACACAATGACAGCTCCCACCACTCTGTTAATTTTTTTTAGGGCTGGAAAAGGCAAAATGTATCTTCTGCCAGTGGAATTCTAGCAAAAAGCTGATATTGTTTCTCTGAAATTTTGTGAAGTTTCCATGAAAATTTTGCAAATTATGCCAAAATTGTGATTTTGGATAATTCCCATCTCATTTTACAAGTATTTGTCCAACTTGTACCAAATTTAGTACGATAGCTTTCCCAGTGACCATGCAGACATATACCACATTACAAATCATTACCTCTAAAAATGACTGAGTCATAAGCCTCCAAAATTTTGGAAATGTTAAAATTACAGTTAACAACTACACAAACTAAAAGCCTTTGTGCAAACTGCACACAATTTGGCACAGTGACATTAACCATGCCCATACATATGTGTTCCAAGTTTTGGATCCCTAGCTATATAGGTGACTGAATTATAAGCCTCCAAACCTTCAGACGTTTTTAAATTACATTTTGCAATTACATAAACTGCTGAATTTTAAGCTCTGATAATTATAAAGCTAGAGAGCAGAATACCATCAATGTTGTTACGATCACTGACACTAAATATTAGGCTTTAAGGTAACCACCATGGTCGAGCATAAGAACGTCGTGCTGCCATGCTGACGACTTGGGTTCGGAAGCGAGCCTCTGGAAGTCATGTCTGGAGACCAGTCACAGCTAAACCTTACAATCTCTATTTAGCAGTCTCTATGACTCTTCCAAGAAAGTATCCATCTAAGTTTTCAATTATCTAGCTCCAAAGGTGGCTAAGTCATATGAATAGAAATATTTTCAGAAATGTTCACATGAATATTAAATTGCAAGTATTTGAGCCCCTATATCATCCCTATCCTTCATTCAAATGTCAAGACACTTTGCAAGCTTTTATGCCCTCTATGAGAAAATATAAATGCCAAATTACAGACCCCTAGATTTAACATGGACCGAGTTATCACCAATTAAAGAAGTTTGGAAAATTCCAAAAACATTCTCATAATTTTGCAAATATTCTGTGAATTCAGAGTTTGCTAATTTCACCCCCTCTAGTTTCATTATAGAGCCCTGCATCAAGAAAAAGTGCTCAACCATGTGTGGTGGTCATCCTCTACAGCGTCTGAAAGGGAGGTGTCCCTCTCCAGAAATTGAAAAACTCATCTGAAGAGAAGTTTTTATGTCTGTCGGTGAGGAAGCTGAAGTCAGACAGTTCTGTGGGCAAAAGATATAAGCTGATGCTCAAGTTTTTTTGAGTGTGAAGTGACTGTGTTTAGCACCTCGCAGTGCCCTCCATCCTTGTGAGAGTGGCAACAGCTGTCATGATGCAGAATTTCTGTCAGCCAAACATAATTTACCTCAGAAAGCATCAAGTGTGTTCCAGATTGCCCAAATTCAGAAGATGTGTGGAGCCCAATGGCACCTCAGCTATGCCCAGTTGGGCACATGTGTTGTGGTCTCAGACATAATGAAAAAGTGTAAAATGTGGAAAAATGATTTACTCTGTTGTAGGACAGAGTGGATCCCTGAATTGTGTCACAGGATTGAATTAGTGCCAGTTCTGTTCCAGCCAGTGAAACTGTGAAGTAGCCACATGGCTAGTAAAAATGTAAATGGGTTAGAAGTAGCCCTTGGACTTTCCAGCCAAGCTGCAGGGGTGAGGAACTCTGTGAGTCTATGGCCCCCTTTGGCCCATGCATTGAAATTAAAACACCCAACCATTGTTGAATCCAGCCCAGAAGAAGAGTGAACAGATAATGATCCATCTGTGGTGATGAGGTGAAAATGGACTGTGTCAGCTGGATAAAAGTGCCATCTTTTACTGAGCTCAAGTTGAGAAAAATATAAGATACTGTTTTGTTTAAAATACCCCGGTTCAGACATTTTTATGTTTTGCCTTCAAGTTCTGCTAACCCCCTTTTATCCACAGATTAGCTAGCTCTGCCATGCTTCATGGGAGCCCTGAAGGTCACCTTGGTTCTCAGGAGGTCAAGTAAGTGGACTTTGGGATCTTTGGTGTGAGGTCCCTCCCAAGATACTGTAACATCCATTATACCCTTAGACAGGCTGGAAGGGTCACCCTACATTGGGGGCTCAGGTCAGGGATTTTCAGGTACCTTTTGGGATCCATAACGTTTTGGTGGGTGGCAACTACAGTTTTGAACTATTACAACAGTGTTAAGTGTGCAGTCTGATGGGGAAAAATGGCACTCAATAGTTTAACTGAATTTGAACATTGGTGGGTGCATGAAGCATGAGCTGTCTGTTGGAGCAAGAGGACATGTCAACTTGAAGACTTGTACAGCAGCATGTAAGCTACGCATGACTATACATATTTTTGGAAAATAGGCATTGAGCAAATGGTTGAACGTTATCACTGGGTCGTGGCTGAGGCAGATGGAGTAACAATGTGCCTTCAGTGTGCTGGATGAAACGAGAGTCTGAGGAGCACTGGAGTGAATAGCTGAGCAGTAGAAGCTTTAAAAGTTAGAAGAAACCATCTTGCTGAGAAAAAGAATACCCCTTTTCAATATGTTCCTGTGTGGAGAGTCTCCCTATTCAACAGGGAGTTTGATTTTCCCATGTGGAAGCTGAGAAAGAAGAGAAAAATATACTCCACCTTGTAAGTACATTGACTTTATGAACTGATATGAGAATAGGGAGGGGCAAGTGTATGCAATGAAATCTAGGGGAAAAAAAGAATGTACATTGCTTAGTTAGGGATTGCATCAATCAAACAGAGATGCATTGTTATCAACAAGAAAACCAGAGCAGTACCTGTATGAGAGTGAGGCTTTGATTGAAAAAAAAAGTAAGGGTACAACAAAACTTTTTTATTTAATTATGATGTGACTGTGTGCGATTGAGAAATGACAGGGGTATTCCATTGCTGTTGCAGAAAAGGAACTGCTGAATAAAACTCAGTTGTGGCCAGTTTACTACATTCAAGAATGGATGAGGGAGGAACAGCACAGAGTCATAGGTGACAGTCCCCAGGTCCCTGCTGGACTTTTTAAACTGCAAAGCATTGGTGGTGGAACACCAGGGGGCGCAGGTACTGGTGTACTCAAGATGTGATTCCCTGGGAGGGGTCACAAATGCACCCCGTGTGGTGCCTGTAAAGATGGGGACATATCCGCCATTCAAGGGGACAAGTGACTTGTGCAGATATTAAAGGCAGAGAAGGAGGAGGAATTAGAAGAGTCCCTCTATGAGTTCTGGGAAGGCCCACCAGTGGTAGCAAGTAAGTAGAGGAACCCGATGAAACTCCTCCTTCATGTGAGGTAGAGATACAGTAAAGCACTGAGGGCAGGACCATCTGACACAGAGCTGACAGTCCCCAGTCGAGTGAAACCGGTACCTTAATCTCAGATATTGCCATCCCTTCAAGGAGGAAAATGCCATCACCCCTCATGTGCCTTCAGTGGGGGATCCAACTAAAGTCCTTTCACCCCTGTATGAAACCCACTGGCAGATAAAGTGGAAGCCCAATAGAGTTATATCTGCCACCTCCAGCATACAGGCCACCCCAGAGACACTTGCAAGGGAAGGAGGCTTACTTCAGCCAAATGGCAAGAAATCCTCAGTGGGGTGACCTCCTAGTCAGTGAAAGCAGCCAAATTCAACAAGGACTTCACTTTTGGACATAATTCTGCATAATGCCCAAGGCTCTGAGGACTTATTATAAGGATATCTGGCTACCCGCTGGATGCCCCCCCATACACATGTGAGATCATTGCCTGAGTGGCAGAAAGGATAATTAGACATATAATGAATGCTGACTATCCAGAACTTAACATTTGTGAGGCAACCTGGGATGAAACTGAAAGACAAATGAAGGAGTGGGTCAGAAGAATCATCCTGGACAAAATTTGGAGAAGCATGGCATAATGTACTCCAGTGATGTTGCCAGCCAGGGGGAAGCTAACCATATGGTGGTGACCATGATCAATGGAACCTGTCTAGGACTAATTCTTTTCAAGACTCATGCCTTGGTTAAGACCATATCCATGACTGTGGACCACCATTAGGTGCAAACTGTGGACTGCTGAGGCACCCCCTGAGCTAAGCCTGACCATATATTTTATGTCTACATCTCCCCAGATGAAGTGTAGCCCAGGGGGGCAGGACTGCTCCCATTAGGAATGAAGAACACCCACCCATCTTCATATGATCAAGCCTGTTGCTGATCTGTTCCAGTTAAGAATTTGCAACTGTTTCTACATGTCCGAGCCTCACATGCAAAGGGGGATCCTGGCCCAGAAGGCTGCAAAGACTCACCATAAGACTATGCCCTCCTAGGAAGAAAACCTACAACTGGGTGCACCCAGTGGCAGAGACACCCAGCATCCCAGTTGGGTCCGAATGTTTTGAGGCATCCTCTCTGTGGAAATGGTGGTATACAATTTTTTTCTGTATTATACAGGTGATACAGAGGGTTTGAGACAATGTTTATTTATTGATATTTATTTATTGATACTAGGATTATAAACATTTGAGCTAGAAGCTCATTTTCAAAGGTTCTGCATCAGAGAATAGACAAAGTGATTGCAATACAAGACAAAAATAAGCTAAAAAGTGCATAACAATATTCACTAAAAATGCCACCAACAGTTTAACATATGGTTCAGTTTCAGTTGGCATCCATCTGTAACGTCCTCCTCAGAGACAAGGCTGAAAATAGGCAAAACTTTGTTTAGTCCTCTTTCCTGGTCAACAAAAATTAAATAAATAAATATTACAGCATATACAATATGGAATGGATATATTCAATATATTCAATTTGCCTTATCAGGAGAAAATACCATAATTAGAAGGGGGTAATACAGGGACAGGCAGAAGTGACAGGGAACAACTTGATAAAGCGTAGTCAAGGTAAGGGGGGGCAAGAGAGCAGCTAGAGAGTAGCATTGTCAGGAGTGAGGATGGGGGGAAAGGAAGGGTGGAAAAGAAAATAGATGAAAGGAAGAGGAGGGGAAAGGAGTGAGGGGTGTCGGCTGCTGGTAAAAGAGGCCTTGGGAGTAGGAGTGTTCAAAGTGGTAGGCAGGGGGTTAAAGGTCATAGTCACCCTTGATATTGTTAGAAACCAGCTGAGGCTTCAGGTTAACCTTAAATTGGCCAAGCTTGGTATAGTCCACAAGATGTGGGCTAAGAGAGTTTAGCTATATTGTGGCTGTAAACTCAAAAAAGTGTTGACCTTGAGAGGTCCCATGGAAGAGGATTTTTAGTGTATGAGTACCCTCACTTCTGATACTCCTGTAAGAGTTATTGGGGTGAAGGAGACCAGTGACCCCCGGTGTGGCAAGGCCCATGATGCACTTTTTGGCTAGTAGGCAGGTTTGGTATTGGACTCTGCATTCCAGGTTGAGCAATCCCATATGGGTGTAGAGCTCAAAGTAATGATTTAGCCAGTGAGCCCCTGAGAGAAGCCTGCAGGCTTTGTTAAGGGCCAGCATAATTCTCTGTAGGGCTGTGTCCATAGCAGCTCCATAGACTACTAGTCCATAGTCTATGACCAACAGGACAGAGCTGGTCACATTGAGCATGAGAGCTTCATCGGTTAGGCAGTACTTATGTTTGTACAGTATGCCAATTCTGAAGTTAACTGTTTTAGCAACCAGATTGATGTGCTGCACGTACAGTAGGAGAGAGAGCAGTCAGGATGACTCTCAGGTATTTAAAAGTGAGAACCATTTCTAGTGCTTGTTTGTTATTGTGAATTTGCAATTGGTGGGATTTGTGTTTATTCTGAGGGGAAGCAAAGCTCATGGTCTTTGTCTTGTAGTTGAGAAGAAGTTTATGGTTTAGGAAACACGTTTCAATGACTGTGAAGTTGGTTTGCATTTGTTCTTCTAGGTCAGTGAGGTTGGACTGACTCGAGAACAGCACAGCATCATCAGCATACAGGAGAGCTTGGCCTGGACAAGCCTTAGAAAGCTGATATAGAAAAATGCTGAAGAGGAGGGGGCCCAGGATTGAACCCTGGGGTACCCTGGTGGAAACATTACAGTGGTCAGAAATCGTGTTTAGTAATTTTACTTGCTTCATAGCTTTGGAACCATCACAAGGATTCAGGAAACATTCCATTAGATGATAGTTGGTTTGGAAGGAGCCCATGGTTGACCATATTGAAGGCTTTCGTTAGATTAATACACGTGGCTCTGACCAAGTGCCCATGATCTAGAGCTTCATGGATGAAGCTCTAGATCAAGGGCACATGTGGGACACATGTTAAGCTACCTTGGTGGTGTAATTTAACTAACAATGACATTTTAAGGGAACCTTTATTGTTTGACTTTTGCCCAGTGGTACTAGAGACACTACTCTTGGGGATGGGAGTTTCAAAGTGAAGAAATGTTGGGAAATGGATCATTTTTATAGTTTGAAGTTCATATGGAAATGTGAAAAATGACAAATCTCTAGTTTGTATTATCCTTTCTGTAAACCTCCCCCACCCCCACCCCGGCATCTAGTTGTATCCAGATGGCAAAGATGGGAGGGAGGCACTGTACAAGCCAGAAAACACAGTCCAAGGAAAATAGAAATACGCTCATTACCTGGGTTCTGGCGGCAGCAGGATGGCTTCCCTAGTTAGGGAGTAGGCTATCTTCTTAGCTTTAAAGGTGGGCTGTAGTGGGCAATGTTTGTTAGCAGACAAACAATTGTACAGTTCCTATTGATGAAGTCCAATGTCCACTCCAGAATCAAAGATGCAAAAACAGATTTAATGAACAAGAAAATTAATGAACCCCTTCATGGAGCGTGGGTGGTACATACACGGTGGGGACACTTCACAGGCTGAAACCTTGCACTCCTTCTGCAACAATCTCTTTTTCAAACTGACTGATTTATTGTATGTAAACATTAACTCGAGCCAAAAAGGTTACATTCCTGACAGCAGCAATATGGTGAACTGAACCAGGTCATACATAGAGGTAGCTTGTACTTAGCAGCACTTCCATTTCATATCCCTTCTCTTCCATCTAATCATTACACAGGCACTTGCTTACTTTTCATTCTCTGATTCTCAAAAACTGGGCATACACTGGTAACTATGACAGCATGAGGCATGTCTACTGTCCCAATCCAATTTCCAACTTGACCTTACTATAAACTTTCTCCACCATGGGTGGGTGGGAGGTGTCTTACAATACATGGAGCATTTTCTTTACTTCAAGGTCTTACACAGTCAAAATTATGTTTTTTAGCAGGAACCGAACCACAAAAGACCTTACGGACATCCAATCATTGTTGCCAAGTACCTAGAATGGCTTCCCAGGGGAATTCTGCAACCTGTTAATGGAAACCAACAGCACATCCACTCATGCAGTGATTTCAATTTCTGGACTGCCTTCACCTAGGGAACTGCTGTTTGTGCCACACAGAATACCAGGATGGTCTACCACCCCACTGGGGTCACAACCGACTATTCCCCAACATGGACCTTTTCCTGCCTTCACAGGCTGTCCACCCTGAGGGTCCCAACAATGTAGTGGCCACTGACCAGGAGAAAAAGAGGTAATGCTGCCACCACTACATCCACAAACAGTCCAGGCTGCCATCTGTGAACTGCCCCCAGATCCAAACTTTCAGAGCATGCCTGTTCCCAGGACACACAGTGACCCACAAGATGCACTCACCCATGGGCAAATGTACTTAAAATACAGGGCCCCTGTCACTGTTTACCCTACCAAGGTGCCAGAGATCACTTGGTGGGTCTCTATCTTCTTGCTTCTTGAGATCCAGTTCCCATACTGCACCGACAGTTCCTGAACTTGTGCTCCAATGCTCCCCTTCTGGATTCACTCTCTACCAGCCCAAACAGCTGAGCTTTTCATTTGTAGGTCTTCATGGGAGAAGGGAAGGGGTTGCAAGTGGCCCACCCCGGCCCTGCCGTGGACCTCTGGCTGAAATTGTGGTCTGACCTCTTGACATTTGTGTTCTCTTCTTCCCCTGGGCTCCCCCTCTTTGGTGCCAAAACCCTGATATTTATACTCCAAAGAGATGAGGGACCTATCGGCAGCAAGCAGGCCCAACTCCCAGACCTACTACCACCATAGCTCTCTCCCGCTCTGCCTAGTTATACCTAGCAACCCATGTTAACTAGTAAGCTCCCAGAGGGTGCTTACATTTGATATGGGTATGGTGGACTAAGTGAAGAAAAAAGTGAATGGTGTATGAGTGTGGAGTATTTTTTCTTCTGCAGGGTTCCAATGATCATATCCATGCTCCTGGGGAGTTACAGGTAAATAGTTAAAAAGGGGAAGTGGAGAATGTGTAAAAACAGTGATTTCCACTAGAGAGGTAGATGCCATTTTAGGTACAAAGGCAACACATTTAGTGATGGTTTACAGCTAAGCTTAGATAGGTAGCAGTTCTAGAGCATTAGTGTGTCAAATGTATTGCAAAATGCCTAGTGTTACTCTGTATTTTGGAGAGAAAGCTAGGATGTTAGATTCCATATACAGCTGCACCACTGTGTATAGAGTTGGGTATTACAGTCAAATATGGTATTGCATGTTCAGAGTATATTTGCATGGAAAATATAGGATATATACTGCATGACATGTTATAACATTCACTGCATGTATTAGTCTAGCTGTTAGGATATGGTACTAATAGTGCATGGTTTCACTGCATGAACCTTTGTTTACTGCATGGTTATTTGGTCAGTGACATGGTCAGTGTCTGTGGCTCAGTAGGTAGCACACTCGCCTCTGAGGCCAGGAGATCAGAGGGCTGTGGGTTCATTTGGCACTTGGGTTAATATCCCAGTACTGACACTATAGTGCAGCATGAGAGGGGTGCTGTCTTTCGGATGAGACGTTAAACTGAGGTCCCATCTGCCTGGATTGGTGGTAGTTCAGGTGGTTGTTAAAGATTCCATGGCACTTATCGAAAAGAGTAGAGGAATTTTTATTGTGAAGACATACAGACAAATAAAACATACTGATATTTACATATTTATAGATTTAGTACATGTAGATACATGAAAGGCATTATCATGATTTAAACATTAAAAGGTACATATACAGAGGTCAAAATTCAACAGTCATAGCATCCAAACCTTCAATGTGGATTAGCCCAATGTTCGTAATTAATCCATAATAGCATATATTTTCCCTCAGCATATCTCTTTGTGTCCAGAGTCTTCAGTTTTTGCAGAGAGATGCCAATATTTCTTCCCATTTCTACATAGGATACCATTTTCTGCTGAGTTGCCCATAAACACCGGGATTGCCATATATAATACCTTATAATTGACAATATTGCATACAATGTTTCAGGGTGATACTTTCCCATGCCCCCTACCACATGTCCATAAATCAGTGCAAAATATAACTGGGAAAATAATGGCTCATTCCAAACTTTGGCTAGATATTCCCAAAAATGTGAGGCATATTCACACTCCAAAAACAAATGTTTTTGCAATTCCAATTGCTGAACACACAACTGCCTTAGGCAGTATCTATCCTGGACCTGTATATGTTTATTATTATTATGCACCCCTAATTTCCCATGAAGGCTGAGCCATACTGCATCCCATGCAAAATCTGGTATGTGTTTAGAAGTGAGCATAGTCAAATTAAATTGCGAAAAGAATCAGGGCATTTCCCCAAGGATAGACAGTCCCTATCTTCCACAGCTAAGATATGGGAATATAGGTATTTTCTACTCTTTACCAGAATCACATCTTTAGTGATATCCCATTTTATTAATATTTTTAACAATTCTATTCCATATTTTGGGAGATCTGAAATTCTGTGTAAAGAAATAGTTTTCTTTTGAGACCATGCTAAGGCACCAAGATTGATAGCGCACAACAATTGTTCTTTCCAAATCTTATATCCAGGTTTAAAGGCCCACCCTAGATTGTATGACACAAATATACTATAAAAAAAAGCAACAGGATGAATCATGCCTAGTCCTCCTTCTGCTATCTTTCTATAGGTTATTGCTCTTTTCACAGGATTAAGCCTGCTCCCCCATAAAGCCTGAAAAAAATGCTATATATGGTAACCCATCTAGACTGAGGAGCAGGAAAAACATAGCTAACATATAAAAAAAATCAGAATTAACAAGGTTTTTATCAGGAGAATTCTCTTTTTCTTCCCTATTGCCTGGCCCTTCCAACTATTCACCAAGTATTGTGCAATCTGTATTTTTGTGTCCCATTTCTGACTGGCCATATCTGTGCCCCCAAATACTACCCCTAATATAGAGATAGTACTCTTCTCAATTTTAAACCCAGAAAATGAGTTGTTATCCAGAACCGGGGTATCACCCAATACTATCCCTAAACTTTTATGGAGGTTTATCTTAGAACCAGAAATATCAGAAAAAGACTGATAATGTTCAATAAGAACATCTTCATTTGTAGCAAGGTCTATACATAAAACTAAATCATCAGCATATGCTAGTGTTTTTATCCTGGGTAAAGTAGGACTTAATTCTATCCCTTGAATTCTAACATCTTGTTCTATAGTCCGAAGAAAAACATCAATACAAAAGACATACAGCAAGGGGCTCAAGGGGCACCCGTGTCTTACACCCCTTTCAACACTAATGCCTTTCCCAATCCACCCGTTTATATTGGGGGTCAACATGGCTTGTTTATATAGAACTTTCACCCATCCAATAAATTTTCCAGGAATCCCATAAGCTGTTAGGACATTAAACATATACTGATGTGATATCTTATCAAAAGCCTACTCCTGGTCAATTTCTATTATGTAGCCTTTCAATTTATATTTTTCAGCTTTATAAAAAAAATCTCTCTTGGTGCAATTAAATTATCTGTTTGTTTTCTATTAGGAATTGCACATGCCTGGGTGGGACTGATTAGTTCATCTGCAACAGATACCAGTCTGTTCATTAAAAGTTTACTTAATATTTTGAAATCCACATTCAGAAGACTAAGAGGTCTCCAGTTTTTCAACTCTTCTCTATCCCCTTTTTTATAAAGCAGAATTAGTGATGCTTGGTACATGGAGCTAGCTAGACAATCTTCCTGTAGCATACTATTATATATTACTGTCATGGCTGGTACCAAATCTTCACAAAAAAGTTTATAAAATTCAGCCTCTATTCCAACTGGCCAGGGGCTGAGTCACTCTTCAGACTTTTTATAACATTCCTTAACTCTTCTCCTTGTATTGGGGCAATTAAATGACTTTTTTTCATTGTCCACAAGTGAAGGTACATTCTGGAATATGTTCTTATTATCAGATATGTGTAGTTCAGAACTAAATGTCTCTAAAAAATGTGCATGGACCAAATTCAATATTTCTTTAGGAGAAGCAGTAGATTGTCTAGAATGTAACCTTAGTTTATTTAGGAACCTATGTTCCACTCTATTTTTTGAGTCTTTAAAGGGATCTAATGCTCCTTTTTTAATGTTAGTGCCAAATCTTAATTCCTGCTCCAAGGTTCTGGCTCTGTCATACTGCCATGAGCACATTTGTTTTTTAATGTCTAGTATTTGGTTATCTAGATTTTGTTTTAATGTTTCCGATTTTGAAATTAGTGCTTGCAGTTTTGATCTTAGATGTAAGTATGTCAAATACCTATTGTTTGTACTCTCTCTTGTAAGTGTCTGGAAAAACTGTTTCCAGGATACTTTTGTATCTTCCCACCAGAGGGCAACACTATCATACATTGCAAACACAGATACCCTAGCTTCCCATTCCTGTCTCCAGGCTTTCTGCACTTATTCATCTGTTAAAATTGAATTGTTCAACCTCCACAAGTTCTTCTTAGTTCTAGGAGTATCTTTCCAAGTAACCTTTATTGTTAATGATTTATGATCTGAAAATTCTCTCCCCAAAAGATTAGCATTCAAAATCACTAAGATTTCGGAAACAAAAACAAAATCAATTCTATTGGATAAATGTCCTTTAAAAAAGTGTTTCACCATTTTGAAACTTTGCCCTATAGGAATCTATTAATTTTGCATTTAAAATGATTTTGTTAATGGCTGTAGAATCACAAAACATGTTGTCAGTCTGCAGTCCTCTATCTGTTGTCTTAAGGCCACAATTAAAATTACCAGCCCAAACTAATAATCTAGAGGTATGAAGGTATGGCTGAACTTTTTGAAATAGACAAACCCTAAGAGCTTTAGTCTGTGGTGCATAAGTATTGATTATCTGGAATCTTTCAGAATATAAAGAGATGTCTAGCATTAATGCTCTCCCTGGGTCAATTTCTACTAGTTTAGTTACTTTGATGACAGGATTATTTACTAAAATCCCTACCCCATTACATCTTTCTTGGCCTACAGACCAGAAGGAATGCCCTTTAACCCAAAGTTTTGTAACTGCTTGTAACTCTGTGTATGTCTTAAGCCTGGTGTCCTGCAAACAAACAATATCATCATTCTCTTGAGCTAAAGAGTTTAAAACTACAATCATCTTAGCAGTCCTTTTAATGCCATTTACATTTGTAGATGTTAAAGTAAGGGAGTCCATGTGTTAAAGGCTAAAAAAAAGGAAATGCTAACCACATCAAGAAGTTTTGCTATGTCTCCGTCTCCCTGTTCTTTGGGCAATTTGTGTATCCCCTTCCCCATCATCCACATCAGAAATAACCTCCGTAGTGCTAGTGTTTGTAGAAGAGGTATCTGATAACTCTGCCTCTGAATCTGCATCTGATTTATCTAGGGCAAGAGCCTCACATCTGTTTCCTCTTCTCCAAGATTTTGTACCAGAGGCTGTGCCTACTTTCTCTTCCTTGCTTTTACATTTAAGAGTTTTGCCTGACCTATTCCTCTTAGTGGCTGCTTTTCTTTGTTTTGTCTCTTGGCTGGGGGGTTGGGGCATGTTCTCTACTTCAGCAACATCAGCTATTCTAGTCTGTGGTTTGTCATAGATTTTGCTAGTACTAGGAGAAGTTTCTGAAAATTCCTTAGAGGGACCTTTACTTGTGTCTGTTTTAGCAGCAACACTAGGGGGAGAGGGGTCCAGAACACTAAGTCCCTGAGTTGCTGCAGCAGCAACTTTTTGGGCCTGTAACTATTGTGCTCTATTTATAAAGCTATCCTGGGGGGATCTTCATGATTATGGGAGGCCCAAAGGCACTTCCCATAACCATGTCCTGAGTTCTCACATAAATTGCACTTAAAAAGAGTTACACATGATGAGGAATTGTGCCAGTAATCTAAACAATGGTTACATCTGGGGGTGTCGCAGACACTGCTCAAATGAGTATGTGAACCACATTTAAAACATGATTTTGGTTGCCCCATGTAGAATAAAATACCCCTGTCCTTTCCCAGATAAAATGTACTAGGCAGATGCACAGGCCCATTATCTGTGGAAAATAATTTAACCTTTATGTTCCAGCCACCATTCCATATTTATTCACTATCTAAAATAGGAACAGGCTTATCTAGAATTTCACACCTTTGCCTCAACCAGAATAGGATGTCCTCTACATGGACACCCTCATTACGAAACATGACAGTGATGTATTTAACTGCCGGTTTAGTAAGAGGGATGGCCATGTAGGGAATCCATAAAGGGCTATTTTTCAGAGTCTGAAATTGAGACCAGAACCTATCTAAACTTGAGATAGACTTGAAACTAACATAATTTCCATTACCTAAATGAATCAGAGCAAACATTTTGGAAGATAAAGATGAACTGTACCCTTTAACAGCTGTTTAGCAATATAAAGCCTAATTGAAGGATCCTCCAAACCACCCTTAAAAATAAGTCTCACAGCATTTTTCCTCAGGGCTGGTTCCCCCTTATTCTGATCTAAATCTGCCAGTTTAAACATGGGGTCCAACCAAGCTTTTTTATTTGGATCCCTCAAAATATGTTCTGCAAGCTCCATACTAGGAGGAAGTTCCTCTTTGTTGACTGGTGCTTGAGATTCTTGTTCTGTAACCATGGCCATGTTACTTTTGTTACTTGCCTTGTTTGGGCCCATTTCAGGTGAATAATAACTAGTAGTAGTAGGAAGTCAGGGTTTGCACACATTATCCAGCTTCTTATCATCAAAAATATCTCCAGATGAAGCTTCAGTACAGTATTTAATAACAGTTTTGTCCTTTGAATCTGCTTCCCAGGTACCCAAAGCATTCTGCAAGCAGCCCGCACTCTCCAGCGCATGGGCAGGGGACTAATTCTTTTGTAAAGCTCTCAGTTCAGCACTTGTCTCTGCAGTCTCAATGGGGAATGTGCTGCAAGTGCAGGATTTACAGTGGGTGTGTGAATTGGGACTTCTTCACTGGAGTGACCTTTGATTGTGGGGCTCCATGAATATTCAAAAGACCCAGTCTGCGTCTTGCAGGGAGAGGAGGCTTTACTGGCTCTTGGCACACAGCTTTCTGCTGCTTACTACTGCCAGCCAAAGAGGTCTCAAGTTCGGGGGGAAAAGTTACAGAACCTGCAGGGAGATCATTCTTTGCCATGTCATCACACAGCTGATTCCCATGTGAGTCACCACACAGAACTGTCGGAGAACTTTCAGGCAAATTTGATAGTTCTTTTTGCAGTGCTTCACGTTGTGATTTAAACTGCTCTTCTTTTCTTAGCAGCTTTAAAACTAATTTCTCTTTATATGACGCAGTCTTAACATTATCATGCAAGGTGTATGGTACCTGGGTTTTTTCTTCAGCATCCTCCATGATCTGAGACCAATCCATGTTATCTTCAAAGAAACATACCAGCACATCATTCTCCTCCAGTGACGTACTTAAGTCTTTCTCACTTGCTGGTGAAACTGCAGCCTCCAAAACGATAGCTTTCTGACCTTCCTCTCCCATTTGCAAGTTTGTAGGCCTTGAAACCAGGTGTCCTTCTTGCAGCACATCCTGCTCCCCTGCCATATCAGCACTTCCTCCTCCTCCTCCTGTGTCCAGCTGAAAACTGGGCTCCTCTATCCTGTCCACAGGAAGTGGCAGCCCCCTGCAGGCAGAGTAGGGGAATTTCCCCAGTGTCGTGGCCAAATTTCCCTCATTCACTAAAAATACCACCAACAGCTTAATCTGGTTCAAGGTCAGTTGGCCTTCATCTGTATCCCCCTTCCCCAGGTCGTGCCTGAAAATAGGCAGGATTTGTCTAGTGCATTTATCAGGACAACAAAAACTAAATAAATAAATAAAATAAGTTTGATATTGGAACACTGCCTGTTTGCAAAAGGAAACATTCATTGCATGTTATGGTGGGGTACATTTACATATCTGATGAAGTACATGGTATTTGCAGGCATAGTGTTGAGTTATTATTATTTTGGTTGTGTTGCACGATATGGCAGTAGGCCTGATGTGTCACTCTGGGTCTCCTGGGCATAGCACCCCAGGGGGCTTGGGGTTTGGGATATCAGAGAAGCCAAAATGGTGAAAAGGACCTCAAGGCTGTCAATTAATGAGTGTGTTCTACAGGAACGTGCTCATTCTTTGACATCTCAGTGGATGGCTGGGCATGATGGTGGAGAGAGCAGGGCTGTGCCAGTCACCCACTGGGGTTCATGATGGAGTTGGGAGCAGAGTGGTGGGGCACCTGCTGGGGAGGGGTGGTGGGGGCACTAGACCACCAGGGATTTGGGACTGGAGATTGGGGATGAGGAGAGGTTTAAACCTAAGACCTCTAGACCACCAGGGATTTTGTTTTAAACAATACAGAGTTACAGATGGAGATAGGGATGGGTGGGTTACTGTACACTTTAGGGCTGGGTGAGTGATGGGGTGGAGAGGAGAGACCACTAGCCACCAGGAGATTTGTGGGGCTGAGCAGTGGGCACTGTTGTGCAGGTGATGGGATGGGAAAAGGATCACTATTGGAACCGGTGGCACCAGAGGTATTTTTTTTTTACTAGTCTGGTGGGTGATTTGGAGGTGGGCCACTAGCCACCAGGGATGGTTTTTTAGTGGATTTCTCTCCAAACTTTCACAGAAAATGTGTGATCCACCACAGGTGGAAGTTCAGAAACTTCCATGAAAGTTCCCAGATTTTCGCAGAAGTTCTGCAAAGATGGAAAACCCCACTTTTGCCCACCCTTAGCCAGCATTTGAATTTTTTTACCAAAAGATTAATTAAATCATTACAAACCTTCAATAACACTTCCAACATTCCTTGAAATGTCAACTGCCCCCTGCAGCCACACCACTAAAACAGTTGTTGTAATGATAGGAAGTAGGTAAAGGACTGCAATGATACAGGCTAACAGGAACTCAAAGCAATTGGAGCTAGCACTACCTTGATGCATACTGCAGTTTGTCATTTTACTTTTCAGGCAACTGTACATGTTAGGGGTGATGAACTAGAGTGTATGACATGTACAATTCCTTGTATAAAGACCATCACTGCCCATAGTGGCTCTGTTTGCCTCTTAGTATCATTGCAGGCCCTTTCCTTCATCATATCATCATAGTGTCATTTTCAGAGGCATGGGGCTTTCATTGATGGTTGGCAGAGGAGGATTAGGAAGTGTTATGGAAGGATTTATAATTTAAATATTTAAATAATCCTTTGGTGACAGAGTCAAATGCTGGAGATTTAGGACCTCATCAGACATTCCTTTGCCCCTCATGAGCAGTCTGTCTCAAGGACACAGCAGGTGGGGATGAAAAGACACATAAATATCTATGTGCAGTATTTTAATAGTTAAAATTAATCTATAAATATATATAGCTAATAGTGTATTAAAGCCATAGCCCATTAATTTCTACAGGTGTCATTTATTTGAAAATATAATAGCACATACCTAGCTTAGTTGCTGCATGCATACCAAGTGTACAGTATGCAAATCTGATGTGCTTCTTAGTAGGGATTGACTAACTGCTGGGTAGCTGTATTGGACAGATCTGGTATCAGTGAAATGTGTTTGGGTAAGGTAGTTCGGGTAATTTACTACCCTCCCTGACATAACAGTCTTCACAGGTTGGGTAGTTCTGACACAAGAAATGAGTTGGGTAATGGTCATTTTTTTTAAACAGCCATTACAGGCAGCCTGTGGGGTCCTGTGACTCCTTTCCAGGCTGGGAACAGACACCAAAGGTCAGAGTGTGGATTACTTCATAAACTCACAGCAGAATTAGGAGCACATTGGGTTCTGGGACTCCTTCCCAGGCTGGGAACAGGCATGAAAGGTCAGACTGTGGATTACTTCATGAGCTCACAACAGAATTAGGAGCACATGACAATGGGCAGAAAATCTGATTAGTCAGTGGTGTCTGTGCTCTGTCTGCTGTGAGCACGCTGTGCAGATAGCAGTTGGAGTCTGGTTGGAGTGGAAGAAATCAGGCGCTTACTCTGCATTTTCACCTAAATCGTAGTGAAAACCTTTAAAAAAAAACCCACAAAAGTAAAACCTCCAGGAAGGAGCAAGAAGTTGGGGACAAAAACAATTTCAGAAGGGAGGGGGGATCAGGAGATGATCAGATGGTGTGATGCTTGGAAGAGAAGATGCAAAGAGGGACAAAAGGCACTGGTAGCTGGTTTGTTTCTCTGCAGCATACTGAAAGCCATTTAGGCTGTAAATTTACACTGTTTGTGTTAGGTACCCTGAGCATTGTCATTTTATTACTGTAACATAGATGGAGGTCTCTACAGTATAGTGAAAGCCATTTAGGCTTTATTTACACTGTCTGTTAAGTTCTTCAAGTCTTGTCTGTGACATTGGCTACACTGTTTGTCTCTCTGCAGCATAGTAAAAGCCATTAAGGCTATATTACAATGTTTGTTAGGTGCCCCAAGTCCTGTCATTTATTACTGTGACATTACTACACTGCATGCAATGTCTCTCTGCAGCATGGTGAAAACTATTTAGGCTGCGTTACGCTGTTTGCTAGGTGCCCAAAGCCCTATTATTTATTATTGTCTGTGATATAGTCTGCTACACTGTCTGTCTCTACAACAGTTACTGAAACAATATCCATTCCTTTCACAGCTATATCTACTGTGTTTCGTACTTCCTAGTCTAAGTCTACTAAAAAGAAGCACCATAATTCTGCATGTGCAGCTCTTAATGATATGGACAATATGAATCAGCACCAATGAAGAACCTTGCAACAATAATATTAACATCACCAGGACTGACACTAAATGTCCTCCTGAACCAAAAAAGACTATTATCAGTGAAATGATAGTAGAGTGTGGGAAAGAACTGAGTGGAGTTACTCATAGAGGTACTGAACATTTTGCCAAATGTGCCAGGATACTTCCAGCTGCTGAAGCAGCATGCAAGGAGGCTTTTGCCTCAAATATAAGCTCAGATGCTGAGGCAGCAAATGCTGACAAAGATGGTGGTGCGCGGGAAATGAGAATGGGATAGCCAAAACTATGTCCCACATGGTGATGATGGCACTTCCAGTTCTTCTGAATCTTTTGGTAATGAGTTCTGTAGTTTTGATGGGGGGGTAAGAGAGGATGCCGCTGTAAAGGCATGAGAGGCAAGTGCAGAAAAATAGATCATATGCTAAACATAAGAATAAGAAGATGAGAATCAATGAGAATAATCCATGTCAACAAAGAAATGGCAATGTAGGATTTCCTGATACTTCAAGTCCCTTGAATGTACAAGAAATAGTGTCAGGCACCATGGTACAAAGCACAAAAGGTATATCTTTAGTATGAAATGTATTTTATATTGACCCTGCAGACAACTCTCAACTTGTATGCAGTCTGTGCAAAAGAGTGTCAGTCGTAGTGGCAAAGCAGAGCATTTTGAAACATCAGTAATGATACAGCATGCAAAGGTAAAACACCCAACTGAGTGGGGCAGAGTAAAGTACAATATGGTTGGTATGGGCAGTAGTGTAGGTGGTGGTGGTGGTGGTGATGACCATAGTGAGAATGAACTGGAAGCAGGAACTGAAAATGAATCACTTGCTGTGTCCTTGCAGTCTTTTGAGAAAAACATTGTTTTCTTCTGACACAATCAAGTATTGCAAAATCCTAAAGTAGCACTTCACGTGAAAAAGTGTGAAAAATACAGTCCCCCCAAATTAAAAAGATTTTGTAATTCTTGCCAGCTAATATTAAAAGAAAGTGTTGCAAGGACATCAAAATGTACCTGCAAGCCAGGTCCAAAATGTCTGTTGTTAAATAGAGCCATTGCAGAGCTGTTTGCCAATTGTCAACCCCCTTGTGCTATTGTTGCCTAAAAAGATTTCTTCAAGTTCATGAACTGGATTGAACCATGGTATGCCTTCCCTTCAAACACATTTCTCAAAAAAGTCTGTTCCAAAGTTGTATGACTTGATGTGTAGTGTGGTCATTAAACAGATACAACTGTGCCAGCAGAAACAGACCATCCGGTCTATCTATCTCTGCTCGAGTGTGTAGCTAGCACCCCTAGTTTGCAGCTGCCCTACCCCCTCCTCTTTGTCATCCCACTGCCATCCCCCAACTAACACACCCTCACTGTCCCCTGTTCCTTGTCCCATGCCCTTTTGAAGTTGTTCACAGATTTACATGATACCACCCATTCTGGTAGGGCATTCCATTTTGCTACCACCCTCTGTGAAATAGTGTCTCTTCATTTCCTTTCTAAATCATCCCCCCTTTATTCTTAGCCCATGCCCCCTGGTGACCCTTCCCCTCCTTAACTTAAAGACCCCATCTGCCCCATCCCTATTGATTCCTTTCAGTACTTGAATTTCTCTATCATGTCCCCCCTGTCCCTTCTGTTCTCCAGAGTGTACATATCCAGGTCTCCCAGCCTGCTGTCATAGTCTCGCCCCTCCATTCCACATATCATCTTTGTTGCCCTCCTCTGCACCCCCATCCAGTAGCCTGATATCACGCTTTAGGTATGGCCTCCAAAACTGCACACAATACTCTAAATGTGGCCTTACAAGTGACTTGTAGAGAGGCAAGATCACTTCTCTTTGCCTGGATGAAAACCCCCTTGCTATGCACCCCGGCATTTTGTTTGCTTTTGCAGCCACTCTCCTGCACTGGGCAGTGTTGTTCATGGTCCCTGTTATCATTACCCCTAGGTCCTTCTCCTCCTCAGTGATCACCAGCTTAACCCCTCCCAGACAGCATTATCTCCTTGGGTTCTTCACCCCAAAGTGCATAATCTTACACTTATTTGCATTGAACCCCAGCTGCCACCTCTCTGACCCTTCCTCTAGCTTGCTTTGGTCCCCCTGCAGCTGCTTCTATCCCTCCTTTCCATCCACCACTGCTCCTATTTTGGTGCTGTCAGTGAACAGATTTATCTTGATCACCACCCCATGTGCAATGTCTGATATGAAGAGCCCAAATAATACTGGCCTCAACACAGAGCCCTGAGGCACCTCACTCGTCACTGACCTTGGAGTTGAGAGCTCCCTTCTCACCACCACCTGTTGCAGCCTCCCACTCAGCCATCATATAATCCGGTTCATAATTTTTGTCCCTACCCCTACACCAGTTAGCCCCCCAAGCCACCCATGAGGCACAGAATTGAAGGCCTTGCTGAAGTCCAAGTAAAGAACATCCACTGCATGACCCTTATCCAGCTCACCTGTCACCCAGTAATAATATTGTATCAGGTTGGTTTGACAAGACTTCCCTGAAATAAACCCATGCTGCCTCACATCCTGGAGGCCATTTTCCTCCAGGTACTACACCAGTCTTTCCTTTAGTATTGTTTCCATGAGTTTTCACAATATGGAGGTGAGACTTACCGGGTGATAATTACCTGGTTCATCCCTTGATCCGTTGTTGTGTAATGGTACTACATGTGCCATCCTCCAGTCTAGTGGCACACATCCCTACTCCAGTGAGGTGCTGTACAGATCTGCCAGTGGCTCCACCAACACCTCCACCATCTTCCTCAGCACCCTGGGTGGATACTATCCGGCCCTGGTGCCTTGTCTACCTTCAGTGCCCTCAGTCCCTCTAGGACAACCTCTACTTGCCTCAATTCTTCCATCTGTTGCCTTCTCTCCCCCTGTCCCCAACCTCCCAGCCCATTGTGGTAGCAGTCCCCCCCTTTTCTTCCATGAACACTGAGCAAAAGTATTCATTCAGTGCTTCCACCTGTTCCTCACCCTTTTCCGTCCACTCCCCAACCCCTTTTTATCCTCACTATTGTCTCCTTGTACTTTCTCTTCTCCCTGATGTATCTGAAAAAGTCTTTCTCACCCCAGTTCATTTCCTGTGCTAATCTCAGCTCCCTCTGGGCCTCGGCTTCTCTTACTTTTCTCGTCACCTCCCGGGACCATCTTGCATACTCCTCCCTGTCCACTTCCTTCCCCATCCTCCTATACCTCTGGTGCATCTCTCATTTTGCTCTCACCACCTCCACTACCTCGCTGTTCAACTAGCATGGTTTTATTGCTCTGCTCCTCGTACTCTGTGTCTTGGTGCAAGCTTCTGTTGTCTCTGTAATCCCCCATTTAATAATATTCCATTTCTGCTCTGCATCCATCTCCTGCCTTATGCCTTCTAGTTTCCCTTTCAGTACTTCCTGCATCCTCCCAAAGTCTACCCCCTGACATTTATCACCTGCATAACTGATTTCCATGGCTCCACGCACATCGTGATATTAAACCACACCGTTTGGTGATCACTGTCGGTTAGTGGGTCCTCCCCCTTTATTTCCCTTACTGCTTCCCCATTCGACAACACCAGATCTAAAGTGTTCTTTAGACTAGTAGTTACATTAACCAACTGTGTCAGGAGGCCATCCTGGTTCACGTCCAGGATCACTTGCTCCCTAGCACTGGAAGTGACCGGAATGCCTCAGTCAACCCCTGACAAGTTGAAATTCCCCACAATGACCACCTTCACTTTTCTACATACCTTTCTGATTTGTCCTGCTAATTCCCTGTCAAGCTCTTCAGACAGGGACAGTGACCTGTATACCACCCCAAACCTCAGTTTCCTACCCCTTGAGTCTAGGAGCTAAAGCCAGATTGCCTCTGTTCTCCTTCCTTTCCCCTCATCCCTTGCGCATTTGATCCCGTCCCTCACATAGACTGCCACTCCACTGCCCTTCCCTTCCTTATGATCCTTCCTGTATACTTTGTATCCTGGGATTGCTAGATCCCAGTCTCAGTGCTCAGTTGCCACATTTCTGTGGCAGCTGCAATATCCACCCTCCACACTGCTAAGAGTGCATGTAGCTCAACTGATTTGTTGCGTGAGCTTCTTGCATTTAGTGAGTCCACCCTCCATCCTACCCACTTCCCTTCATTAGCTTCCATTTTTTTCCTTCTACTCCCTCCTTTTTTGGCTGCCCTGATTCCTTCCCTGCTAGCCTGGGGGGTAGGCTGTGACTTCACTCTTTCAGAACCTTGACTAACCTGCTGTCCACTTGCCACCCCCCATCTAGTTTAAATCCGCCTTTGTCACAATATGCCTCCCCAGTCTTTGCTATGATACCTCCTTCCCCTCCCCACCTAGGTGCAGCCTATCCCTTGCAAACAGATTATTATCCCAGGTACTGCCCCAGCTGTCTACAACCCCATACCACTTAGTGCCACAGACTCCCCAGTCTCCTCGCACAACCTTCCCACTTCCTCAATCCTCTCTTTTGTTACCTCCACTGCTTCCCTCTCTAGGTCATTAGTCCCCACATGTACCACAATGTGTGGTTTCCTCCTACCCCTCCTTACGCACCATAGGATTGCCTGTCCTGCCTTGTCTGCCTTTAATCTTGGTATGGACTCCACCCATATCTGACTGTGCCTCTTCCCCTTGATCTACTTTTATTTACTGAAAATCAGTGTAAATAAACAAATACACTGTGGGACAGCAGGAAACTCTTTGAGGTGAAGCAGGCTCACATAAACACGAATATATTTACCAGCAACCAAAAAATGAACTACATAACTCTTACAGCTCACTGAGCAAGTTTTCAGGCAAAAAGTATTAATCCCTGCTCTACTATAAGCAGTAGGAAGCAGGCTGTATTATGTTTTACTATTTTTGAGGAAAACCACACTGCTGTGCAGAAATGTCTTACTCTGTAGTCTTTGGGCCTGATTCTAGAAGAGATACATCTGGCATTACAGCACTTGCGCCAAGTGGAATTGTGCAATTAGCAACTTACACCAGCTGTTGTGACATGTGCGATTCTACAATGTGGCCTGTGACATGACACAGGCCACTTACACCTAAGAGCAGTTACGCCAGCAGTTGCACCATAAACTCCCTGCGACATGGCAATAAGGGGATTACAGCAGCAGTTGCACCCTATTCCAGTACAGCAGCAACAAAGTCCCCAATGTCGGGATTTGACAAGAACCCCCAGAGGTGAACCAGCAATGTAAATTACACCAGCATTTAGCTGGTGTAACTGTACATACATCCTCCATGGGTTCTGGTGACCCACTACAACCACTCCAGGATCCCTCCCAGTGCCAAGAACACTCCCATCAGTGCCCAACAAGGCAGCCCATAACCCCCCCAGCACCCAAACCCCCACACCCCCACAGCAGATGTGCCCAGCTGGGCATCTCACACCACCGCCCAGAATTTTCAATCCCTCAATCCCCACAGACGGCCACACATCATACCCCCAACCCCTGATACTGGCACCCCACAGGCAGCTGTGTCCCCCAGCTGGTCTCTGACCCAAAGTAAATGCTGCAAATGGTAATTAATAAAATAACCCTGAGATGCCTGGTAGTCTAGTGGCCTCCCTGCTCCACCCAGCAGTGCCAGTCCACCCTCAACCCCCCACCCACACATCCCCAGCTGGTGACGGGCACAGCCAACCTCTCACCATCATGGCCAACCACTGACTGAGCACTGCATGAGTGCTTACCGTATAGAAGTGCTCAGAAATGAATAAGCATTCCTTCAGTTCTGACGCGTCTATACAGTAAGTGCTCATGTGATGCTCAGTTGGTGGCTGGCCATGGTAGTGAGAGGTAGTCTGTGCCCATCACCAGCTGGGGATGGGTGGGGAGTTGAGGGTGAACTGGCACTGCTGGGTGGGGTGGGAGGCCGCTAGACTACCAGACATTTTGGGGTTATTTTATTAATTACCATTTGAGGCATTTACTTCAGGTCGGAGACTGGCTGGGGGGGCACAGCTGCTCTACGGGACTTTGAGGGGTCACTTACGCTTGCTGGGGGGTCTGCAATTTGTGACATGCCCCTCGGGCACCTGTAGGTTGGAGTACCTTTCCGCATGTCGCAAGTCACAGAAGCTAGCTATGGAGACCCTGCCCCTTCTAGAATATGGCACAGAGTCCATGTCGCAATGGCATTTGGCACAGTGACTTGCGTCAAGCTTCTAGAATCAGAACCTTTATCTCCAGGGTTCATAGTCTCAGATAATGGTATCATCATAGTCAAAACTGTTAGAGATGGCAACTACTAACAAATACCTCATTTTGCACATTGTTTAATTCTTCTCATCCATAGTTTCTTAAATGGAAACAGAAATGTTAAAAAACTGTTAGATCTTGTTAGGAAATTATATGTGCAATTCAGACACTCTGTGAAAGCACAAACAATCCTGAATGGGCTGCAGAGGTCAAACAACTTACCATTGCATTCATTAAAACAGGAAGTTGCAATCCACTGGAATTCAACATTGTATATGTTGGAAAGGCTTCTTTTTTTTTTTTAGACTCTATTTATACTCCTTCAAGCCTGGGCATCCTTCCAGGGTATGCAATCAACCCCAGCCTCTATGCCCTTACCTGAACCCTTATTAGTGGGGAGACTCCCCCAACCACCCAGGCAGATATAACCCCTGGATCACCCTCCAGGGGCATGCCCGTTCCCCCATGATGGCCTGTCTGAAATTAGGGAGATCCTACCTGGTGTGTGTCAAGTCAGCATTGGAGTCCTCCAGATGACGGGCCAGCAGTCAGGATGTGGGCTGCATCTCTGGCATCCCCTTCATCTCCACAAGAGAGATAGGGGATTTTCTACTTTTTCTGGTTCCCCTCAGGAGTTCGGCGTGCAATGATGTCCATGCTCAGCTTCCCTGCTGATGTCTGCTGCACTCCCACCCCTTCTTCTAGCTGGCATACTTGCATTACCCTAATCTCCACCAGGGGTTGTCATGACACTGAGCAGCCCTGTATCCCTTCCCAGATAGAGGAAAGCAGTCCTCTGGATGCTAGATCGTCTCTCTCCCCACCAGCCCACGACAGCCCAGGCTTGTTCACGGACCTGGGTTGCTGGTGTGGCGTGAGGTGTGGTGTCCAGCGCCTCAAACCTCAGCGCCACCGGACCAGCTTGGGAAAAGCTTCTTGAACAGAAAAAAACTCTACATGACTACACCAAGCAGAATCAAATAGGTGAAGTAGATATGCTCATTTCCAGAAGCTGGACTCTACTTGGATCTTTGGTCACCTTATTGGAGCCATTTGAGCCTGCCACACATGATGTCAGTGCAGACACTGCAAATTCTTCCTCAAAAAAGATTTCTTCTTTCAGTCAAAAGAAGACACCACTGCTGTTATGATGGCAGATAACGTGAGTCTCTGACTGTTGACTGATCAGAGACTAAATGCCATGTTTAAAAAGGACATCTATGTGTTGGCTATGTTGATAGATACCCACTTTAAGTGGAACACTGAAGCCTTCCTTTCTGCAGGGGAAGACACTGAGTATTAGTGAGATCTTCTGCTGACCAAATGTGACATTTCCCCACCAATGCCATTAACTGATGTACAGCAGTCAAACCCTGACAAACCATCAGATAGCACCTCTGGCTCAGACAAGAGCACATCTGTCATTCTTAACAATTACCACTGTCATCAGTGAGGGAAAGGACATCTACAGCTAGTTATTGTGCATTAGAGCTGTGCAGAATATGAAGTTCCACCTACAGAATGACCATTCCAGTTCAGTGGAATTACACAGAATGTGTGTGAAAATTCTATGGAATATTGCTCAATTTTAAATTTCAGTTATTTCACTCTAATTTTAAAAGTTTGCATCCAACTGACACCAACTTTGATATGTAGACAGCTAGTAAGGGCAATTTATAAGTGCACCACATGTCAACATTGTAAATTAAAAGGGGCAGAGTTATGGGTGGCCAAACATTTAATCATAACTTTCAGGTATTTTGATATTATTTTAAAATTTCTTATCCATATTTCCCCATAGTTTCAGGGTTTAGAGAAACATATGACATGAGTATGTGCTCCACATTTTACGTCTCAAATGGCAAAAGGGGCTGAGTTATAGGTAGCCAAACATTTTCCAAAATTTAGATTTGTTATTTTATTATAATTTTGAAAGTGTTCATTGAAATATTGTAAAGTTTTACAGGTATAGAGGTTATCACTATATATATATATATATATATATATATATATGCACATAGATTTAGATTTCTAACTTCAAATGGGACTGGGTTATAGCCTGCAAAATATGTTGCCAAAATTTAAATTTCTGTTATTTCGCTCTAGTTTTAAAACAACATATCTAACTTTAACCAGATCTGAAACATATTTTTTCAATTGTTTAACCAGATGAGACACACGAAGCTGAAAGCTTTTTTACAAGTGCAACCTAGGAGCTCAGGGAAGTTAAGTGACTTGCTCAGGATCACACAGTATATGCAAGGGGGGCTGTGGGCTTCAAACCCAGGTCTCCAGATTTGCAGCTCAGAGCCTTAAACCACAGCGCTATACTGCCTCCCTTTAATTCCTTTTCTCTCTCCCATTTAAACTATTATACCACATAGTCTTTTCTGACAAACTTCATATTTATTGCATTAAATGGGACTGAATTAAAAGTAGAACTTTCACAACATTTTAAAATCTAATTTTGCAAGAATGTATACTGCACATTTAAAAACAATCTTAAAATTTAAAACTAGAGAATGCAATGCCATTAAATTTGGCAGATTCTTAGACCTTACAAACAGACTATGTACTTAACAACAGTTTTAATTGCTTGCTGCAATAATTTGCAAAACATCTGTACATAAAGTCGTATTCCATGAGTCTTTGTGAAAACTGTGTAATTTCATAAAAATTCTATAAAATTGTAATTTACTAATATCACTCGTCTTTATCTCATATGGATAGTTTCACAATGAAATGGACAAATGAGCTGGGTAGCACACCAATTGTAGACCCCCCCAGTTGGAGCAAGAAAGCACAGAGTGTCAGCACACATCCAACCTGAATGTAGGATATATAAGGATCACTGAAGAGCTAGGGGGCCTGACATAATTGCAAGTGTGGGACTTAGAAGTACTAAAACTAAGTAGTAGGGGAAGACAGCATCTGGGATACCAGGAAGGAAGACTTCTAGTCCAACAGGATAGGTTGATAGGAAAATGAGTAGGCGATTCCCATTTTAAGGGATTTTGTCACTGTAAAGAACAAAGAGGATTTCAGTGGGATTAGTAGTTCTACTGTATTAGTCTGGGTACACTGAATGAGAAAGGGGGATTGCAAAATAGTCACCCAGAGAGGAACAGCAAGATTGCAAAAAGCTCAGCCACGCTTATCAAATTAAGTAGTGATACTTGCATTGTGAATATTTAATTGCACAAAGTAATTCTGGATGCTTCACCTATTTGCTAGAAAATGTTACCAATATTTTTTTTTAACTGTAAATTTACAGTTTCTAAAGTAATTTATCCAGTTGTGTTAGACACCAGGATGCACTGACATTGGATACACATGTCAAATGTTATGTTTATGCCTGTTAGAGCAGATAAGTCACAAACATCCACATTTTTGAGAGATTTCAACACATTTTGCAAATATTTACATAGTAAAATGTTGAACCCTATAACTTAAAAATCTCTGATCAAATTCTCTCCATGTTTAGAAGATTTTATAAGCATTACAAAAAGGTTGTTAATGCTTATTTACACATGTCTAACTCTGAAGGTGCTTGAGTTATATGTAGATAAAAGTTTTCATGAAATTTCCTGCAAAAAATAAAATGACAGACTTTGAGCAGGTATAATTTTGAAACAATGCACTCTAATGTCATGAAATTTGGCACACTTTTAGAACACCTATAGTCAGATAACCGTACAAAACATAAGATCTCTGGCCCAATAGATGTGTGAGGAATGTGCCGATAAACATTCCATGAAATTTCCCTCATGAAATACAATGACAGAGGTTGAACACCTATAACTTTGAGACAATCCATCCTAATTTCACCAGATTTGGTAGACTATTATAACTCATCTCAGACTGTAAGCATGCCGCATTTCAGAGCACTAGCTCAATAGTTAGCTGGGTTATTATCCAATTAATAAATATAAAAACTTTCATAAAATTCAAGTGAAGTTCCAGGACATTTCACAAAATTTCATTGAAATTCAGTGAATTCAGAATTTTCTCATTCCACACAGCTCTTTTAGGCATCCGGTCCCAGATATTCAAACTGCACCATTCTGTGGCACAAGCCTGTGTGCCACTCAAAATAGTTGCACTGGGTTGTGGCCAGGGCAATATTCAATGAAGTTGCGCTATAGTGCAACTGCTTTGAATATCACACCCTGGCCACCCCCACTGTGCATGGTGCAGTGGAACTGTGCCAGCGCAAGTGGTCAGAGTGGAGCATTGAGATGCGGTGAAGCAAGTTCCATTGCGCCATGCACAGCACCTGCAATATTCAAGGTGCCATGCAAATGGGGCATAATTTATGCAAGGCGAACGAGGGCCATTTGCATATGATTACAGCCCCATGTGCATGCCATTAGCATGCAGGTGCGCCGATCCCCGATGACTTTCACCTGGCACCCTGCCAGGCAGAAGCCGTCGAGGACCATGCCCCCTGCAGCCCATTCTCGGGATGTCCCGTTAGGGACAAAGAACATCTCTCATCCCTAGTGGTCCGGTGGACTGCGAGTAGCCTGATCCCGGGCATTACTGATCCCCCCAAAGTCCAATATCCCTGGTGGTCCAGTGGACCATGAGTAGCCTGATCGTGGGCATTACTGATCCCCCCAAAGTCCAATATCCCTGGTGGTCCAGCGGACCGCGATTAGCCCGATCGCGGGTGGCATTCCTCTATCCCCCGCAAGTTCAAACTCCCTGGTGATCTAGTGGACTCCTCCCCACCCCACCTGCCCACTTAGCCCCAACACCCCACTCCCTCCGTCAGCTGGTGGCTGGCAGTACCCCACCTGCCTGCCGCCCTGCCACCCGCCAACTGACAGCTTGGTGTGGCTGCATGCCCATTGGTTCAGAGCATGAGCCAATGGATGTGCAGCCCATACCGTACTAGTCAGTCCAGATATATATTATGTAACTTTAATGTCCACCATGGATATAATATCTGAAAATAGCAGTAACTTCACTCAGATCAGATGTACCTCTCATACATATCTTGGCAATGCCTGCCATGGATATAATTTTTTGAAACAGCAGCAGGCTCACTAGCAGCAACTTTATCTCTCATACCTACCTCAGCAATGCCTGCCATGGGTGTAATTTTTGGAAACAGCAGCAGACTCAATCAGAGCAACTATGCCTCTCATGCCTACTTCAGTAATGCCCACCATTAATTTAATTTTTAGATACGCAGCTGCATCTTTCATACCTGCATCAGCAATGTTTGCCATAGGTATAATTTTTGGAAACAGCAGCAGGCTCGCTAAAAGCAACTATGCCTCTCATACCTGCTTCAGCAATACCCGCCATGGGTGTAATTTCTGGAAACAGCAGCAAGCTCACTCACAGCAGCTGCATTACTTTTACCTACCTCAGCAATGCCCGCCATGGGTATCATTTTTTGAAATAGCAGCAGGCTCACTCACAGTAGCTGCACCTCTCATACCTGCCTCAACAATATCCACCATTGGTATAAATTTTGGAAACAGCAGCATGCTCACTCAAAGCAGCTGTACCTCTCATACCTGCCTCAGCAATGCCCACCATAGGTATAATTTTTGGAAACAGCAGCAAGCACACTCACAGCAGCTGTCACTCGAAACTACCTCAGCAATGCCCACCATGGGTATAATTTTTGGAGACAGTACCAAGCTCGTTCACTGCAGCTGCATCTCCTGAACCTGTCTCAGCAATGCCCACCATGGGTAGAATTTTTTTGAAACATCAGCAGGCTCGCTAACAGAAGTTGTGCCTCTTGTACCTACCTCAGCAATGCCCACTATGAGTATATTTTTTTTAAACAGCAGCAAGCTCATTCACAGAAGCTGCATCTCTCATACATGCTTCAGCAATGCCCACCATGGGTATAATTTTTTGAAACAGCAGCAGACTCGCTAAGAACAGGTGTGCCTCTCACACCTGCCTCAGCAGTGCCTGCCATGGGTATAATTTTTGGAAACAACAAAAGGCTCACTAAGAGCTGCTGTACCTCTTGTCCCTGCCTCAGCAATGCCCAACATTGGTATATTTTTTGAACACAGCAGCAGGCTTGCTAGAAAGAGCTGCATTTCTTGTACCTACTTGAGCAATACCCACAATGGGTATAATTTTTGGAAACTGCATTATGCTCTTTAAGAGCAACTGCACCTCTCATACCTGCCACAGCAATGCTTACTATGGGTATAATGGCTTGGGTTACTTAACAAACAATGTAATAGTTGTTACTGTCTGGGTCAGGTAATCTGGTAGTAGAATGGGTCGCGTAGTAAGTACTTGACCCAATGACTTGGTTTTCATCCAGGTATTTGTAGGGTACTTTAGAGGTACCGGTGGGTAGTCTTGGGGGTCAGGTATTTTTGTAGCAACCCATCCCTACTTTTTAGATGTAGTTTGCACCAGCTTAGCTACTGCATGCATGTGAAGCATGCAACTTGCAAACGTGATGTGCTTTTTAGATCTGGTTCACTTTGTGTATGCTAACCACTTGCAAACATTGCACAATTAAGCATATGGCATACATTCTGCAAGTGTGCAGCACACTTGCACTTCTGTGAACCAAACTGGTCTCTTGTTTTTCTTGATATCTGTTCTTGTGCATGTTTTTGTTGCCTTGAGAACTGCCCCTTTCATAACCCCCATCTTTATTCCATTCCCCTGATACTGTCTTCCCCAGATAACTTGCCCAGCCCTATTTCCCTAATATGGGTGAAATCTGCTCTCCTGATGTCTAGCACTTCAGCCTTAGAGGAAGGCTTACTGGTGCCCAGGACCACCTCTAACCATTTAGAATTATGATTGCTGGGCACCAGTGTTTCCCTGACCCCTATTCAACCTACTCTTTCCAAGTTGGTGAGTACATAGGGTGTGCAGGACAGATTTTCTGGTTTTGTAGGGTGTGGCTGGGTTGGGTCGGGCAAATCAAAACCAAAACTAAAAGCAGAACCAGAACCAAAAGTGTATAATATAGTAGAAATTAATGGTGCATTCAATAGAACAACACAAGACCAATGGTTTACATCAGCTCTTGATCTGCTGCACTAAAAAGGCTGGTGTGAACCACTGGCATCATTTCTTAAACCATTTGTTCCATCCCACCCACCCTGTTCCACAGGTACAGTGTAATATTGGCCTTGTCAGTTCAGCAGATGTTTGCCCTGTAAGGAAGGAATGAAACACATTCATAGATAGTTACTGTACAAGTTCTACCGTCTCTATGTAACTTTCTTTCAATAGCCAATTGTTTAAAATGCAATCAGCCCTTTGGAAAACTGTGACATAGCAGTACACAAGTGGATCTGACAGCAGGCAGTCAGGCACACTAGATGGCAACATGCAGGTGCATGGTACTACACTGACCAACTGATCCTAAAAACATTTTTTTAAGGAAAAATTGCAAGTGCTTAAAAGCAAATAGTCCACTAGACAACTGTTACAGAGCAGTACACAAGTAGACATAACAGTAGATAGACAGGCGTGTTAGGCAGCAACAAGCAGAAGAGTACCACTGTGACTGACCCTATGATTTTTTTTAAGGAAAAATAGCTAAGTGTTTCAATACAACTAGCCCCTCAGGCAACTGTGACAGATCAGCACACAAGTGGACATGACAATAGGTAACAGACATGCTAGGTGTCAACAAGCAGGTATGTACTACAGTGACTGACAGGTCCTACAATTTTTTTGTTAGTAAAAACATATAAATGCTTACCTGCAACTAGTTCATTGGGAAACTGTGACAGAGCAGTACTCAAATGGACAAGGCAATAGGCAGACAGGCACATTAGGTGTCCATGTTTTCAAGTTCAAGTTTCAAGTTTATTATCTACACATATAAATATATAAAATCCAAGAGATTTCTAACATTCCATCTAAAAATAAATAAATATCACCAAAACACATACATAACTTAAGAAATTTAAAGTCCACAAGCCAATAAAAATTTTGCAATACCAGACATTACAGTTACTTTCTCTAATTTTAAAATTTCTTTATGAGCAATAAAGTAAGTCCCAAAAATTCCTGATACAAAAAGTGGAGACAGCCATCTATTTTTCTCTTTCTCCCAGTTATGACATTTATACATAACGTGAAGCATTCTAGGGAGTGATTTATCATTACAATCACATTTCTTAATCTAAACATAATTTTGTTTAACAGAAGTTGTATCTAATCCTAACACAACCATTCTTAATTTACATAAAACATTTCTATGTGAAGCCTTTTCACAGAACATAAGATAGGGCTCCATACCCCACTGTAGTTTAAGTGATGAATAAACACCAAATTTGCCAATGTCATGTATTGATTCGAGATCCTTAGTAATAGTTATATCTTTTAATCCTAACATGGCAATATCTATGTATTGTGTAATATTATATTCCACTGTTGGGTAGATAAGGCCTTCTAGACCTACTGCTTTGATTTTGTCATTTAATCTTGAGAACCAAACATTTTTAACATTTTGTGTTTGTAAACGATCAATAAAATCATTCCAACAAAGTTTAGGTAACCTTTCCTCATTCTTCATTCATGCCTTGTATTTTACCCCAAAATGTAATTGCTTTAATTAGCAGTCTTTCCTTTAGGGGCAATATACCAGATTCTAAGCGTAAAAATGCAGATGGACAATCCCTCGGCAAATTCAATACAAGTTTAAAAAAATCTATTCTGAGCAGCTTCAATATTATCATATATTTAACAAGGGAAATCCCTCAAATTTCCTCACCATATAACAGTTGACAGATTGCTTTTGTCTCAAAGGTTGATAATAAAGATTTAAAACTATTTCCAGCAAATTTGTTTCCAAATGCCAAAATGGCACTTGTAGTTTTATAGGAGTTATTTTTAATTTCCCTCAAATGAGTGGACCAGGCATGATTTTTCACAAATGTTACTCCTAAATATTTATATGACTGAGCTACATCAAGGTTAACACCATTTATATTCCATGTTTTTCTCTGTCCATGTGGCAACAAGCAGAGGCACACTACACTAACCAACTGGTCCAATAATTGCTTTTTTTTTTACTAAGGAAAAATAGTCAAGTGCTTAAACTGCAACTAGTCCTTCAGGAAACTAGCAGCAGTACAAAAGTGCATGTGACAGTGCACAGCAATACACCCTCAGTGCAACAAGCAGAGGCATACCACACTGACCGACTGGTCCTATAGGTTTGTGATTTATTTAAAGAGCAGCCGACACCTTTGGGAAAACTTTGGAAAACATAATATTTAGACACAACTCAGCTTGTTTCATATATCTTCTATATATTTCTCCTCTTCATTATTTATTACTAAAGAAATTCCCACACAAACAACATTTTTATTCTTTAGAGTTTATCGGCCTCCACAGTTTATTCCCTACTTGAAAGAATAATGTTCTGTTGTGACATCACAATTTGTTGCCATGGGAATAACACAACAGTGTATTATGATATCAGGTTGGGAAGCAGCAATAGGAGCTGATAAACTCTCAAGGAATAAATATTCTGTTTTCAAGTGTATGACCCCAGTAATAAATTATGGGGATAAGAAACACAGAGCTAATAAGAAAAATAAGCAGCTTTTTGTCCAAATATTATATTCTTCAATGTTCTTCTTACAGTGTCAGTGGCTCTGTAGGATCAACAGCCAAGTGCTCAAACTGCTAGAAGCTCTATCAGCAACTGTGATAGAGTGTAGCCCAACATATGAGCGCTAGGGATTGGGTGCCTACAATAACAGCGACCTAATCCCTGATGCATGTATTCAGGACTACTGTAGGGTAGGGTGTCCAGATGGGGGGGTCAGCGAATATTATGACAGGATGTCACTATATGTATATGTGTGGGGGGAACAAACACACACAGCAAGGGGCAGGAGGGAATGTGAAGGGGTGGTGCCATAGTGGGTTGCTGAGCCAACCCTGTGGCATGGTGGGTGGGTTGGCAGTGCTGATCAGTAGTGTACTGGGTTTGTATCTGGGCTCTGGTGTGTTTTTGTTCAGCCTAGGCAGAATCTTTTTTTTAAATGTTTTCACCCCCCCAACATGCATTCCCCTGGAGTTGAGGGGTTAAGGGGGCCAAGCTCCCTATGTGGGGGGTCCAGGGGGCATAGCCACCAGCATAAAACATGAAAAAAGTAAGTCTCCAGTGACGTTTTGCTGAGCGCCAAGGTGTCAGAATGCTGAAAAAATGTTTTGGCACTATTGACTTCTTGATAACAGTGATCATCTTTAGGTTTTCACCATTATCACATAAACCTGTGACAGAGCAGTCCACATATTTTCTTTTATGTATTTTATTTTCCTCTGAGCAGTTTAGCTCTAGCACACTCCTGCTCAATGCCCACAGTCACGCTGGATTATCTCCTGCCAGGCTCTGCTGCTGCTCCGGTCTCTGTATCTCTCACTTTTTATATATTTTTTTTTTATTATTTTTTCAGTGCAGTTTATCTGTAGCCCTCCTGCCCCATAACACAATGCCCACTGCCTGGATTTCTGTCTAACCCCAGTTCTGTTTCAGTCTGTCTTCCAGTTTTTTTTTTGAGAATATGTTTAAATATCTTCAGGTATTTTTTCAGTGCAGTCCTGCTGTACCTCCCTCCCGCTGTGCCCACTGTTTGCCCTGGAGAGACTGCCAGGTGCAGCCACTCTACTGCTCCACCAGTAGTCTCTATTTTTTAAATAGGTATTTTTGTCAGTGCAGTTTTTATTTAGAAAAAGATTTTCATTTTCGTTTCAAATTGAAATATCCTTTGCTGCAGCCCCAACCTGACCAACCCATTGTCTCTCCATTTCAGTCCTCTCAGGGATATCTCTCTCTCTCTCTCTCTCTCACTCTCTCTTTCTCTTTCTCTTTCTCCTTCACTCTATCTCTCTGTCTCTCTCTCTGTGCTGCCTGCTGCTGCAGTATGTGACTGGACTCCCACCCATTTACCAGCTCCACCCCAGTAGCCAGCCAGCCAATGAGAACCAATGTGATTCCCCCTCCTTCCCCTGACAGGCACCACACAGAGTCAAGTGCATACCTCAAATCTTTATAGGTGCTGAGTAATTTGTAATGCTGCTTACCATTTATGTCTAGTCCATCTCATCACCACTGCTGGGTTTCTCCTCCTTCAACATGGTTCCACCTCCTCCTCAGCCTTCCAGCAGCACACTAGTGCCACAGTGCCAGTGTCACTCCTCCAAAGTCCATCACTCAGTTCCCCTTCCCCCTTCCCTGAGTGGCCTCCCATGAAAGCCCCCCCCACCCTCAACAGCCAGCAACAGCCAGCTCAGGCTAACACATAGTTCAGTTTCCTCCCTCCCCTCCTGACACTGTGACATGCAATATTCCTCTTCCAAAATCTACCTCTCTCTCTCTATATATATATCTATCTCTATATCTATCTCTGTCACTCTCCCTCCACTAACATAGAAACATGAAACATAGACTTTGATGGCAGATAAGGCCCACTTGGCCCATCTAGTCTGCCCATTTCCCTACCTACAGGATAGGCCGCAGATCCTAGTTAACCAACAGCCTATTTCTTCCTACCCCCCACAAGAATTGCTTTATGTCTGTTCCATGTATTCTTGAATTCTCCCACAGTTTTAGACCCCACCACCTCCTCAGGAAGGCTGTTCCATGCATCCACTACCCTCTCTGTGAAATAATACTTCCTCACATTGCCCCTGAACCACCCCCTTCTATCTTTAAATTGTGTCCCCTTCTTCTTGCTCATCTCTTTTTCTGAAAGATGATACCCTCTTGGACTTTGTTGATTCCACTGAGGCACTTAAAAGTTTCTATCATGTCCCCCTAACTGACAGAGAAGATAGGATTCTGTGGGGGCCTATTGCCCTGCTGCCACATCCTGCATCTAAGTAATTGGGCAAGAATGGCCATAAAAAAGACCCCAAAAAAGATTTCTCTCTCCCTCTGTTGACCAATGGAAGAGAGAGGATTCTGCAGGGCCCTAGTGCCCTCCTGGTTGCAACATTTAATCTAAGTAGTTTGTCCATAATGGCCATATAGATAACAAAATACTGACTGCAAAAGTATAGCACGTAGCAGGCATATCTGAAATGCATTGAACTAGCTGTGGTCCATTTCTGGCCTGCCAGAGCAAGCTTGGCAATACCTGGATAACCTGAATCTCTGATCTGGCCCACTGCACTAGAATGACTGATTGTCTAGTGCTGTCCCTTCATGCAGCCCTCCTTGAAATCAAACATGGCCTGGCTTCTGGTGCTCCAGGCCACTGGGATGTCCCAGTCTATGTTTGGCAGGATGAGATCACCCACTATTACAACCTCTGGTTTTGCTGCTCAACTCTCTTGTTCAGCACCCAGTTCCTTATCTCTCTCTTCTCCTTGCTCTGGTGGCCTGTAAACCACCCCATATGAGTCTTCCTGCCTGACAACTTTGTGTGCCGAATCTACAATTAATCAAAATGTTTATTGTATGGCTTAAAAGCCTTTACAAGATTAAATCATCATAAATAAAAATACAATCAAAGTTAAAAGAATTAAAAAGTTGGGCCACGGCCCTTCCCAAAGGACACACGCATATAAAACTGCATGATACATAAGGTTCACATGAAAGTTCATACAGCAGATATTTGCTTCTTCACTCCATTGATAGCATAAACATATTTATATATCCTTTCAAGAGTACATATATCTTCTGTGCATTAAAATAGTCATAAGGTTAACTTTATCAAGCTGATACAAATTATTTATAAAAGGAGCTAACCAATACACTCTTTCTTTTGTATATAAGGTACAGTACCCTAAAATATGCAGCAAATCCTCATCCTGCCCCCCATGTGAACAGTCACAGGTCCCAGACTCAAGATCAGATTTTTATATATCGATACAGTAGCATATTACTGGGAAACTGCTCAAATTTATAATTAGGAAAATTGTCTCTTTAATTTATGGTCAAACAGAATGTCTTGGTGGGGGTTAAAACCAAAATAACAATTATTCTGGGTGAACTATTTAGAGTAATGGGATTCAACAATAGGTTTTAACTCTAGAGAATTCCAATCATTAGCAACTTTTTTTGTTACATTTTTCTTATATTGTATGCTTAATGTTATCCCTTGATCAACTGCTCATCAAATGCTCATTTGAAATTTATCAATTTGTGTTTTTTTAAGAGCAAAATTATAGTGGTATACCAATAATCCTTTCTATATCCCAAACTATACCACTACTCTTTCTCTTTCAAACACTGTCTTGCCAAAGTATGGCAGGATAACCTTGTAAGCCTAATCCAGTAATTGAGCTGTCTAGATTCTATTGTAGCATTAATGTTAGGAAGTCCCAGCTCCAATCTTAAATATGCTGCTGGACACAAATGACCTAATCCTAGTGCATCTTTTAATTTACATTACAGTAGACTGCAAAGCTCTATGCTGGAGCTGTGTACATTTGAAGCACCTACTCTGTTATTTTCTTGTGTCTAAACATTCCAAGTGTGGAGCCCTAGTTCCTGTCTAGACAGGGATCAGGAAGAGAGACTGTAGTTTTTGGCTGTGACAAACAGTGAACTACAGACTGATATTGGGACAGTACTTTTTTCTTCTGGGGGTTATCTCATACTGTGTAGCTTGCCAGTGCTGTGAATGAGCAGCACTCACATGTTTCTTATATATTTTTAATTGAATTTCTAACAGCTCTTGTTTGGAGCTTGGTGAATCCAGGATAGGACTTCTGGGTCACCTACCCTGCTTAAATTTGGCACTGTGACAAGCAGAGTGAGCTGAGCAGGGTGTGTTCAGCACAGTATGGCGGCACGTGCTAAGACACATGTATCTGCGCATGTTCTGTGTGTTCTGCATGTTCAGCATGATCCGCGTGGTGCGTGGGGTACTACTGTTAATTCGGAAGACAGTCTGACATCACCAAGGTAATAAACACATACTGTTTTATATAGTATATCTAATAGTGTAAGCTGGGGTCCTAAACACATCTCTAATTTAGACAGACTAGAGTGTTTAAGACAACAAACAATATTGTCTGAAATGTATACTACTGTCTCAACCTAGGTTGTGTACTAAATATCTATAATCATGGCAAATACAATTATGTCTCTCAATGGGGCAGTGGACACAAAATATAATTAGTGTAGTATGTATGCATTCATCCCTGGTCTCATATCTATACATAACCATGTTTGCTCTAAATGAATTGAGAATGCTTCCTTAAATCAGGAAGTTTCTATGTTTAACTCTAGACTGATTGAGCTGGAAGAAAGCCAGGAACAAATGCAGGTCAGATTCAATACCATAAGCCTCTTCCTCAAATCCTCCAGAGAATTCAGTACCTAATGAAGTCCCCCCCTTATAATGCATGTATCAGAACATTTGAGTAGTGGTGTCAGTAATACAGCTGATGTATGTAACATTGGTCAAAGAAAACAACCAAGGGATAACGGCAGAAATGACAACCCGGATGATCAATGGTACGAAGTTCAGGGGGACATAACTTATAAAAAAGGGTGTAAAGCAGCTGTATTCTCTCTGGAGACTCAAAATAGATGTAATCCCTTGTACTGAAGTATATACTAATGAGAATGTCTCTATAGACTATTTTGCATGTACTAATGCAGTTTGGCATTTGTGTGATTTTTGTTCTTTTGAGCAGTAAATGATTGATGCATTATAAATTAAGGAGAAAAAAAGAAGTCCTTGAATTGATAAGTGCCCATTTTGTGTAAACACAGAGGCTGCACAATTTAACTAAGGCCCTGGACACACTACAGGACTGTTTTTGAAAACATTTTTTAAACCAGTTTAGCTAAACCATTTCAGCACAGCCACACCACTCAGTAACCATTTTTGGTAATGGTTTAGTGTGGCCACACTACTAGTGTTAAACCTGTTCTCCTTGTAACCATTTTGTGTTAAATCCAATACACAGAACTGTGCTTGCCTGGACACACTGCGGCTAGAACTGTTTTCGTTAAACCATTACAGCTTAAAATGTTTTTATTCCTGGACAGACCTGTGAGTACAACCATACTAGCTCCAAAACATTTTTTTAAATGGTTTTAAGACTAGGTATCTAGCAGGGTTTAAAAACACTTTTGTTAAAACATTTTAAGGGGCTTGTAGTCTGTATGCAAACAGTGCTAGAGGGATTTGAAGTCTTTTAAGGCACTTAAACCATTTTAAGTTCCCCAGTGTGTCTAGGGCTTAAGCTACTGAAATAAATAAACTACTACAGATAGGGAGATGTATGAATCTCTGTAAAATGAGTCTGGAGATTAATTGATTGACACAACTCTTGTCTGCTCGAGAGTGCGAACACATAATTGAAGGCATGAAATTTAATTATAACAAATTAAGCACCTTTGAACACAAAAGGAAAGCTTATTATTTGCACATCATATATTTGAAAAAGCTAATTGGAGTGAAACATTTCAGGTAGCGATGTGCTTGAGTAACGCTGTGAGGGTGGAGTGAAATTTAATAATGTGCGTGTGTTTTTTCTTGTGGATTTCATTATTAGCTTCATTTATACAAGTTGCTGTAGAATTTTATGAATCTTATTTATTAAAGGAACTTGCACTTTATATGAAAATGTGGTGAGTGCTGGTTTCCATTATTGCATGGATAGAAGCAGACAAGAAACTGTGGCATACAGCCAGTGGTTGCCTTTGAGTAGTGCCAGTCTTATAGGCTGCTTTGGTCTGTTTGTGGTATATTTAATTCTTAGACCAGGCACACCATTCCCTGAAGCAGCAGTTTATGTACTCTTGGTCAAACTGTTTTTTATTTGACTGCTTGCATGGGTTATGCTAAAGAAAAGGCATTTTCCATGCCCTGTGCGCAGTGATCCATGCTCCTGCTTAGAGTGGATATATTTTTTCATTGATGGCTGATCCACTACATGTGCAGCATGGGTCGTACACTCGCTCCTTAAAACAATTGGTATTAAGAAATACTGCTAGCATTACAAGTTACATTTTAAATGATTCAAGCAGTGTGATGCAAGGACCCTTTAATGCCAAGCAAGCATTTACCCAGTTCAAGAGAACTGCATTTAAATTAAACTATTTACAATGGAAGGAGATCAATCTCAAGGCCTATCTTGAAGTTGAAAGAGTTCCAAGAGGTCTTCTGGTACTCAAAAAGCCAAACTGTGGAGCAAATCGAGAGGGCTTCCAGAAAAAAATGGGATAACATAAGTGCCAGATCAGGTAAAGAATATATTGAACTGATTTTGGAAGAAAACACTGTCATTCAAAAAGAAATTGACAGTGACTTTAACAACAAAGAGGCAGCAGTTAAAACTTTTTTCTCATTCACCACAATTTGAGCAATTATCAGAGACATTTGCTGATTAATTTAAGGAATTTAGATGACAAGATATGAAATATTAAAAAAAATCAAGTTTGAATGTGATGAGAAAGATGATAGAGGAGGAAAGATTTATGACTGGTGAAGTAGTAAGAGTACAAATCAGGAGGGAGACAGTTCTGGGACCAATGTGAAATAAATAAATACTGTATTACAAAATGAAGGAGAAGAATCAAATATTAGTTCTGATGTTTTTTTTAAGAGAAGAAGAGGAAGAAGCAGCATGTGCTACTCCAGTTACACACCAGCAAACCCCATCCCCCCTTTGTCCCTTGATGCAGTAAGAGACAGAATCACTGGAATCCAGCAGGAAATGGATCAGGAGAGGAGTGGCAAAGAGGGGGTGAAAATCAAGGAAACAACTGAGGGCGATACTGTAGAGGTCAGAAGAGAACAGGGAGAATGTTGTAATGATGGACATTATGAATGTGATTAATCTTTCTGATTATGAACTTACAGGTATTGAACACAAAATACTGGAAAAAGGGTTATCTTTTGTACCAACTAAGCAATTCAATTTCTTGGACACTGTAATAGACTTACATAAAATGTGTCATAATTTGTTTAAAATCTTTTGTTAAGCAGAAAAGGGAAGAGAATAGCGTGAATGTGGAAATTGATGCTGGAGAAAACATTGTGGGAGCCTCAGTTACTGAAATAACCCAAAAATTCAAGCCTCAATCCACTTTTTGCCCCCCCCCATGACTCCAGCCTTTGCAAACATTTCATAAGTGCTGTGAATGAGATTTGGAATTTCTCAATCAGACAACAAAATAATAATTTTTGTAATTTAAGTAAGGTAGAGTCTGATGCATTAGAGAGATTAGAAAAAAAAACACTAACAATAAAACCTGCTGATAAAGGAGGGGCAATTGTGTTACAGAATTGTACAGACTATGATAAAGAAGTGTATAAACAGCTGAGTGATCAGATGTTTTATAAACACCTTAGTTTGGATCCTACTAGTAAATTCAAAAGAGAGATTGATGAGTATTTGTATTATATAGAAATGAATGATCTGCTACCAATAAAGTATTTGATTATTTATGTGTTCCATATTCAATACATGCAACATTCTACTGTTTACCAAAGATTCATAAAACGGTACAGAACCCTCTAGGTAGACCTATAATTTCTAGCAATAATCCCCTGACAGAACCTATGGCTAAATTTTTTGATGCACATATTAGTGGTTTAGCACAAAGGACGCCAGCATATTTAAAAGACACTGGGGAGGTACTAAGAATTTTGAATGACATAGCCATTGAGAACAACAGTTTATTAGTCACATTAGATGTGACAGGGTTATACATGAATATTCCACATAATGGTGGTTTAGAAGCTGAGACATTTTCTGGACTCCAGGGAATTGAACTAACCAAGCACTGATGTTTTAATCAAGTTAACCAGTTTTGTTCTATCTTGTAACAGTTTTTTCTATAAGGATGATTTTTATTTACAGGTTAAAGGTATGGTGATGGGGGTGAGTTTTGCCGCCAATTTCACCAACATGTGCATAGCAAAGTGGGAAAAGGAAGTTATAAGATCAAGATTCTAACCCACATAAAAAACACATTGATCTATGGAAATGGTACATAGATGATGTATGGATGATTTGTGAAGGAATGGAACTGGAACTTGAGGAATTAGTCCAATACCTCAAGTGCAATAATGAAACTTTAAATTTAGCATGGTTGTGAGTAACAAACAAAATAGCTTTTTGGATTTAATTATATTGAAAGACGGAAAAGGGGATCTTATTACAGACCTCTATCGAAAACTAACAGACCACAGTACTTTACTGATGGCAAACAGTAGCCATCCTCAACATGTAATAAGGGCGATACCAAAAGGTCAGTTCATGCACACAAAGAGAAATTGTGGAACTTCTGAGCTATATTAGAGATGAACTGAAGAACTGACAGATAGGTTATGCTGAAAACACAATAAAAAAGTAAGAGTGGAGGTTGATCAGTTAGATAGAAAGACATCATTTAAAGAAAAGGATAAGAAACAAAGTATACAACAGGATGTCCAGACATGTTTTATAAGCACTTATAATGCACAATTGAGGGACATATCCACTATTAGTAAACATTGGCATATTGCCCAGCAAGATTCTGGGCTACGGGATTTAGTGGAAAGTAGTCCTAAATTTGTTTTAGGTGGGGTTCTACTTTGAGGGACCGTTTGGTGAACACTGTTGAGCCAGCAGTTAAAAACCAACAAATGTCGCTACCAAAAAAGTGTCAGTGGCTCAGTAGGTAGCACACCTGCCTCTGAGGCTGGGAGATCAGAAGGCTGTGGGTTCAGTTCCCACATCTGGCACTTGGGTTAATATCCCAGTACTGACACTGTAGTGCAGCATGAGAGGGGTGCTGCACTTCTGAAGTGCCATCTTTCAGATGAGATGTCAAACCGAGGTTCCATCTGCCTGGATTGGTGGTAGTTCAGGTGGATGTTAAAGATCCCATGGCACGTATCAAAATGAGTAGGAGAATTTTTTATTGACAACAGAATACATAACATCAGGCAAAAATAAACTCAAAAAGAAAACAAAAGTAGATCAGCAATAATCACATTTGAAAAAAAAAACAGATATACACTCAAAAATAAATCAAACAACTAAGAAAAATATAAACAAACTAAAAAGTATTTTTCAGAGGTTGTTTAGAACATACATAATTACCCCAACCAATTTATATGTCTCCAGAGATCATTAAACTTCTCCCTATTAAAAACTCTATGTTTCCTTTGTTTAAGCTGGGTCAGTGAAGCCTCATTGCTGGCTAATAATACTGATGATAAGGTATTAATGTGCTGTAAAGAGAATTTGCAACGGGCTTTCTATAAATGGTATTTAAGACAGGCAAATATAACATTTAAAGTGCTTGGATGGTACTTCCTATAAAAGCCTGTGTATTCACTTAAAATTAAACATTCATATTGAAGATGTTGTAAGGGGCCCCAATTCCACCTGATGGAGCAGTCTTTCCAAAATTGTTTTGCATAAGTGCATAGAAGAAAGAAATGTTCTATTGTTTCCTCCTACCCCATGCAATCAGGCCTCAACCATTGCCTTTCCGTCAAAGGTTTGTGTTTCCAATTGCCCTTTACCCCCAATCTACCATAGCAGCTCAGCCACTGTATGCCCACATGTGTTGTGGGATTCTCTTATCTCTTAAAAGTTTCAAGGCCGAATCTAATTTGGCGTGAAGACATCTAGGAAAGTCCACCCTTGGGGTATGAAATTTTGTCATTATTATGACATATAGAGCCTTCCTTTGTGAGTTAAAATAATCAAAGTTGCTAAGTCCCCATGATCTAAACTTTTTAATCGTAGTGGTAGCATAACCTGGAACTGAAACTGCTCCACAAAGTTTAGGAACCTCTGTAACCCAGGCTTCCTCAAATGTCTGAAAAAGATCCCTAGTCCAAGGGTTACATAGTGAGGCAACATTTGTAACTGAAGAACCAAAAGTTGAAAATATGAAAAAAGAATGAAAAAACACTACTGGGTTAATCATGCTTAAACCTTCCTGTGAGATGGGGAGATATGTAAAATCTCTTTGAACGGGATTTAGCTGACTACCCCAAATCATCTGAAAAAACACACTGAAAAGCCTTGTTTCCAAACAGATGGGAACTGGGTACACAAAAGCTAAATACAAAAACAGTGGAAGTAAAAACTGTTTAATAATCTGGACTCTATTTAGTTTTACAAATGCCCAAGACTTCCATCATGACACTTTTTTTTAGTGTTCCAATTATGGAAAGCCATGTCTCCAGTACCAAAAAAAAAAACCTCCTAAAATCTTCAGAGGCCCCTTCTGCACTGTTATCCCAGTATTAGTGTCAATTGGAGTAGAGCAGCCAATCTGTGCCGCATTACTTTTACTATAATTCAAACTAGTCCCAAACAGCTGGGCAAAATGATCAAATAATTGTAAAGCACAAGCTCCAGAGGGTGCATTAGCCACAAAAAGACACACATCATCTGCATAAGCAGATAGTTTCAGAATAGGGATAGATCTTGAGGGAGATAAACCCACAGTATCAGTATTATTCAAAATTACTCTAACCAGGGTGTTGAGACTAAAAATATATAACAGGGGGCTAAGGGGGCACCCTTGCCTAACACATCTTTGTAACAAAACTGGAGTAGCTAAAACATTTTTCACCGACGGATAAGTATAAGCCTGGGTGTATAAAAGTTTAATCCAAGTGACCAACTCTGATGGAAGACCGTACCTAAATAACACCTCAAATAGAAAATCTTGTGAAACAGTATCAAAGGCCTTGGCATGATCAAGTGCCAAGACAAAACTATTTAATTTACTCTGGGATCCATATTCAAAGACCTCCCTTAACAACTTTAAATTTAATTGGATGTTCCTACCAGGGACTGAACACGTTTGCACTGGATGAATAAGTTCCTCAGCAGCTTTCTGTATTTGTTTACATAAAACTTATGACAACATTTTGTAGTCAGTGTTTAACAGACTAATTGGCCTCCAATTGATAAGGAGTTTTCTATCACCTCCTTTATAAAAGTAGATCAAAATGGCATTAGTAAAACCATGTGGTGTAGTGCCAGACATTATCATGTCATTATAAGTAGCCACCAATATTTCACCCAACACATCTTTAAATGTTTTGAAATATTAATTTGTGAGTCTATCATCCCCAGGGGAAACTCCATCCTTTAAACTAAAGATAGCCTCTAAGACTTCATGAAGCATAACAGGTCCATTTATAGTTGAAACAATGTGATCTGAAAGCTTAGGAATAGGACAGGTTACCACCTGGTCCCAAACCAGCAGTGAACAAAAACCACACCCTAAAGAATCCATTTGAGCTTCTTTAATGATTTCCAGAATTTCAACTACTGAAGTTTTTAGAACCCCAGCTGAATCAAATACCCCTTCCATTACTTTATGTCCAGTTTTACTTTTAACTGCTTCAAAAGGGTCAGAAAATGGTTGGAGGGACCTGCCAAACTTAAATTCAGCAGTTAAAAAGGCGGCCCTGAAAAAATGATATGCCCTCATTTTTTCTATAATATTTGTCAATTTGAGATTTAATCCTACAATCACCAACATTTGGGAGGGATGTTAATTTATATAACTGGTCCCTATAATACAAATACTGGATGTATGCAGCATTTCCAGTGTGTTTCCCCAATTAAAAAAAAAAATACTTTTAAGGTCAGCCTTAGTGCTCATCCACCAACTACGGCAATCCTCATACATATCTGCTACAGATTTTCAGAATAGAAGGCACCTAGAAACCTGTAACTTAATATTAGTATCTAATAGTGATGAGGAATTCAATTTTCAATGATGTGGGATGGCAGGAAAACAAGGTGGAACATTCCCCAAACCCAGTGTGCAATGCAAAAGATTGTGAATAGTAAATTCACTTAATGATACAATAATTTTAGGACTAGCAAAAATCTAGAAATAAAAAAATAATCTATCCTAGTGAAATATGCACTTCTTCGATAAGTAGTACCCCCTTGCTTATACAAAGAACGATAGGAGTCCTTTAACATAGCTGTGTCTAATATACCTTTTAATGTGTGAGAATCACAATAGTTTTTTTTCTATACCATCTTTAAATTTAACATCCAGACTGCAGTTCATGTTCCCTCCCCACGTGACAAATCTAGATGTAAATAAAAAAAGGTTTAATGTGATTAAACAACCTGATCCTAGTGCTCTTGCTCTGGGGAGCATATGTATTAATAAGGCATATAAAAAACCTTGAAAAATACAATCCAGAACCATAGCCTTTCCTGGTACTAAATCAATACATTTTTGTACCCTGATGTCATAAGTATGAAAAAGGATACCCAGACCATCTGCTACATCTGACCCAAAAGACCAAAAAGAAGGTCCCCAGGGCCAGGAGCGTTTAGATTGTATAATGTCAGTAACATAATTAAATCTGGTTTCTTCCAAAAATATTATATCTGCCTGTAAGGTAGTGAGACAATTAAACCATGCTAACCGTCATTTAGCATTTCTTATGCTGCAAGTATTGCAGGAAACCAGATGTACAGATGCCAGGTTATAGGTGGAGAAAGAAAAGAAAAACTATCCCATTTCAGGTAATTTTTTCCTTTTCTTCATATTTTTTTTCCTGACTGAGGCCCAGCCACTTCTTCTTCATAGTCCATTTCTGACTCAGCTCCAGAAACAGAAGTATCAGACTCCAAATCAGCTTCAGTTTCTAGTAATACATCAAATGGGCTTTGTGGACACAGGTATTGGAGAAGGAGGCATTTTAGTAGAAGATCTAGTAATACGCTTGGCAGGAAATTCAAAATCTACTGAAGGGGGAGGCATGCTAGACCCACCCTCCCCGTCCTCCATGATATCTGCACATTTCACAGAACTGACCTTAGGAGGGGGCTTAACCATAACAGCCTGTCCTGGAGCAGAATCTGTCTGCCCTACAGTTGAAGATGCTGGAGATGAAGAAGGGGGTGGGGGTCAGTTGGGGGGTCAGGACTAGAAGGCCTATATTTATCCTGTGTGTCTGAGACCAAATCATCCTTGTTTAGGCCACCCTGCCTACTTTGGCCTGCCCAGGGACACTGATGGTATGCATGACCCCTTTCCTCACAAAGATTACATTTGTGTACATTCCTACATACAATACTAGCGTGGCCATAGTCCCCACAAAGTGCACAAATCACTCTGTCGCAAGTACTGCTTAAATGTTGGAGACTCCCACTCTTATAACAGGCCTTGGGTTGTTCTGGGTAGAAAACCACCCCTCTATCTTTCCCTAGGAAGAAACTATTTGGGATATGCTGGATATCTTCCCCTATCATTTGTAAGTTTACTTTAAAATGCCAGCTACCCATCCAAATCACTTCCAAATCAATGATAGCTGAAGGGGGACCCAAAACCTGACATTTTTTATCTAACCAAAAATAAATGCCCCCCACATTTACCCCATCATTCCTGAACATAATATTTACAGTTTTGTAAAGGGGTTTAGTCAATGGAATAGTAAAAAATTGGGTCCAGAGAGGTAGAAATTTCACAGTCTCATACTTTCTCCAGAAGGAGTCCAAGCCTGAAAAATCCCCAAAACTGACATCAAAAGTATCTTCACCTCTAATGTTGATAAGAGCATAAATGTCAGAAGCAATAAAACCCATAGATTCCTTCAGCAAATGTTTTGCAACATATTGTCCATCCGGGTGATCTTGCAGCCTGCTCCTGTAACGGAGATGAACTGCATTTCTCCTTGGTGCCTGATCCACTCTGTTATTTTTAAGTAAATCAGAAAAGGTGGGGCCCCTCCGTTGATCTTCCTGTCTGGGAGAGTGAGGGGGGTCCCCATCAGGAGTAGAGGTTGGTTGAGGAGTGTCAGAATTCCCTTGCGTACTGTCCATTTGAGCTAAGGAAAAAGTCTTAGGTGCTGGTTTGTTGGACAAACTATCAGGGCCATCTGACAGCTTACTAAATTGGGCAGGAATGCTGTGCTCACCTGAAAAAGATGTTCAGTCCAGGTCAGGTACCCATCTGCCTTCTGCTGTTCTCATCCAGCCTGAATGGAGCAATGAATCTTCTGTAGACCAGTCTTCAGCAACAATGGCATCACTTGGTTTGACTAGATGAAAAGACTTCTGCATTCTTTCCACTGTGGTAGCGTCGATGTCAGCCTGAAACAGCTGAGGCACTACCCACGGATTGTCAGTGCCTGAAGCAGGAGTTGTCAAGGGAGAATCTACTGCAGGTTCCTGAGCAGCAGGACAATCTGTACACTCCCAGTTGGCGTCTCACGCCTGAAACTCAACTTTCTTTACTGTCTGCTCTACAGATACACTGGATACCACTAGTGCAGAACTGCTACACCCCCACCAGATATAAAAAGTCCACCAATAGAAGTATCTTGATGCTTTATTCCGGCATCTTGCACTTTTTTCATTGCAAATGCTCCCAAATTCTCCATAGGTTCGAAACAAGCCTCAGACTGTGAATCCATCTCTATACAGCAACCATTTCCTTTGGTTGCCAGCCTTAGACTGATTGTCGCTAATCTGTGCAACCAAAAGTCCCCCTGCAGGAGAGTAGGGGAATTTCCCTGGTGTCCTGACCAAATTTCCCTCATTCACTAAACATACCACCAACAGTTTCATCTGGTTCAAGGTCAGTTGGAATTCATCTGTATCCCCTTCCCCCGGGTCATGCCTGAAAATAGGCAGGATTTGTCTAGTGCACTTACACGGTCAACAAAAACTAAATTAAAAACTAAATTAAAAAAAAGAGAGATGTAGGTAGCCATAGATGTGAAAATTGTGAGTTCTGTGGCCTTATGCAGAATACAAAAATGTTTAAAAATCCCTTAATCCTAATAGAATATCTGATTAGAGGCTTCATGACTTACAACACGAGTGCCCTTATTTATATGGCCACTTGCCAGTGTGGAGCATTCTATATCGGGAAAATGAAAAGGTCTTTTATGACCCGTATAGGAGAACATCAGAAGGCTATTGAAAATAGAGAAGAAAAAATGCATTAGCTATACATATCATGAAACAGCAAGGGACACAGAAACATGGTTTCATGTTTCAAGGATGGGAAAAAACAGTGCTTTCACATCGGGAGGTGGGGGGGTGATTTTGATAATCTACTCTTCAAACGTGAACAGTACTGGATACATGCTTTTAAAAGTATGGAAGGAAAGGGCCTAAATGGGATGCTCAAAATAAAAACATTTTTAAAGAAAGTGTAATGAGATATGCTGGATATCTGGTACTGAGAAAATATAATTCTCAAAAGGGTCTCCTCTTTTTGTAAATATTTTGTTTTTGTAAATATGGTGAACATTAATATTCTGTTTTGTGGATGAAATTATTATTACTCATATTATGACAGTTGTTAAGTAGGAACTTGTGGCATTAGTGTGATTAGAAGGTATATTTTATTTATTTGTATAGACAGTAATGCCACTGGGGTCTAATGATTATTAATGCAGTTTGGCATTTGTGTGATTTGTTTTCTTTTGAGCAGTAAAAGGTTGGTGCATTGTAAATTAAGAAGAAAAAAATAGAAGACCTTGAATTGATAAGTGTCCATTTTGTGTTTAGCACAGTGGCTGCACAATTTAACTTAGGTAATGAAATAAATAAACTACTACAGGAGAGGGAGATGTATGAATCCCCTTAAAATGAGTGTGGAGATTAATTGATTGATGCACCCATGTTTGCTTGAGAGTGCGAACACATAGTTGAAGGCATGACATTTAATTATAACAAATTAAGCACCTTATTGGGGTCCTTTGAACATAAAAGGAAAGCTTACTATTAGCATGTCATACCTTTGAAAAATCTCATTCGAGCGAAACATGTCAGGTAGTGATGTACTTGAGTAACGCTGTGCTGGTGGAGCGGGATTAAATAATGGGCATGTGCTTTTCCTTGTGGATTTCATTATTAGCTTCATTTATCCAAGTTGCTATGGAATTTTATGAATCTTATTTATTAAAGGAACTTATTAAAGTAACTTCCTCTTTACATGAAAACATAGTGAGTGCTGTTTTCCATTATTGCACAGGTAGAAGCAGACAAGGAACTGAGGCATATAGCCGGTGGTTGCCTTTGAGTGGTGCCAGTTTCATAGACTGCTTTGGCCTGGTCATTGTATATTTAATTCTACATGTAGCACGTTATCTGAACCAGGGAATAATTTGTGCTCTACTTCTGAGTCCAATCTCAGGTTTAATCTGGTGGGTCACTGCCCTCTTCCCTCTACTGTACCTTTTACACCTGAACCTGTGATACCACCCTGTCATCAATCTGTTATAAGTTCTACACCTCCAAGTAATATCTCACCCAAGAATACCTCTCGAAACCATTTTTTTCAGCAAAGACAAGTATATGTCCTAGGTGACTCACTCATCAAACATGTAGAGACATATGTGCACAGGGCAAAGCTAATCAATCATGTTCTAGTTTCTGAGATGCCAGAATAGATGCTATCACTAGAATGGTAAATAATATTTTAAATAACTGTGGGACAAACCCTCTCGTGGTACTTCACATGGGCACCAATAATATTATGCACAATGATTTGTCTTAAATAAGAAAGGATCTAGTAGCACTATTTAATAGTTTGGTAGAACATGAATGTGAAATGGCTTTCTCTGAAATGTTGCCTAGCCCAAGAGCACCTTATGAGGTAAACCTAAAAATCAAAAAATACAATGATTGGCTTTGAAAATGGTGCCTTAAACAAAAACAAGTTTGTATCACTCACTGGGTGGAATTCCTAACCTGGTTGGAACTCTTCTGTGAGCATGGCCTTTATCTGAGTCATCAGGGGAATTCATTATTACACAAGCATATTTTAAATCATATTGACATGCATTTAAATGAATTGACTTGGAGGAGAGACTGCATTACTCTCCCTCTTTGAACACAGTAGCTACGATACATAACACCTGTCATCTGAAGCATTTGAACTGTTTATACACCAATTCCAGGAGCCTTCTAAATAAAATTGATGAACTGAAAGTAAAAATAGCAATGGATAAAATAGACATAATTTTAGTTACTGAAACTTGGGGAGATGATAAATCTAGCAGGGATTGCCACCTACCTGGGTACACCCCACATATTCCCAATAGAAAAATAAAAGAGGTGGGGTGTTGCAATATTCACAAGAGATACGCTATAGACAGTAGAAATCTCTGATAAAATTAAAACTCTAATAGCTGTACTGAAACCATCTGGATTAGTCATCCTAAATAAAATTAAATATGCTATCCTGGGTATCTGCTATTGCCTACCAAATGCATTACCTGAATACCTAGATACAATCATCCAGGAAACTGATACAACATGCAAACTAGGGGACATCTTACTGATGGGTCATTTTAATCTTGGAGATATAGCCTGGAAGGACAAACAGCTTCATCCAGGTCTGGAAAAAAAACTGTTAAACATATGTCAACAATGTAATTTAACCCAGGGTATTAATCATCCTACCAGAGGGAATAATATTCTCAACCTTGTCATTCACAATAGAAATGTAGTGGTTAAAAATATATTAATATTCTACCCCTATTGGCAATAGTGACCTCCAGGCCATTAGATTTACATTAGAGCATACATTGACTCTTGTTAACAATACTACAAAAGTATATTTATATGACAAAGTTGACATTCCCAGTATTAAAACTCAACTAAATAACATTGACTGGCAGTCTATATTCTCTTCCACAGAGGGTAATGTTTATTTCAACACATTATATAGTACTATTTGTAACCTAAGGGACACTTATATCCCCACAAAAACAAAAAAAAAACACACAAATAAATATCATTACCTTAAATGGTTGAATAAATCAATAAAAAACTCATTAAACAACAAAATTAAAAAAAACTCAAATTATTTAAAATCCTCTACACAGTCCAAATGGACTTCTTACTTGCAAAGTCAAAACAAGTGTAAGAAATAGCATTCAAAGGACAAAGAAAAAATGGAAACATAAATTAGCATCTGATGCTAACAAAAACAACAGCTCATTCTTTTTCTCTTACATCAGTTCACTAAATAAAAACACAGGTCAAGTGGGCCCCCTGCAGATCGATGATAACATAATTCACAATCCCAATGATATGGCTAATATATTCAACACCAAATTCTGGGAAATATTTCAAGCTAATCAGAATACTGACATACTATTAAATAGACTGGACAAACCCATTACTATACTAGAGAAAGATGTCCATATAAAACTAACCTCACTTAAAGATAAAACTAGTAACTCACCTGACCATATATCTGGTCACCTTGTATACCTCCTAGCTGATAGTCAGTCATATTCCCTTAAATTATTCTTTGAGCAATCTACAAACTCAAATTTTGCCCTGAACTTTGGAAAACATCCTATGCCATTCCTATTCATAAAAAAAAGGGCCATGTAACAACTGGGAAAACTAAAGGCCCATCAGCTTAACATCTCCACTATGCAAAGCATTAGAAAGCATAATAAAGGATCTGATTTATACCACTTTTGACAATCTGAATAATGACCAACATGGGTTCAAAAAAGGCTGCAGTTGCTTAGCTAACTTACTATGCTTTTACGAGGTCAGCCATCAGCTTGATAATAAATGCCCTTATGATATTGTTTTCATCACAATAAAATATGCTGATGATGTGAAAATCTGAGCACCTTGCTCCAACCCTGAACAAACAGCATCTATTCAGAAAGATCTTACTTATATTTCACAATAGGTCATGAAGTGGGAGATTAAATTAATTCATAATTAATGTAAGGTTATGCATCTGGGCACAAATAACCTAAACTACACATACAAATTAGATGATAAGATATTAATAAGTACATCTATGGAAAACTATCTAGGGGTTCATATCACAGAAGACATTTTACCTGGTTTACAGATTAATGAGACTATTTAAAAAGCAAACAGAGTAACTTGGTCTATAAAAAGAAATATTAAATCAAGGGATGAGAAAGTATTGATGCCATTGTACACAGCATGTGTTTGTCCACATTTAGATTATGCTTCACAATTATGGTGTCCATTTAGGAAATATTATATTACACAACTGGAAAAGGTACAAAGGAAATTCACAAAATTTATTAGAGGTCTTTATGACGTCTCTTATGAATCCAGACTGAAATCTTTGAATTTAATGGCACTATCCACCAGACGTCTGAGGGGGTACCTTCTTTTTATGTACAATACCATGCAAGACCCCTTTTTAATGACTACACTGAGTTTGGAATTTAAAAATAACATTTTCAACACAAGAGTCCACCCCGTACAATTACAAGACAGAAAGTTTAATTTAATGCCACAGAAATTCTTCTGCAGTATTAGAACTATTAATTCCTGGAATGCGCTACTCTTGGAGGTGATCATTAATAATTCTAAGTCAACATTTAAGAACAGACTAGACAAATTCATCCTTTCTGATGTTAAAATTAACTATTATTAACTAAAGGAGTAATCATGGCCCTCACAGCCTCCCAGCTCCTACAAATTCTTAGTATGAATATTCCATAGGATTTATATAAAGGAGACATAAGTTTGTTAGTTTTTTTATATTACCATATATCAGAACCATATAGTAATTGGATTTCAAACATTACTTTAATAACTTGAAGAAGGGGTCTGATGGTGAGGCCACCAAATTTAATATTAAATCTTATTATACCTCCTAGAATGTTGTTTAACGTTTCCAAAATAATCTCTATATGTGCATACCATATACAGTTATCATGAAATACAACAACTAGGAAGACATAATTGGATACAATCTCAACTCTGTCACCACCTATGTACCATTTACCAGCACTTTTGCTACCACAAAATGTCATAGCCTTTGTCTTTTTTAAGTTAATTTTTAATTTTAACTCTGAAGACCTGTTGTAAACAAAATCCAACTTGTTCTGCATGCTGTTTCTAGTAAGATAAAGCAGGATAATATTGTCTGCATATGCAAGAAGGGGATAGGGGAGAGTCTTAATTTTTGGTGAGTCTGAATTGGTGGTTTTGCAGTCCATCAACATTTTATCTGTATACAGTGAGAAAAACAGAGGGGCCTGGACACACCCCTGCCTGACTCTTTAATTAATTTTACAAGGAATTGAAAGACATCCATTGGGTCCTAATCTAATTCTAGCTCATGTTTCTGAGTAAAAATGAGCTATAATCGAAACCAAGTCTCGATCGATGCCCCTATCTAATAACATGGTCCAAAGTATGTTTCATGATATGGAGTCAAAAGCAGAGGGGTAGTCTATAAAGACTGCACATAACTTTTGTCCTCTGAGTTTTACATATTTTTCAATAAAATGCCTGAGGATAAAAATATTGTCCAGAGTTGAATAACTAGCTCTGAACCCCATTTTATAATCAGCTATGCCACTTGTTCTTTCTACTTCATGCTTTAGCTCATCCAATAAATTTTTAGAAATGTTTTTTTAATTAATATCTAAAGGGCTAATGGGCCTGTAGATGGCAGGGTCAGCTAGACTGCCCTTTTTATGTACAGGAATGATATTTGCACCTTTCCAAGTATCAGGATAGCAGTCAGCAGTGATACATTTATTATAAAAAAAATAGTTTGAAATCTTGACCAGAGAGATGTGGAGCAGAGCCACACCTCTGCTGGAACTCCATCTGGTCCAGCTGCTTTTTGTTTCTTGAGAGTACAGATTGCAAAGAAGACCTCATGCATTGTTATAGATTGGTAGGTTAAGGAAGGGGCCTGCAGCTCCTGAGGAATATTAAGCTCAGAATGATTATAAAAAAGGCCAGAATGATATTCTATTCTCCTTGATTCAGAAATGTGCATATCAACATCAGTTTTATATTTATCAGTACCCTTAGCCACTAGAGTCCAAAAGGTTTTACAATTATTGTTTTGCACTGCATCTAATATTAGTTGCCATTGCCTCATATAGAATGCTTGTTATTTTCCCTTCAATAACATTTTATAATTCCTTCTGGCAGCATTTAGCTAAGACAAAATCTGTTTACACCAAGACTTTTTGTATAGTTTATATAATTTTGATAGGAAGCTACAACTTCAATTTAATTTTCTTAAGGAGGAGATTAATTTGCTGGGATAGATATTGTATATCTCTACTCAATAAGTTATGTCTTTCTTCAGATAGGATGGAATTTACCATTATTGGGGTTATATCATTCTGCAAGTTTTGCTGACAGATAACTCTTTTAACAGATTTAATTTCAGTGAATATGGCAGGATTTATATCAGTATCATGTTGAACTTCCCTTTGCTTTATAGACTCTAAAACAACAGGGAAGTGATCAATCTCAACTCTTATTGGGATTATCAGCTCATTCCAGCATTCCAGGGATCCTGACTAGACAGCATAGTCCACCACAGAATAATCTCTAGTGGAGACATGGGTAAAATCACCTTTCTGGTATCACATGAAGCTTCCAGTTAGTGTAAAGAGGTTTAATTCTTTTAATATCTCTGTCAGAAATTTCCCAGTATTATTTAATTTATTGTCTTCTGAAGTTCTAGGAATCAGCTTGTCAGAAGAGCAGGAATAGGTAAACATTGAGTTATCCAATAAGCCATCATAAGGACCAATCTGAGCATTAAAATCCCCGAGCAACAACAAGTTCGAGGATGGAAATACCTGAAAGGTCTCAACTATAAGATTAGAGAAGTAATTCCATATACTTTACTAGTAGAATAAGAAATACAACTTTCTGGAGATATCTAACAGTTAATAAGAACAGTATCCGATGTTCTAGTTTTAATATAAGCCACAATAAAATTACTAAGAGCTTTCCAGCAGCAAACTTTATTAAAGCTGCCAACCTTGATAAGTATAACACACGACGAGGTGTGGGTTACGTGCTGATAAGAGCACGCCCAGGGGTGTACTAAGGCACGAGGCACTTGCGCCGAGTGCCTTATGCCCCTGGGCATGCTCTTATCAGCATGTAACCCACACCTCGGAGTGTCTTATTGCGCTTATAAAATGGGCCCTATGGTAAAGTTTAGTTTAAAAAAAAAATAACATAAGTGTAAATAAAAAGCATTAAGAGATATGATTATATTGTATGAAAAAAAATAGTTCCTCTTAGTCTCTTGGAAAGGAGCTTTTTCATTAAACATTACTAGCTGATACTGGTGTGGTATCTGTGTCTCTTCTGCCCCCCATCCACCCCAGCCCACAGACACACAGAAACCTCCCAAAGTATATATTTTTTGTTTTAAAATTAGACCAGAAAATATTACTTACATGCAGCTAATGGACAGCGGGAGTGCCCGTGTCTCTTGTGAAATTATGTAGTGACTGCTATGTTTTTTGCCGCCCCCCCATACAGATAGCATTTATTTTCCCTTCTTTCATTGTTTAATTTCTGTTTTTAAATCATTTTTTCCTTGTGGTTTCAGGAGATGGATGGATGGCGTGACTGACTGGGACCAAGTATGTCCCACAGGTGCCGCCGTACAATGTTGTTTCCTGCTTCGCGGTCCGATGCGGCGGTTTTCAAACTGTTGTTTTTTTCATAATGGGCCAAATTTTGTGTGAAGTTGTCAGCTGCTGCAGCTTGGATTAGAAGGACAGTATGGTGACGGGGATTCTGGAGATGTCAGAAAGGCTTAGCAGCGGGAGTGAGAGCTGCACTTGTCTGAAGAAGAAACGGGTCGGGCAGTAGGTAAAATAAAGTTACTCGCTTGTAAGGAAGAAATGGGCAGTGAGACAAAGTTATTTAGGGCTTCTGTAGGAAGGGGGAGGTTAGAGACAGTGAGTGTTTACTTTTTTCACTGTTTTGTGGGGAGTGGGCATTTTATAGATCAGGAAGTTCAACTTGCACTACTACTGCAGCAGCACTTAGGACGTGTGTTCGGCTTTGACTGGCATTGAAGTGTTTGCCAAAAGGTTTGTTTCACTTGACTGTGTAGCCTTTCCATAGTTTGAAGAGTTTTACTGTAAGCGAGAGTGCCCCAGTGTGAGGTTCACAGCTGCGAATCAGGAAGTGCCATTTCAGTCTGTTGCGCTGTTAGCTGTGCCAGTTTGTTTTTGTTTTCGGCTGGCACAGCTCACTGATTCCACGGTGTTGTGGGGCTCAGAACTGGAGGGTAATGCCGGTTGGCTACAATATCATCTGGTAAGGACACGGCTGAGATGATGTTGTAGCCAATCAGTGGCCTGGAATTTTTAAGCCCATTTTATAAAAACAAGTAAACCACCAGAGTTTCTGACAAGCTTTGCTATCTTAGTTCCTGGGGCAAGAAAACATTCAAATCCATTGAAAAGGATATCCAGTTGCTAGCCTTGCTTGTAGAGCAGAAAGCAGCTAACTAAAAAAGCTACATTTTCTTATTAATTTAAAACTTATATCTCAGCAAGAGTCAGTGTCTGTTGAGATTAAGTAGACAGATACTTTATTAGACGTAGAAGGGGTCTTATTTAGGGTTAAAAAAGAAAGAAAAGAAAAGAAAGAAAGTCAGTGTGTGTTCTGTGCTGGGAAGGGTATTGTATCAGCTGACTTTGCTAAACCAGTAGGAGGAGAGAAAGCTTAATTGGGGATGTGGCTTAGACACTATAAAAGCAGGTGACTCAAATTACAACTTCCTGTTGCTAGCCTTTTTTCTTACTAATTGCCCTCCATCCCACCCCTCCACCTACCCATCCTAAGCCAGTTCTACTTTTATAGCCACTGGATCTGACTGTCAACAGGAACTTCCTATTGGCAGTAGGAATGGAATGATCATAGAGAAACATTGGTTTTGTCAACCCTAAAGGAAAAAAGTAGCTCACTCTCCTCCCCTAGCTGCTGGTGGTCTGACATTGAGCAAGGAAGAAGGAGGCTACTAAAAAAGATAGGAAGTTGCTGTCCAAGAACAGAAAGGGTGAGAGTTGTAAGGAGAGGAGAGAGTAAGCATACAGAGAAACAGGAGAGGGGACACACAATAAGACATGATAGGAGTGGTGCAGTGCAATGGCTGTGGGGCAGCAGTGTTCTGGGAGACATTCTGGAGGCTGTGATGCTGACCTATTTTCAGGCACCTCTCTGGTCTGAGAGAGGAGGTTGCCTGTCTCCAGGCTGACCTGGCTAGGATTTGTGAAACCTCCTCCCCCACCCAGGGACCACCAGGGTCAATGCCACTACCTCAGAGGTTGCCAAGAAAGAGGAGAGGCTGGACCAGGGTGGGCTCAGGGAAGGAGAGGTGGTGGAACTGAGTTGCATCCCTCCAGCTGTACCTCTCCACAATTCATTCACTCTTCTGGTGCATAGTGGTTCCTCTATGGAGGCACCTGCAGTGGAGACCAAGGAGGATGCTGGGAACCTTCACAAAGGAGACCCACAGGAGGGTGGCATGGGACCCCACAGGGAAAAAAACAACTCCTGGTGGGGGACTCAATCATTAGGGGATAGAAATGGGGAGGAAGGGGAGAGGGAGGTAAGGTGCCTTCCTGGTGCCACAGCTTGGAGGGACAGGAAGTGAATCCTCAGGATTGTGGGAGGAGCTGCATGAGGGAGGGAGCTGGATGTCATTATCCACCTAGGGACAAATTACCTGGCTAGGAATGGGATCAGAGCAGTGCAAGAGGAGTTTGCAGACTTGGGGAGGGACCTTAGACAAGTAGCGTATACGGTAACCTTCTCGGAGGTGCTGCCTGTCTATGGCAAGGGTGGTGCTAGGGCACTTCTCACCAGGGAATTCAATGAGTGGTTGAAAAACTGGTGTGGAGCTCAGGGTTTTGGCTTCATTGGGAACTGGGGAGCCACCTGGAGGGATGTAAACCTATACTGGTGTGATGGTTTGCATCTGTCCAGGGAGGGAACCAGGATCCTAGGTGAGAGGTTTAGATGCTTCATTGGCAAGCATTGAAACTTGCCAAGAGGGACGCACTGAAAAGGAGAAGGGAAATCCCAGCCTCCCCCCACAAAACTTGATAATTAGTGAGGTAAACACCAAGGTAGAGAAGTTATTAGGGAGCAGGACAGAGGTAAATGTAAAAAAAGGCAAAGGCAGTAAGGACAGGAATGGAGCTAAAGGGGGTAAAGCTATCAAAAAGTGGAGGGTGATGAGTACCAATGCCCGTAGTCTGTGTAACAAGCACCCTGAAGTAGTGGCCTTGATGGAAGAGGGTTGCCTGGATATTGTGGCAGTCACAGAAACATGGTACCCAGAGAACCATGACTGGGATGTCAACATACCAGGATACACAATCTACAGGAGGGACAGGGAGGGTAAAAGAGGAGGAGGAGGAGTAGCTCTCTATGTAGAGGAAGGGATCAAAGCAACAGAACTAAAGAGTAAACAGAGAGCAGATGAGGCAATCTGGGTCACCCTGGAGACAGGAAATGGCTCCACAATCCACACGGGGGTTGTATACAGACCCCCATCTCAGGGGGAAGGAATGGACAAGGAAATGATAGAAGGCTTCCTTAGAATGGCAGAAAAAGGGGAGCTTTGTTGATGTGGGACCTGAATATGCCAGATGTTAACTGGAGCACCTTTGCTGCAGGCACATCCAAGAGCAGAGTCATTCTTGATGCCCTAGAGGGGGCATGCCTCAGACAGCTAGTATTGGAACCCACTCAGGAGGGAGCAATCTTAGACCTGGTACTTTCAAATGGGGACGGAGAAAGAATCTCAGATTTAGAGGTGGGTAGCCATCTAGGAACAAGCTACCACCAAACAGTGTGGTTCATGATAAACACAGCCATACAATCAAGCCATACAAAAGCAAGAGTATTGGACTTTAGGAGGGCTGACTTTGGGAAAATGAGAGAGTGCCTTAGAAAATCACTAGCAAACAGGCAAGAAGGATGGGTGGAGGAACAATGGGGAGTAATCAAAACAGCCATCACAAAGGCAAAAAGCCTTTGTGTAAAGCAAATCAATAAAACACAACGAAGGAAAAAATCGCTATGGTTCTCAAAATAGGTAGCAGGGAAGATTAAGGAGAAAAGGATAGCATTCAGGAAATATAAGAAAACACAGAAGGAGCAGGACAGAGAACTTTATCAGTTAAAGCAGAAAGAGGCTGTGAAGGCTGTCAGAATAGCAAAGGCCCAAATGGAGGAAAGGATGGCCAATTCTGTTAAGAAGGGGGATAAGACCCTTTATAGGTACATTAGGGAGCAAATAAAGACCAAAGGAGGGATACTGAGGCTTAATAAAGGGGAGGGAATGTGGGTAGAGGGGGACAGTGAAAAAGCAGGGAAACTGAATGAATATTTCTGCTCAGTATTCACAAAGGAAGAGGAGAGGGAGGTACCTAAACCAAACAAGCGAAACACTCTGAAGATGGGGGTCGATACCAGTCCATTTACAGAAGAAAGGGTTCTGAAAGAACTAATAAAATTGAAGGTGGACAAAGCAATGAGGCCTGATGGGATTCACCCAAGAATTCTAAAAGAACTAAGGGTAGAACTAGTGACACCGCTGACTACTCTCTTTAACAAATCATGGGAGGATGGGGTGGTACCTGAGGACTGGAGGAGGGTGGATGTGATTCCTCTTCACAAAAGTGGGAGCAGGACAGAGGTGGAAAACTACAGACCAGTTAGTTTGACCTCAGTGGTAGGGAAAATTATGGAATCCCTTCTGAAGGAAAGAATTGTTGAGTACCTAGAGGCCAGTGGGGCACAGGACCCAAGGCAGCATGGATTCACAATGGGAAGGTCATGTCAGATGAATCTAATAGATTTCTTTGACTGGGTGACCAAGTAGTAGACCAGGAGGGGCTGTGGACATGACCTACCTAGATTTAGCAAGGCATTTGATACAGTCCCACACAAAGATTAATACACAAGTTAGCCAGCCTTGGAGTGGGCCCCAAGGTGGTAGCCTGGATAAAAAATTGGCTAGACAACAGGACGCAAATGGTAGTCATAAATGGAGTACACAGTGAAGAAAGGGGGGTTACTAGCGGGGTACCACAGGGTTCAGTACTGGGACCGGTCCTTTTTAATGTCTTTATAAGTGACATTGCAGAGGAACTGGAAGGAAAAGTATGTCTCTTTGCAGACAACACAAAGATCTGCAACAGGGTTGACACACAAGATAGAGTGAAAAGGATGAGAAGAGACTTGGCAAGGTTGGAGGAATGGTCAAATGTATGGCAGCTCAGATTCAGTGCAAAGAAGTGCAACGTAATGCACATGGGAAACAAAAACCCAAGGGAAGAGTACACAATGGGGGGTGAGATACTGACAACAGTAAAAATGGAAAGGGACCTGGGGGTTATTATATCAGATGACCTAAAGGTGGGCAAGCAAAGTGAGAAGGCAGTAAGTAAGTAAGGCTGGGGGGATACTGGGATGCATAGGAAGAGGCATCAATAGTAGAAAACAGGATGTTGTTATTCCTCTGTACAGACACTTGGTGAGGCTCCATCTGGAGTACTGTGTGCAGTTCTGGAGACCTCATCTCTGCAAAGACATAGACAGAGAGGAGGCTGTCCAGAGGAGGGCAACCAAAATGGTGCAGGGTCTGCACCAGAAGACATATGAAGAAAGACTAAAGGAGCTTAATATGTATACCCTTGAGGAAAGGAGGGAGAGAGGGGACATGATAGAAACTTTCAAGTACCTCAAGGGAATCAACAAAGTCCAAGAGGGTAGCATCTTTCAGAAAAAGAGATGTGCAAGAACAAGAGGGCACAATTTGAAGATAGAGGGGGGACAGCTCAGAGGTAATGTGAGGAAGTATTTTTTCACAGAGAGGGTTGTGAATGCATGGAACAGCCTCCCTGAGGAGGCCGTGGAGTCAAGAACAGTGGGGGAATTCAAGAATGCATGGGACAGACATAAGGCAGTCCTAGTAGGGGATAGGAGGAAGTAAGCTGTTGGTTAACTAGGATCTGCAACTTATCTGTTAGGTCGGAAAATGGGCAGACTAGGTGGGCCAAGCTGTCCTTATCTGCTATCAAATTCTATGTTTCTATGTTTCTATCATCATTTTCTGAATGCTATGTCTCTTGGAGACAAATGGTGTCAAACCCAAGAAGAAAACCTTTACAATTGATATCAGAGAACTTAGAATTCCAGCCAACAATGTTCCAACTAAGATACAAAAATCCCTCAGAAACATAATTAGTGAGGCTTAGCAGAGATTCCTGAATAGCAGGAAGTCAGTTGTCAATATAACCAGCAAGTGACATTAACCTGTTGCTCAAGGATGGCAGTGAAGATTTTTTCCTTTGGCCAGATACATTCAGACAACCTTCTACTATATTTAAAACCTTAGGATCTTCTATATTCAAACCCAGGTAGTCTAACTTAGTTACTTTTTCTAAAATGAGTTTAGACAGTCTCCTATAGGAGACCACTATATCATCTTGGCTATCTGTATTGACTCTATAAGCTGAAATAAGCCCCAGTTCATCAACTGGAATCTGTAAGAATTTGTTTTAAAGAACTTTGATTGTATTCATTAGTTTATAATCATTCTCATGTTTGAGAAAATTCATACTGAACATGCTAAGGACTACTTTTATATTTGAGTCTACAGTTTCTCTGTGGTTAACCTTGTTAAATTGTTTTATATTGGGAAAGTGAGTATCAGTTCTTTATCTTGTATTAAGCAACTGTTCATCAAGATATAATTAGCTATCCTATGTGAGATAAATGATATATCAATAATGGTGGTAGCTTCAGTTAGGACATTTTTAATCTCTAGAATGTCATCTTCAACCAGAACTATATCAGGTTCCATATTTAGGAAATTTAACTCCAAGGTGTCTTCCTGCATCAGCTAGTTAGGAAGCCCATAAGGGAGGGTAATATACTTGACATGGTCCTTACCAACAGAGAGACTGTGGAGGGAATGGAGGTAGGGCCCAGCCAGGGAGATAGCAACCACAGCACCATGGGCTTCAAGGAAAAAGCAAGATATGAGACTAGTCGTACCACTACAAAGGTGCTAGACTTCAGGTAGGCAGATTTTCCCAGGATTAGAGAGATTTTCCGGGAAGTAGAGAAAGGGTGGGAGGTGATGGGGGAAGGGTGAATGATCTATGGGAAAAGATCAAGGGAGGGCTACTTAAAGTGACATAGGGATGTGTATGAAGGATGAGGAAGAACAAGAGAAGAAGGTGGCAACTGTGGTTCAATATGGAAGTGAGGGGACAATTGGGGAGAAGAAAATGGCATTCAGGGAATATAAGAAGATGCAGGGAAAGTTGGATAGGGAAACTTACAAACAGAGGCTGAGGTTGGCACGGTGAAGGATTAGGATGACTAAAGCAGAGACTGAGGAGAGAATTGATAGGCAGGACAAAAGGGGGGACAAGACATTGCTTCAGTACATTGGGAAAAGGAGGAAGGCAAGACAAAGGAGAGAAAGGATTAAAAGGGAGAAGAGATTGCAGGTGGAAGGGGATTTTGAGAAAGCGGAAGTGCTGAATGGTTACTTTAGCTCAGTTTTTATGATGGAGGGGGACATAAGGAGACCACAGCTAACTGAGAAGGGAAGGGGGAGAGGGAAGGGGTGGAGCCTAGCCCAATCAGTGTGGAAGAGGTAAAGGAAGAATTAGCTAAGTTGAGGGGAGACAAGGCCACGGGACCAGATGGTCTTCACTCTAGGGTGCTCAGAGAATTAAGGGAGGTACTTGCAGAACCACTGGTGAGGTTGTTTAGCTTGTCCCTGGTTACGGGGTGGGTATCAGAGGACTGGAAGAAGGCAGACATGGTGCAAATTCATAAAAGTGGCAGCAGGAAGGAAGAGGGCAATTATCGTCTTGTCAGTCTCATATCATAGGTGGATAAAGTAATGGAGGCAATATTTAAACAAAGGATAGTTAGATATTTGGAAGAGGGGGCTGCAAGACATTCAGCAGCATGGCTTCACTCGGGGATGGTCATGTCTGACAAAGTTGATTGAATTCTTCGTTGACATGATGAGGGTGGTTGATCAGGGTAGGGCAATTGACATGGCCTGCATGGACTTTGGTAAGGCCTTTGAAACGGTGCCCCACAGGAAGCTGGTTAATAACTTGGGGAATCTTGGGGTGGAGCAATTAGTAAGATGGGTGGAAAACTGGCTGACAGGGAGAAGCCAGAGGGTGGTGCTGAGCACTCTGGGGAGACTGAGGGTGTCGAGTGGGGTCCCTCAGGGGTCAGTGCTGTGGCTCATTCTGTTTAACGTCTACATCGGTGACATAGCAGAGGGGCTTCAAGGAAAGGTCTGCCTTTTTGCAGATGACACAAAACTCAGTAACAAGGTGGACACCTGGGGGGGTGTAATTGGGTAATAAATTACCCTTCTCAGGTTCTTCTTTGGAACTGCACAAAGGCTTACAAACAAATCACAGTGAGAAAATGTCACTGAGGAGAAAAAATTTCCAATCGTTCATAGTTTACCTAAGTGAAGCAGTAGTTTTGTCTCTTCTCAGAGAAAACGAATAATGCAACAGGTCGTATACCCCTGATAATTACTATGACAACTACTAAAAAGATATATAAAAGGTACATTATTGAATAATGACACATAGCCTAATGTTTTTCTAGCCTGGGAATATACGCTGAGTTAACATAAAACTAGATATCGTGAAACAAAGAACTTGATAATAGCTACTCTGCACTAAACCTAAAGATGGCAGTGTTGCCTAACTAATAATTATACAATGGTCCAAATGAAAATGCATGCTTCCCAAGTGTTACATTGGAGACAGCAGTAATGATTCTTCGCAAATATATCACCATAGAGATATCAGTATTATAATAGTTATATAAAGCATTGTGATATTAGTAAAAATGCAGTAATAGATATATAATTCTTCAGTAAAAATGTTATGGTTATAGGCAGCAATGCAAGAGAACAGTAGAATTCAGATCCTGATACATATGCGTATATAATAAGTGCATGTGCCCTAAGTATTACCATCTGTGAGGTAGGGGGGCCAATTAGGGTGCTGGTCCATGGATAACTTCCCCCCCGTGTTGCCTCAGAAGGGGCAACAATCCCAAGTAGGTATGTAGGGATGAAGTTAAAAAGTCATTTACAAGCCCAATGCATAAGTCTTGTAAAGGAATTGGAGTTGTTCTCAATGTTCTTTGAGGATACGTAGCAGGCAGCAAAGATGAAAAATTAGGAAAGCAATCAGAAAAGCTTGTATAATCATAAAAACCTTAAATAATAATTCAACCCAATAATTGCTTATTGCAAGACTTAAATCACCATCATGGATAAGATCATTAAGAATACCATTTGTTTTAGATACAGTATTACTAATATAAATAAATCCAGAAGCAAATGATTTGATACCTTTTAATGGACCAACATAGATGTAACAACAAGAACAAAGTGCTCTAGCTTTCGGACCAACCAGTCCTTCTTCAGAAGCTCATGGCAGTTGTTTAGAAAATACAATATTTATAACAGCTAGATAATGCAGAGAAAAACAGAAAAAAATCCCCATTGGTTTAAAATACTCATTTAAAAAAACCAGAAGATGATGTCAGAGAAGTTTAACAGTACAATACTGCCCTCAGTCCGAATGAACCTTGGGTTCAGATGTGCTTAGTGCAACACACATGCAAAAGAATCCTACTGCACATAAATTTAATTGACATAAGATAACACTGCTGAAGCAAATAACTCCCAAATCAAGCCATGAGTGTCACAGTCAGTATAAGGATGTGATTACTGAAAGGCAACCCCACTCAGCTTAAAGACAAACTAAGATAGTTATAGGGCTCATGAAATTACAATGTATGCATTAAAGACAAGAATTACCAGTAAAGTTGTCTAAAAACATCAGTGCACACTGTGTGATGTGTAAAACATAGCTGAACATGCCACCCAGCTGTATTCTCAAGCTAAATAAAAGGCCCAAGAAATTACAAAAACCTCAGGACTATACAAATGATAATTTAAATATAAATTGATAATATTAGTGTTAAAAAACTCTAGTCGAGGAACCTCAAGGAATTCAGACCATGCAGCCTATGTACTGATGTCAATATATACTGAGAATGTAGCAACTTCATGTACCACAAGTGTCAAGGAATCTGAAAAGAGATAAAATGTAATTTATCTCCTCCTGTTCATACAAACAATATAACCTAACCCACCCACATCACAATAATGTGGGTGGGGGAATACAACTAACAAGCGGATGTTGTCTCTCTCTCTCCCCCTTTTTTTCCCTTCCTGTGGATGGTGCGTGTGTATGTATGTGTGTGGGTATGTGTTGGAGGTATGTGATATAACAGATGTGGGGCTTGCTGTCACTTTGAGGTAAGTCTCTATTTAGCTATATGGAGTTATAATGTGTTACTATTTTTATTTCACACACAAAGAATTTCTCCTTACTTTTATCTTTGCCTGTGAGGGTGGGGGTGGGGGAGGATTGATTCCATTGCACCATATTCAGATTACCCAGCCTGCTAGTGTACATACAGGAGTGTTATCTTATACTGTTATATATAATTTTGTAACTCTGTACATATTGGGATGTGTGATCTCATTTGCTTGGGGTCCTGCACATATCTTTTACATTAGGCTAATATTGTAGTAATTTACTCAGGATTTCATGACAAGTTGTATTCCTTTGGGGAACTATTACAGTGACTGAAGTTTATATATGTTCACTAGGAGAGAGATTGAGTGTGTGTGTGTGTGTGTGTGTGTGTGAGAGAGGAAAAAAAAGGAGGGGGGAGAGAGAGAGAGACAACATCTCGTTTAAGCTATGTATCTCCCCCACCCACATTATTGTGATGTGGGGTGGGTGAGGTTGTATTGTTTATATGAACAGGAGGAGATAAATTACATTTTTATCTCTTTTTCAGATTCCCTTGACACTTGTGGTACATGAAGTTGCTACATTCTCAGTATATATTGACATCAGTACATATCAGGCTGCATGGTCTGAATTCCTTGAGGTTCCTCGACTAGAGTTTTTAACACTAATATTATCAATTTATATTTAAATTATCATTTGTTATAGTCCTGAGGTTTTGTAATTTCTTGGGCCTTTTATTTAGCTTGAGAATACAGCTGGGTGGCATGTTCAGCTATGTTTTACACATCACACAGTGTGCACTGATGTTTTTAGACAACTTTACTGGTAATTCTTGTCTTTAATGCATACATTGTAATTTCATGAGCCCTATAACTATCTTAGTTTGTCTTAAGCTGGGTGGGGTTGCCTTTCAGTAATCACATCCTTATACTGACTGTGACACTCATGGCTTGATTTGGGAGTTATTTGCTTCAGCAGTGTTATCTTATGTCAATTAAATTTATGTGCAGTAGGATTCTTTGCATGTGTGTTGCACAAGCACATCTGAACCCAAGGTTCATTCGGACTGAGGGCAGTATTGTACTGTTAAACTTCTCTGATCATCTTCTGGTTTTTTAATGAGTATTTTAAACCAATGGGGATTTTTCTGTTTTTCTCTGCATTATCTAGCTGTTATAAGTATTGTATTTTCTAAACAACTGCCATGAGCTTCTGAAGAAGGACTGGTTGGTCCGAAAGCTAGAGCACTTTGTTCTTGTTGTTACATCTATGTTGGTCCATTAAAAGGTATCAAATCATTTGCTTCTGGATCTGTTCTTGCAAGGACCAATACGGCAACTACTAAATCTAATATAAAGTGATCATCTTTCCTAGCTAAAAGAGACTTCAATGTGATTGTTAAGGGATCAATGTGCATGTTAAAAATAGCTAAATATTGAGACAGTGCAAGCCAATATTGGGGATCAGTATCTATAACGTCTAGGTCAGGGAGTGGAACAGGCTTGATCAACATGTGACCAAGCACTGTCTTCTGCTGTGGAGTGAAACAGAAATTATTTGTATCACTGTCACTGGTGCGTAAACAATAACAATAAGTTTTGTAATTTGTAACAATACAGTACTGCCCTTTGGCAGTATGTGTGACTCTGAGGTCGGGGACTCTCCAATGGTGCAGGTGGACTGGGCAAGAAAATGTGGAATTGGTGAGCCGAGTATTGAAGCAACATATTTCTTCAAGATAGATTCAAGATGGTGCTGTTTTGGCATCGAACACTGAAGATGCAGCAGGAGGGATGTCATCATCTGGATCAACATCAATAAGGTTACTCGGCAGATCATCAGCCAAGGTCAAGGCCCAATCAAGATCTTCCAGATGATAGCCACAGACAGGCTTCACAATGCCGAAGACATCACAATAGCACATGAAGTAATATCCTTTCTGGGCACAGCAGTTCATGTGAGGAGAAGTCCAAGCTTGGAGCATGGGATGAACCACCAATATAGCTGGAAGTTCAGTTCTTTCATGAAAAATATCATTTTCGAGATGTCCAAGGGAATATATATTTGCAAGTTTGTCAAAAACAGATGTAGCTGGATCAAAACATGGAAGGGACACTGTGAAGGTGATGAACATGTTCTTCCTGATAGAACATGTCCAGGTTGTGTAGCAAGATGTTGGTTGGGAAACCTGGAAATGTAACAAAGCTTACGGACAGTAGACATGGATATGTTAAGAGTATATTTTAAACACACAGAAATACAACCAGTACCTCTACTTTGTGGGCAATATCATTTACCCAATCTGAGATCATGAATAAGATCTGGAATTTTGCTTGATTTAAAATCCCTGAGGAGACTGTTAACTGTAGAAATAACATAAGAGCCATAAGCAGAAGATAAAATGTCATGCCCAATATAGTTCTTGTCTGCCTCATGGTTGTTTTGAAAAATAAGATCATTAAGTCTGTTTCTTGTTTCATTGAACCCTTGAGCAATCTCTTTCATATTGTATATAGTATATCTTTCTTCCTCACTTAGAGTATTAACACTTTGCAAGATAGGGGGCATAACATCATTGCCATGTATTTGCTGAAACTTAAGTGTTTGTGCTTTAATGGAAGCAATATTGTCTCTATTACAAATAGACATTCCTGAGCCAAAAAGGCCAGTAACAGTGCTGTTAGCTCTGGTAATACCAGAGACAGTACCAGTGGCACCAGCGGAGTCTGAGGCTGCATCCCGCTTGGAGTGTTTTGATCAGGATTTATAGTATTTATGGGCAGGTCTAAAACCACCTGCATAATCTGCGATGTGGGTCCCACCAATAGGATAATTTGTGCGTGTTTGGTAAGCAGCAACAATATCAGTAAGCATCATACTGTGAAATTTAGATGTATTAGTATTTTGACATAAACCAAACTCAGCCCTATTCCAATATGATAAATTGAAAATAACTGGGACATGCATAAATTGTACATTGTTAATAAGGGCTCCTGGGAGTGATGTGGTGATCAAACCACTAGGAGGTCCCTCAACAAGATGAGGGCAGGCAAGAAGTTCTTCTGAACTGGGTGGGATGACAGACAGGTAGCCAGATGAGGAAGCAGCATAGTTTTGGGAGCAAAAATTATGTGCCACCTGTGAAGGGAGTCATTCACAAAAGGCAGGGTCTATAAGGGCAGTAAGGTTATACTGACCAGTGTGTCTTGGAGAAGCCTGTCGAATAGAAAGAGTATCATTTTGAGATATATCAGTGTTAGGCCAACCTTGGAATGTACCCTTGGCTAGGTGAGCTACAGCGATATTGTAGCCCATAGCATCAGTTTCCCATTTTATGGAAAGTGTAGATTTGTCTGTGGCAACAACAATGGAATCTAATAAAGCATCTTTTCCTTGATTAACTTTAACATTTTTGTAAGGAATATTAACTTTGACACCCATGGAGGAAGTGCCAAGCTATTGGTCCAATCAATCCTTTGGATTCTGTGGAAGTGGGGGAACAAGAATGATTAAAGGTAGAAATCCACCCAGTAGGAGAAGAGAGTATAAGATAGCAATCTTGCCGATATCTGAAAGAAACAGGAAAGGGTTAATTAGCTGAGAGTACTATTCCACTGTATGGGGTTAGGAAAAGTAAGTTTAGTCACCTTTATATAATTTGAGTTGGTTAGCATGGAACCCCTTGTCAGCAATCTTTTTCTGCTTTTGCTGTTGTTCTCTGACCTGATACACAGCAGGGCTGAGCTTATTAACAATGGGATAAGGGCCTTCCCATTTGCTGGCAAATGAATGAGAGGGTTGTCCGTATTGGAGAAGCATAACTTGATTTCCAACTTGCCAGTTAGCTTCTTTAACATGTTTGTCAAAATGGGGTTTTGCTTGCTATTGGGCTTTGCCAATTTGCTTTGCAGCAAACAAATGTGTCTTCATGATGTCACCATGAAGCTTTTCCACATACTTGTCTACGGATACTCTATCTACAGTGTGGGTGTGGAGATGAACTAACAGGTGCTCAGGTAGTCTCATAGCTCTACCAGTCATAACCTCATGAGGGGTACCCTGATTAGTGGCTGCAGGTGTGGCCCTAATTGCCATGAGAAGTAGTGGCAAAAGGGAATCCCAGTCCTTGGGATTATCATCAATGAATTTAGATAACAACTGTTTGATGCGACTGTTTGCTATCTATATCTGGCCTGAGGATTGAAGGTGGTAGGGGATGTGGAATTTCTGATCAATTCCAAGAAGCTAAAGTGTTTGTTGGATCAGTTCAGCTATGAAGCTGAAGCCCTGATCTGAGTCTAACTTGAAGGGTAGACCCCACCTGGAGAATAGCTGATCCACCAGGATTTTGGCAATGATCTTTGTGGGAAATGCTTCTACCCACTTAGAGAGCACATCTGTGACAACAAGGGCATACTTGTTGTTCCTACTAGAATTAGTAAGAGGGCAAATGAAATCAATTTGAATTGCATTTCATGGTCCAGATGGCCTTTGGGGTAGCAATTTTTCATTTTTCTTTGCAGGAGTGGGATTGTTCTGGGTACACACTATGCAGTTGTCAACATAGTGTTCTACCTCTTTAGCCATTCCAGGCCACTAGATGACTGTTTTGAGTCTCTGGAGAGTATTTTCTGTCCCTTGGTGTCCACCAGTAGGAGTGTCATGAACCATATGGATAAATTTGGTTCACAGTGAGTATGGTGCCACCCACATATTGTCACCTGTATCCTGTTTGTGATACCAGATGAACTTCTGATCAGTGGACAGATGTAAATTGTTTGAGTGTCTTTGGTAGGGGCTGCCTATTGGCAGTGCTTGCTCAGTTCCTTTGTCTAGGAATTTGAATACATCTCTGATCTCTGCATCTGTTTCTGCACAACAGAAAGATCCAGTAGGAGTTTGGATACTGTTTTCTTGGTGGCAGCAAGTATAGATTGTACAATGGCTGCTATACACTGTGGGTGGGTCATTTCCCATGCTTTTCCCTTTGAGTGCCTGCTTTTGCAAGTGAGTCCGCTCATTCATTGAATTCATGGTAAGGGTCAGATTTACAATGGACCTTTACCTTTTGTATGTACAGCTTGTGTGTGAACATCTGGGTGAGGGTGTGTATGTAGGCAAACAGTTCCCTATATTTGACTGGGGTATCATCAGATGAAGTAATGTTATTCTTTTGCCAAAAGGGAAAGAGCTCAGTGAGGGATGAGCATACCGAATTGGAATCTGCAAAGATGATGGCATCTTTTTCACTATGGGGCATAATCTCTAATGTACAGGCCAGAGCTGTGAGTTCTGCAAACTGTGAGGAGACAATGGTTCATTTCCTAGAAATACTTCTGTAATCACCCTCATGATTCAGTATGAGCACTCCAAGGCTGGCTGCCTGTTCATCCAGATAGGATGCAGAGCCATCTGTAAAGATGTGTAACATTGTTTTGTTCTCCAGGACCTTAGGTATGGCTGGTAGGAGGGGCCCTGGGTCAGGCAGGTCAGGTGGTTGGAGGGCACAATCATGAGGCTTACATGTGTATAGTAGGCCATGAGCCAAGATGGATGGCATTTAGGCAGGCAGTACTTTGATGTCTCTATCCTGCATGAGAAAAAACCAATGGGTGAGTCTGGTGTTAGAAACTGATCCATCTTTTACTCTGTCTGAAAGCCAAAAAAATAGTTGGGGTATGACAGGTGTGCAGAACAATGGGATCATATCCAATAATATATAGAACGTGTTTGATGGCCCAAAAGGTTGCCAACAGTGTTCTTTCACAGATACTATATTTTCTCTCACTGGGGATAGCATCTGTTATGCATAGGCAATGGGCCTGAAGTACCCATTGTACTTTTGTTCCAGCACTGTAGACATGGCCACATCAGAGGTTTCCAAATGGAAGGGCAGTCTAGGATTTGGGTTAGTCAGTGCTGGGACTGTGGCTAAGGCTTGCTTAAGCTGTGTCACAGCTTCAGTGTGTGTGAGGCCACTTGTCCATGAGGCATCCTTTTTCAACAATTCATACAGGGGAGCAACCTTTAAGGCAAAGTCAGGTATGAAATCCCTGGAGTAGTTTACCATACCTGAAAAGTTCCTGAGTGTTGCCACGCTTTTTAGGGAGTGGTAGATGTTGCAAGCCCTGGATCTTCTTAGCAGCTGGGCTTCTGCTATTGATCTGTAATGCATAGGCCAAGAAACATGACCTCCTTCTGACACAGTTGTGCCTTAGAGGGGTTGCACTTGAGGCCTGCTGTCCTGAGAAGAGCCAGTAGCTTGTCCAAAAGAGTCAGATGTTCTTCGTTGGTGGAAGTTGCAAAAAGCAAGTCATCCACATACTTCAGGAGACATTGGGGTGTGGAGAAGCCCTGCAGGGCATCCATCATGTGCATATGGAAGACAGAAGGGCTGTTATGGAAGCACTGTGGTAAGCAAGTCCAGGTGTACTGGCATCCTTCATAGGTGAAAGCAAATTTGTATTGGCTTTCCTGGGCTAATGGAAGTGACCAAAACCCATTAGAGATGTCAAGCACTGAAAACCACTTTTTGTCAGGTGTCAGCAACTAGAGCACATCAGGGGATGATGCCACAGTTGGGGCACAGCTATAAGTGACTTGATTAAGCTTCCTGTAATCAGTTGTAAGTCTCCATGCTCCATTTGGCTTTTTAAATGGCCAAGTAGGTGAATTTACAGTAAATACACAAGGCCTAATCACTTGTTGCAGCAGTGATTGGATGGTCTCCCTCAATGATGGCAAGGCCTCTGCAGGAAATGGGTATTGTTTCTGCCTTGCACGATTTCATACTGGGATCTCGATAATGGTGTGCATCCTACCACAATCATGCTTATTGGTAGCAAGCACATTAATGTGTTTCTGCAACAAAGGTGTTAGTTCAGAAAACAGGTCATGACTTTTGAACAAGGCCATGATGTCATACTCCTTGTTGTTATGGGAGATGGCTGCCACCACGTGAGAATCTGGTATGGTGACAGCATGACATTGTCCCTTGATCTGTAGCAATAACCTGTTAGCTAGATCCACCACACAGCCATGCTGTGCTAGGAAATAAATTCCCAATATACTGTGATGAAGACGTAATACCATGAAGTCAAAAGTATAATTTGTTTTGAGGTGCCCTACCTGCACAGGCAGTAATACAGATTGATAGGTTTGCAATTGGGTGCCATCTACACCCTGTGCACTGGTTTCCCTGCCATAGACCAAGCAGACACAGCTGAGTTCTCATCATAGAGAACAGACATGACTGCTCCTGTATCCAGAAGCATGTCTAGGTGGTGGACCCTGACCACAGCCCTTACACAAGGCCGTCCATTTGTGTCAACAAGCAAGTCCCTCAAAATCCAGACTGGGGCCTATATTGTCAATTCAAACAGTTCCCTCACTCATCCTCTTTCTCCCATCTCTGTAGCCTGGAGTTACCGGAAGGCCACTGGGCCTCCTCATAATGCTTCACAGTAAACAAATATTATACATCTGATGTCAGGGCTGAGATCTCAGATAGTTAAAGTGATGGTTCCCTGATCACCACATCAGCCTGGCCAGTGTCTGATATCATGAAGGGATATGGAATTTTGATTTTTCCAATTCTGTTGTTTTTCTTGTTATTCTTATAGTTTCGACCCCCCTTCTGCAACTGTTGTCAGTAGAAGGGGCATCCTGCTTGTCATTCTTACCCTCCACTGTGTAGTGGGTGGGGGCTGGGTTGACCATGGCAACCTGGGCTTGGTCTGCCTGGGCTGTCGAGGTAATGGCAGTGGCTGTCTTGTTGGTGTTTTTGCCAGAAGTAAGGCTATGGAGGTAGACCTGAAAGGTATGCTCCATCTTGATAAGTATCTGTTCAAAGGTTTCGGCCTGTGGGTAGACATTGAGTTCAACTCTCTCCTGGAGGTCTGGGGTCATGTTTTGGATGTACATATCATTGTACTCAAGTTGGTCCTTACTTGTCTTCTCTTCCGCCCAGGCCTTGCCGGCCTCATAGGTGAGCCACAAGCATTGATGGCAAGCCACGGGATTTTTCTTCATGTTTTGCTTAACCACATAGTCCAAACAGGCTCCACAATACCTGGGGATTTGGCAAAAAGGAGGGTCTGGGCGATATCAATGAAAAGGATAGTGTCACAATTGCAAACACCCTCCAGAAGCTTGGCCTAGACGGTCCGATCAATGATCTGTCTCAGGACTTGAACCTGATACCCAGGATGGAGAGAAAGCTTCTCACAAAGGGAGTGCACCTTCTCCAAATGACAGCTAAGGTTGTCAGTGGAACCCATCTGTCCAATGCCTTGGGCAATTTGTTGAATAAAATGAGCAACCTAAAGTGGGTTGGATGTCAGGCCCTGTGGAGTGACAAGGATTAGAGCACTGTGGAGGGCAGCTTCTGCCACTGCATCAGCAACTGCTCAGAATGCACTATCCTAGTTGACAGAAAGCTCAACCATTCATTCAATTTGACTATGCAGGGTCAGGAATGCATCTGTTGATGCAGTAGGGTTGTTGACTAGGTTAGTAATCACATCCTGCATGATGCCATGCACCTCTGCACATTTCTCCATGGAGAGGGAAGCCAGTGGGAGCACATGGCCTGGTGGTTGGCAGCCTCCCATATCACGGGGGCAACCATGTGGGCTTTGACATTGCAATGTTGAAGATGTGCCCACATGGCTGGATTGATGTGGCAGCGTAAGAGGCGTTCCAACGTGTCGAGGGTGTGTGGTGATGTAGTCACCATTTTGGGAATGGCTGGTGAATGCCACCGCCCTGTGGGGCAGGAGTTTGGATGTGACAAGGTGACCAATGTTCTCATAGTCTGAATCGTCATCACCCAATGACGTAATGTCAATGGGTGTGTACTGAAAATCATTCATAGCTTTAACATGGCCAGTGAGAACCTCTCACTGATGGTGCAGTTTCACCATCTTTGCCTTACACCTTCTATGACAAGCTTTTGCAGTGCCCTGCTCAATACCTTTCTATACCTCATGCTGCAATACTCTATATGCATTGCCCAATTCAACATTTTCCCTAAGCTCTTTGTCTAGCTGATTCATCAGCCTTTCATTCTCCTCTTTCAATTCCACATTATTATCAGGCAAACTTTCATTCGTATCACTCAAAATATCATTTAAATAAGACAACTGTTTCTTGTCACATTTCAACCTTTTAATGTCCTCTTTCAATGTGCAATTTTCATGTTCTGTTTCCTGAGCAGTACAATGCAACAGCCTATTATTGTGGTGATGGAGGTACTGTGCCTCCCCTGACTGTTTCTTTTCCTTCTGCACTAACTCCTGTACCTGCAAGCCCACCTCTTTTTTAGAGAGGCATTTTGCAGTTCAAGAGAAGCACAAAGTGCAAGCAAACTTCTCACAGCTGTATGTAAAGCTGCAACCAACAGACCCTTAGAATGGTACTTTTTTGTATTTTGCTTGGATTCAAGATAGTGTTCTGAGATGGCAAGCAGGGGGTCTTCAGCTGATTTGATCAGTCCACCTTCCATGGGAGGTGAAGTATATTGAGTTATCCAGTCTCAGTTCTGTGCACATTTCAGACATAAGAAACAAAGGGGTTAACATACAAACAAAGAAAAGCAGTTGAAAGACTGGAATAAAATCCTTGGCACTGTTACTCAATGGCTTTCTGGTCCCTCATGGACAAACAGTGTAAGAAAGGTGGTACACTGTTACTCACAAACGGAGTGTACCAGAGGTCTGGTGTGGGTTTGACACTCCCAACACCAAACAGAACAAGTCTGTGAAAGAACAACCACTGTTAGTACAAGCAGGTCCAAGTAGGCAAAGTGCACTACACTGCTTGATATTTAGTTCAAAAGAACTTAAATGGAATCCTCATTTTTGTACATTCCAAGTTGCATTCGGTCACCATATGTAATTGGGTAATAAATCACCCTTCTCAGGTTCTTGTTTAGACTGCACAAAGGTGAAGAAATGACAGACAAGTGGTGTCCACTGCATAAAGGGATTTATTACTGGTAAACAAAGCATGCTTACAACCAAATCACATTGAGAAAATATCACTGAGGAGAAAATATTTCCAATCTTTCATGGATTATCTAAGCTAAGCGGTAGTTTTGTCTCTTCTCAGAGAAAATGAATAATGCAACAGGTCTTATACCCCTGATAATTACTATGACAACGACTAAAGGGATATATAAAAGGCACAGTATTGGATAATGAAAACATAGCCTGATGTCTTACTAGCCTAGAAACATATGCTGAGTAAGCATAAAATTAGATATTGTGAAACAAAGAACTTGTCTTATAGTCAAGGTCATTATAGTTACATTGGTAATAACTACTCTGCACTAAACCTAAAGATGGCAGTGTTGCCTAACTAATAATTATACAATGGTCCAACTGGAAATGCATCCTCAGTGTTACATTAGTGACAGCAGCAATGATTCTTAGCAAATACGTCATAACTATAGAAATATCAGTAATAAAAACATTATACTTGCATTATATTACTTATATAAAGCATTGTGATATTAGTAAAATGCAGTAATAGATATATCATTCTTTGGTAAAAATGCTATGATTATTTTCAGCAATGCAATAGAACAGTAGAACTCAGATCCTGACTCTTATGCTTATACGATAAGTGTCTGTGCTCAATGTATTACTGTCTGTGAGGAAGGGGGCCAATCAGGGTGCTGGTCCATGGATAGCAGGGTGGAGGCAATGAAGAATGATATAAGGTTACTGGAAGAGTGGTCAGAAACTTGACAACTGAAATTCAGTGCCATGAAATGCAAAATGATGTACTTGGGGAGGAAGAATCCAACTACGACAAACACACTGGGGAGTGGGGAGGAAATGGCAGCAACCAGGCAGAAGAAGGATCTATGGATTATAATCACAAATGACCTTAAGGTGGGGACCCAGTGTACCAAAGCAGTGGCCAGTGCTAACAGGATGCTAGCATGCATAGAGAAAGGGATAACCAGCAGAAGGATGGAGGTGCTGATGCCACTTCTCAGCACCATGGTGAGGCCACACCTGGAGTATTGGGTGCAGTTCTGGAGGCCCCATCTAAGAAAGGAAGGCATAGTATACAAAAAGAGATTGAGGGAACTGGATTTGTTTCCTCTGGAGATGAGAAGGGAAAGAGGGGACATGATTGAAACATTTAAGTATGTGAAAGGGATCAATAAAGTGGGAAAAAGCTTATTTGCAGGGAAGGTAGATACAATAATTAGTGGGGCATGGACTGAAGGTGGAGGGGAGAAGGTTTAGGGGAAATGTTATGAAGTATTACTTCACAGAGAGAGAGAGCGGTTGAGCCCTGGAACAGACTGACATAGGAGGTGGTGAGTACCAGTACAGTGGAGAGATTCAAGAGGGCCTGGGGCAAACACAGAGGCTTGTCAAGGGGAAGACAGAGGAATCTTTGGGGGGTGACAGGTAGAGGGAGGGAATGGGCAGACTTGATGGGCCAGGAAGGCCCTTTTCTGTTGTCACATGTCTATGAATCTATGAATACTTATAATTCAATGTTAGCTGGATCAAAATTACCCCAGTTCACAGGCGCATATATTCTATTTAGGGGATAGGTTTCTGTCCATTTATTATGTTGGGTTGGGAGTTTGATCTTTAGTGAAGATGAATCTGTCAATATCACTTCATCTCTCATCCCTGTTTTAGCAATTGAGGGTACAATTGTGGCTCACTTTTTTACCTCTGTCTTATAACTTTGACATTCATCTGACTACTATCTAATGGAAGATGTGGTAGCTTACCTCTAGGTTTTTTTTCTATTTGCTGGTTAAGCTTAACAATTTCCTGTTCCAGGAAACCTAGCTAGGACATTAGATTAAATTATATATTATTATCAAGACTTACAGGTTGATGCATTCTATCCAATTGTTGTCCATCACTGTTAATTATGGTTCTTTGAGTAACTGGATAGTTATTGCTTTCCTCATAGGAGCTTCAAATAGCTTCTTCACTGGGCTGAACTTTTTTTGCAGGAGCTTATGGATTATTACTGGGGATATTATCTTTTCTCCCTTTTTTATTTTTGCCTTTTTTGGTTTTGGTTTTTCTCCTTGGTTGTTTAGGTTTATTAATAGGCGTGTCTGGAATCTCAATAACACTAAAATCAGGTATTAGGCCTTCCTGTAAACGATGTATAGAATTCACACTAACCTCATTAAATTCGGCCTCAATTGGCAGGACATATTTAGAAATGTTAGAGTACATCATCTAACTTGGCCCTATTAATAGCCACGTCTCCTCATAGACATTCTAAGATTTTTTTTTTTTGTTAATTACTAACTGTTCTGTCAGAATCAAATGAGCATTATCCAGGGTTTTCTAGGTATTTACTAAGTCCTCACTTAGGCAGCTAGGCTTAAAATTTCATAGTCCTGGGGCTGGCTTCACAAAGCTTTCAGAAGGTGCAAAACCTACCCTAAGTCCCCCCAAACTGCCATAGCTATGGTAAAAAAGGGGTGATTGCTCTAAGTGCTATTCACAAAACCCTCCACAACTGTGGAAAAAACACTACAGACTGTGGAAAACGTGCAGCTGTGGAAGTCCCTGAGGAAAAAAAGGTGTGAGATAAGTAAGGCACATCCCCTGAAAGGCTATTCTCAGACAGTTTTTTTCTGCAGTTGTGGAAAAAATGTTACACACAGTGGAATGAGGCGTAACTCTCCCTCAGCAAACTGCAATAGTGCCCCAACAATTGGAATCAGTTAAGGTGGAGGTGAGGCATAGGTAATAGCATCCCAGATAGTATAGCAGTGGCTGATGTTACAGCAACAAAAGAACACATTGCCATGATATGGCAACAGACAACAGCCATCAGACCCAGTGTAGCCCATGACACAGCCCCACAGGCAGTAGAGCCTGGCCAGCCTGCAGCAAGTGCTATCCCTGCAGGCAGCAGGAACTCCCCAGGGAGGGACAACCAGTGGTGAGTGTCAGCTGCTGTGGTGCCATGGTTTTGCTGGTACCTGTGGTGCTGCAGTGGTCCTAGTTGAGGGACTGGTTGCTGGTCTCTTTGTGGGTGCAGTCAGCCTCATACTATGGGCATCATTGTTAATGTTTGCTGCTTCAGCTACTTGGTTGTACTATTGCTGTGCTTCCTCAGCCATTTCCACATCTGCAAATCCACAGCTGTGGATTTGCAGCTCTTGAGGGATCCCTGCAGATGCTGGAATTCTGCAGCTGCAGGACTTTTTGTGGAATTCCTACAGTTGCTGGATTTTCTTTGCGAATATCGCTAGCTATGTTTCCACAGTTCTGCAGGCCTGGCGGGATTTTTGGTCTTCTTTGTGAATCCTGCCCCTTATCTTTTGTCCCTAAGTTGGAGCTGCCTTGCTTTAGCTTACAATGGCTACAACACTGAGATATTTGTAATTATTCGTCAAATTGTCTTAAGTCATTAATTGCATGCTGCATTTCCTGTATTACTTCCCCAATCTCAATTTTATTTTTTCCTATATCTTTATCATTGCTTTCATTTGAAAACCATAATTTAGGTGAGATGTCAAGATTGGTTGTCTCAGTAAGGTTCCCCTCAGGATAGCCATCCTGTTTACTACTGGAATCAAGATCTACTTCCATTTCAGTTGATTTACTCAGGGTGTAAGGAAGATTTTCTAAGTAATTTTCTTTAACTAATGACACCTGATTTGGGGTTTCATAGTTAGCTCCTATATCATTATGAACCCCTGAAGGTGCAGCACTATCCATAGCACTAGTTAAACTTAAACCCTTGTATGCAGGCCAAGATCTAGGGGTAGAAGTCTTATTTAAACAGGGAAGCATGTGATCAATTATCTTAGTTTGCCTAAATGGAAGCTCTAACAGAGAGGGTACATTACTACTTTGCAGCCTTTGTTGCATGGTATTTACCATACAGAGTAAATACCCTTAGTCAAAGCCAAATATATAAAAGGAATATACTATCTTACACAAAATCTAAATTATTGGCTTTTGTCCCGGCAGATTACAGAAAAACAAAGGACCTGTATAAGATATTACAGGTGTTGTGCAAGTATCCTCTGTCACACAAAACACCTCCTCAGTGCACAGTATTAGTTCTTTTGGAGGAGGATTAGGAGAATCAGAAACTCCAAGAGTTCTGAATAGTTCCAAAGTGTAAGAGTACTGCATACTCTGCCAGTGAAGAAGTCACTGAGGTAGAGACAAAAAAGTCTTCCAAATTCACTGAATCATAAATAAGTCTCTGGAATCTCTAGGACTGATGTATACTCCTATAGGTCCCTTTGGTAAAACAATGGTTTGGCTCTATTTCTCTGTTTCTCTGTTATGTGCCCAGCGTAAGCTTATAAAATTATTTGAAAAAGATGTCCAGAGTCTCTTCTTTGAGCAATACTCTAGAATCAATAACAACAGTGAGGTTTGGTAAAATATGTAGTAGAAGAGTAAAAGAGAGTGAATCCAATATACACACTATAGGTTATGAAAACAAGCATTTGTCAATGCTGAATGTTGATTGCACTGGTGTGTTGAGATCGCTCACTGCCCCTCTGTCACTCGCTCAGTCTGTTTCTCCCTGTGCTGCAGGCTGCTGCTTTGTACTGGGCTTCTGCCTGCATTATCACCTTGTTCTGCCCACTAAGAAATCTGCAGCTGTCCCGACAGAGCTGCATTGAGGTGGCTCACTCCCCCTCTCTCATTCACTCATTCTGTTTCTCCTGGCGCTGTGGGTTGCTCTTTTGTACTGAGCTCCTGCCTCTGCTGGTGGCTTTTTCTGCCCACAAAGAAATCTGCAGCAGTCCCAACACAGGTCTGTTGAACCTGCTGAATCCACCTCTCTCACTCACTCATTCCGTTTCTGCCAGTGCTGCAGGCTGCCCTTTTGTACTGGGCTCATGCCTGTGTTGGCACCTTTTTCTGCCCACAAAGAGATCCACAGCTGTCCCGACAGGGCTCCATTGAGGGCGGTCTCCCCCCCTGTGTCACTCACTCATTCTGTTTCTCCTGGTGCTGCAGCCTGCCCTTTTGTACTGGGCTCCTGGCTCTGTTGGCACCTTTTTCTGCCCACAAAGAAATCTGCAGCAGTTCCGACAATGCTCTGTTGAGCTTGCTCAGTCCCTTTCTCTCACTCACTCATTCCATTTCTAGTGGCGTTGCAGGCTGCCGTTTTCTATTGGGCTCCTGCCTGCATTGCCATCATTTGCAGCAGTTACAATATAGCTCCGTTGATCTCGCTCACTCCCCCCTCTCACTCGCTCATTCTGATTTTCCTGCTACTGCAGGCTACCATTTTGTACTGGGCCCCTGCATGCATTGCTGCCTTTTTTTGCCCACAAACAAATCTGCAGCAGTCCCAACAGAGCTCTGTTGAGCTTACTCACTCCCCCTCCCTCACTCGCTTATTCTGTGTCTCCTGCTGCTGCAGGCTGCCCTTTTGTACTGGGCTCCTGCTTGCATTGGTGTCTTGTTCTGGCCAGAAAGAAATCTGAAGCAGTCCCAACACAGCTCCGTTGAGCTCGCTCACTGCCCCTGTCTCACCCACTCATTCCATTTCTGCCCGTGCTGCAAGCTGGCCTTTTGTACTGGGCTCCTGCCTGTGTTGCCACATTTTCTGCCCACAAAGAAATCCACAGCAATCACAATAGAGCTCTGTTGAGCTCGCTCACTACTGCTTTGTCACTCTCTCATTCTGTTCTCTTGGCGCTGCAGGCTGCACTTGTGTATGGGGCTACTGGCTGCATTGGCACCTTTGTCTGTCAACAAATAAATCTACAGCTGTACCAACAAAGCTCCATTGAGGTTGCTCAGTCTCCCTCTGTCATACACTCATTCTGTTTGTCCTGGCGCTGCAAGCAGCCCTTTTGTACGGGACTCCTGCCTGCATTGGCACTTTTTTCTGCCAACAAAGAAATCTGCAGCAGTCCTGATGGAGCTCCGTTGAGCTCACTCAGTCCCCCTGTCTCACTCACTTGTACTGTTTCTCCCACCGCTGCAGGCTGGCCTTTTCTAATAGTCCCCTGCCTGCATTGATGCCTTTTTCTGCCCAAAAAGAAATCTGCAGCAGTCCTGACAGCGCTCTAGTGAGTTAGCTCACTCCCCCTCCCTCACTCACTCTCTCTCGTTCTGTTTCTCCCAGTGCTGCAGGCTGCCCTTTTGTACTGGCCTCTTGCGTTGGGGCCTTTTTCTGCCCACAAACAAATCTGGAGCAGTCCCAACAGAGCTCAGTTGAGCTCGATCACTCCCCACTCTCACTCATTCCATCTTCATTTATCCCAAACACTGATGTCCCACAGTGACCGTGCTATTCTCCGTCAGGAATGCAAAAACATATTTTAGCCAGGATGTGAAAAATGACAGCTGTACTGTTCGAAAGGAGGTGTGAAAGAATGCCACTGTTGAAAATGTGGCCTGAAAATATTACAAATTTGAGAAGTTACAAGGGTGCATGGAAACAGTTGAGCACACGCTTGTAACACAGTCATGTTATGGAGTTTTTACACCAAATTTCCAACATAGTGATTTTAGGACCTCTGCTCATGAACAGTGCCACTGTCATTTTCTTAATCTGTCCTAAACACTGATTTCCCACAGCGATAGCGTTATTCTGTGCTGCAACTGTGAAACCACATTTCACTCAGGATGTGAAAAATGGCAGCTGTACTGCTCATAAGCAGGTGTGAAAAATTGGCAATATTGAAAATGTGGTATGACAACATTATGAATCTGCAAAGTTACAAGGGTGTGTGGAAAGTGTGCAATGCACACTTGTAGCATAGTATTTTGATGGGCTATCATCACCAAATTTTCAACATAGGCATTTTAGGACCTCTGCTCATGAACAGTATCACTGTCATTTTATTACTCTGTCCCAGACAGTGATTTCCCACAGTGACCACTCTATTCTGGCCAGAAGTGCAAAAACACATTTCTGCCAGGATGTGAACAATCAAAAGGAGGTGTGACAAAATGCCAATGTTGAAAATCTGGTGTCAAAATATTGCAGATTCACTAAGTTACGAGCATGTATACCAACTGTGCAGCGCATGCTCATAAAACAGTCATTTTTGGGATTTTTCCTACCAAATTTGAAACATAGGCTTTTTGAGAGCCCACCTCATGAACACTGGCACTGTCATTTCATTAATCGACCCCCAAAGGTGATTCCGCACAGTGACAGCGAAATCACCTTTCTGGGCTCTTTAACGCCATGACAGTTGACGTATTCATGAGGCGGGGTCCCAAAAACCCCATGTTGAAAATTTGGTGAAAAAATTCCAAACAATGTCTGAGATATGCAGCAAAGTTGAAAAAACCCAATTTACTCCATTATACAGCTTACTGGCATTTCATCAGTTCGCTGTCGGCTTTGAAGAGTGCAGCCGTGTTCCCGGTCCACTGAAGATCATCGTGCCAGACTCCAGAGGTAAGGATGGGGTGAGGGGGGTGTGGGGAGACAGGGTGCACAGTGGGTGAGCACGGGTTGTGGGAGGGGATCTAGGAGACTGGGGGCCGTTTTTGTTACAGGTAAAAAAAGACAACACAGGATGTTTTGAACTTCACAGGGGCATTTTGAGTTTCACTATTAGGGGAGTGCTGTAGCCGACGGGGGGATTGGGCACCCCTGTCGGCAAACAACAAAAGGGGGATTCCTTTCTGCTGATGGGGATTGGGCACCCCATCGGCAAATAACAAAAGGGGGGATAATTCCTTTTTGATGATGGGGATTGGGCACCCCATCAGCAGACAATGAAACAGGGGTGCACATTATGCTGATGGGGAGTGGGCTCCCCCATCGGCAGATAAACATTGTGGGCATGGGGATTATATTGTTTGTGAACAGGGCAGCAACTCACTGCCATGTTTGCAAACAATATCAGGCTTGCTAGATCCGCCATGCAATGATGGGGTGCTCCCTCATTGTAGCAGATGACTTAAGCTGCAATGATGAGGCAGCCCCTGATTGCAGTGGCTGATTTGTCACAAGTTGCTGCGAACGTTCCAAACTTGTGTCACCAGTGGCCTGCAACATCACTGGGGGAAGTGGGACAAGCCTTTGCAGGCTGTGGGGGCATTGGCCACAACAGTGCCGTGCCTCCACAGCCTACTTCTCAGCAAGCTGTGCCAATATGTTTCTTGTGCTGCGCGCAATCAACATAAAAATAGTGAATACATTAATTCAGATAATAGAAGCTAATAATGAGCATGACTTAAAACACTGTTTATTCTCTCCAGCTAGACAGGGTTGATTGAGACACAGTGAATATAGCTCTATCATGGCTTCTCAAGACAAAACCAAAATCACATGCACTTAAAAAAGAACTCGCCTTTGGCAAAGCATATAACAATGAAGTACAGCATCTTAAGCACTGCAAAGGTACCATTTCTTGAAAAGGTTTTCCACCGAGTTCTAGCCAGTGCTTAAGCTTGTAAAAACAGGACAGAAAAGCTAGACAGCCTTCTGTATGCAGCAGCATGCTGCCTCAAGGTAGTGCCTGGAGAGGAATGAATGCCAAACTCAAGCATGCGCATTAAAAACAAAGAATCATGTGACAACTATTGTTAAAAAAGGCACAAAATTATAAAACATAAAAATAAAATCAAAAAACCTTCAAGTTGTATCTTGTACTGTATATTATTAAAACCAATTAAGATTTGCAAAACTGTCTTAGCTCTGCAGGATGATTTTTCTGCAAGTACTTTGGTGAAATACCACACAAAGCTTAGAAATACACACAACAAATGAATGCATATGTAATATAAAAAGTAATGAAAGAAATAAAAACCATCCCTTTTGCTGCTTTTGATTTTATTTGTATGTTGGTCTCTGCTTGATTACACTCCTTGCAGTGGGTCAGTGAAGTGAGCTCCAATGAAATTCATGGCTACACCCTTTCATAGCCACTGAACTGGCTTCTCTGCCTCTGCACTTGGCTCCAGTCTTACTGCCGCCATGGCAGCTTTCTTTCCATGGGCAAGCAGAGGAAGGGAGGGTAGACAGAACCAAGCAGATCAAGGGTGCAGAAAGATGGAGTGGAAAGGTTACACAATACTAGGCAATAATGGTATACCTTCTATAAAACAAAACAGCCAGTGTAACCCTGAAGCCGGCATCTATCTCTACAAATGCAGGAGTGTGTAGCAACAAGCAACCTTCAGCTACAGCCATGACCAATGGATTACAGGCAACTCTGTTCATTCAGTAGAAATGAAACCAGCTGAATCTACAGTGATTCTACCTCCCCTTTCCCCATAATAGTAGCATCCTCTACTGCCTTGATCTCTCCCCTGATGTAGATGATCACCCCCACCTCCACTTGTTCCTCTATGACACTTACCATACTGTATATAAGGTGTAGCTTAGGATTGCTATGTCCCAGTCATTCTTCAGAAAAGCCCAAATTTCTCAAATGGTCATTAGATCCAGCCCAGAGTTTTCTATCAAAGCCTGGAGCTCACAAATCTTATAACCCAGACTCCTAGTATTGGGGTTTACCTCCCTCCATCATTCACTCACACCTGTATTTGTTCTTGCTTGCCCTCCCCATCACACTTCCCTAATACCTTTAATGTCTTGAGTTTCACCTTCTTTTCATGTTTATTATGTCTACCCTTCCCAGTCCCCTAGACTCATGTCTCCCTTCTGTTATTCCCTGAAAACATTGCCTCCATCCCGGAGGAGTACTGTCTAGCTTCCCCACTGCACAGCCGTCAACAGTGGAATCTCCAGCCCCAGTCTCCCCCACAGCTAGTTTAACTGTCTGCCAGTGTGGACATGAAACTGCTGCCCTAATGCACTAGTCCCCTCTCTTGTCAGTGGAAAGCTATCACCTTTGAAGAGCCTTCTGTCTCAAAAATGTCCCCAGTCTCCAATAAATTTGTGCCCCTGTTTCTGTCACCACTCCTTCAACCATCCATTGAACTCATCATGCTCTACATCACTTAAACTATCTATCCCATTCTTCCTACCTCAGACAGGGAGGACCTTAGGGTTCTACCATGCCACAGCTACAGTGGCTATGGAGACATCCCTGACAGCATAGAAACATAGAAACATAGAATTTGACGGCAGATAAGGACCGCTTGGCCCACCCAGTCTGCCCATTTCCCTACCTACTGGATAAGCTGCAGATCCTAGTTAACCAGCAGCCTACTTCTTCCTACCCCCACCGCCTAGAATTGCCTTATGACTATCCCATGCATGCTTGAATTCCACCACTGATTTTGACTCCACAACCTTCTCCGGAAGGCCGCTCCATGCATCCACAACCCTCTCTGTGAAAAATACTTTAAATTACCTCTGAGCCGCCTCTATCTTCAAATTGTGCCTCTTGTTCTTGCACACTTTTTTTGAAAGATGCTACCTCTTGGACTTTGTTGATTCCCTTGAGGTACTTGAAAGTTTCTTCATGTCCCCCTCTCCTCCTTCCTCGAGGCTATACATATTGCTCCTAAGTCTTTCTTCATATGTCTTCCGTGCAGACCCTGCACCATTTTAGTTGCCCTCCTCTGACAGCTTCCATCCTGTCTATGTCTTTTGTGGAGATTTGGTCTCCAGAACTGCACAAGTACTCCAGATGGGGTCTCACCAGCTTTGTACAAAGGATAATAACTTCCTGTTTTCTACTGGTGATGCCTCTCCCTATGCATCCCAGTATCCCCCAGCCCTCCTTGCTGCCCTCTCACATTGCTTGCCCATCTTTAGGTCATCTGATATGACTACCCCCAGATCCCTTTCCATTTTTGTTGTTGTTAGTATCTCACTCCTCATTGTGTACTCTTCCCCTGGGTTTTTGTTTCCCAGGTGCATTACCTTGCACTTCTTAGCATTGAATCTAAGCTGCCATACATTTGACCATTCCTCTAACCTTGCCAAGTCCCTTCTCATCCTTTCCACCCCACCTGTGCATCAACTCTGTTGCAGATCTTAGTGTCATCTGCAAAGAGACATTCTTTTCCTTCCAGTCCTTCTGCAATGTCGCTTATAAAGACATTGAAGAGGACCGGTCCTAATACTGAACCCTGCGGTACCCCACTAGTAACCCTCCTTTCTTCTGAGTGGACTCCATTTACTATTACTCTCTGTGTCCTATTCTCCAGCCAATTCTTTGCCCAGGCTGTCATCTTGGGACCCACTCCCAGGCTGGCTAACTTGTATATTAATCTTTTGTGTGGGACTGTGTCAAATGCCTTGCTAAAGTCTAGGTAGGCCATGTCCACAGCCCCTCCCTGATCTACTACTTTGGTCACCCAGTCAAAGAAATCTATCAGATTCATCTGGCATGACCTTCCCACTGTGAATCCATGCTGTCTAGGGTCCTGTGCCCCTCTGGCCTCTAGATACTCGACAATTCTTTCCTTTAGAAGTGATTCTATCATTTTCCCTATCACTCAGGTTAACTAACAGGTCTATAGTTTCCTGCTTCTTCCTTGCTCCCACTTTTGTGAAGGGGAATTACATCTGCCCTCCTCCAGTCCTCGGGTACCACCCCATCCTCCCATGATTTGTTAAAAAGGGTAGTCAATGGTGTCACTAGTTCTACCCTTAGTTATTTTAGAATTCTGGGATGAATCCCATCAGGCCCCATTGCTTTGTCCACCTTCAGTTTTAAGAGTTCTTTCAGAACCCTTTCTTCTGTAAATGGGCCGGTATCAACTTCTGCATCCAGAGTGTTACTACTGTTTGTTTTATGTACCTCCCCCTCTTCAACAGCCTCATTGCTGAATGTTGGCAATGCAGGGTTGGGGATGCCTCCATGATTTCATCAGGGGGTTGTGCCCCCAAACCACCCCATGTAGGAGCTCTGCCTCCACCCTCCCAGTCTCTAGGATTCCAACTCCGAGTTGGAGTTGGACTGGGGGGGGGGGATGTAACACCCTGTGAGCCAATCCCCTGCCCGTCCGGAGACCAACACAGTGACTGGCAAATTTTCACCAAATCCTGTCACTGTGATGGTCTTCGCCATCTGGGATTTGCTGTGGGATAGGTATATGGGACCTGAGGCTGGGCTAAGGAAGTCTAGTGCTTCTTTAATCTGTCCTCCAGCCTCTAGAAGTCCTTCTTCACCATCTCCACAGGCCAGTTCACCAGATTATTGGTAATAAGGTGTACTAGTACTCCTTGCTATCCCTTCCTTTCTTATTCTCCTTATCCTCTCAACATCTTGGATGGCTGATGCTCCAGGCAGGCATCTGATCACCCCAACTGCTTACCCTTATGCATAATACCATCCCCACCCCTCTAACCATAGAGTTAATTTCACTAGAATCCTCCTTGCCAACTTCTACCCTATCATGTCTCCTAGTATTACCATATCACTTTTCTTGTCAGCACCAACTTATCCATGGTTGCCACTGCACGAGTCTGACACCTGTGCCTCTTCTAGGGGTGCAAAGTAGTTTGCCATTGCTACTTCATGGTGGAGCTGACTGCTGTGTGACTGCCCCTGTCACCCAATATTCAACCCATCAATCTCCTCACCACCATCCACCCCTGGCCAGTGTGCCTCTGGGGAAGTGGGAGTGCAGGAGGTGGGCACCAGCTTAGTTGGAGTCACAACTCTTTCCTCCCTACTTGTTGCCAACTGAGCATGGAACTCCCCGAAGGTCCTACAAATTGGGCATTGTCATCTTCCCCAAAGTTTAGCCCTGGAGACTAGAATCCCATGATCCTTATAGCTAATTACCTCTCCACTTTCCTAATATTCCATTCCAGTGAGTTAAATGCCTTTTTACATGCCTAAGACTGTTATTTAGTAGTATGTGTTACTAGGCTGTCTCTGTAAACAACCTTTCCTATAAAGAAAGCAGTGGCAGTTATCAGTTACCTTGTTGCCTGCTAGGGATAACACAGCTCTGTGTTGTCTGCCTTTTAACCATATCCTTTATAGGCTACAGCTTTGGTTATCAGATATAGAAGCAGGCAGAAATGTTAACATGCTGGACAGCAGCCTGGTGGAGGTTTTTACTGTCCTAGGCTGCCTGATTTACACTCCTACCCTATATAGGTAATAGCTATAACTGTCAGATATAGCAACAAACAGCATCATTAAATTCTAGGAACTAATCGCTGTACCCTAATTAATGTACCTAACCAAGGCATACAAGCACCAGCTGCTCCACCAATGTAGTTAAATAGTCACCTCACCTGCAAAGTCCGCTGTGGAACTACAGTCTCCTTCTGGACACACTGAAGCTGTCCCTAGTTAAAATGCCACACTCCCACTTTGTGGCACTCATGCTGTGGGGGTCACTCATATGAGGAGTTGCTAGGAACTCTGGGTAAATTATAATGGACTGCAGTTGTGCTACTGGCTGGCTGCAGTCACATGGTTATGGCCCTTTCTGATGGTGCTGGAGACAGCCTAGTTACCCACTCTCAACCCACATTCTTACAAGGCCTTCCGATTTCCCCATCCCCAAACTCACACAGACCTATCAAGGATAAAAAAAATAAAAGAGTCTGTTTCAGAATATTTAATTTTGTGTACCTTTTTCATTTGCCCCACTGTTCAAAAGAATTGCACCCACTTGTTCCATGATAACTAGAAATATAGAAAACACCAGTACAAATCCCAGAACTCTGTTTGTTAATAATGGATTCTGACATTAGAAAATTACCATAATGTAAGTCACTGCTCTTGAGACTATGTTGTTGAGTGGATCAAATCGATTGACATGGAAGTTACAGGTGTGGTACCACAAGTGTCTGTTCTGGGTTCAGTCCTAACCAATATGTTCATTTTTGACATCACAGAGTGTATCCTGGGCAATGTGTATCTCTTTGCAGATGAAATGAAAATTTGCAGCAATGTGGACAGTGAGGAAGATGTCAGGGAGCTGAGGAAGGATCCAGAGACACAGGAAAGGTGGAAACTCAAAAGTGTCAAAATAGAGCAGTCAAACTCAATGTGATGATGCACATGGTCAAAAAAAAAATAAAACTGCTACAAACCCCTGGATAGGAGGGGTCCAGATAGCCAAAAGGACAGAGGATAGAACCCTGGGGTTTATAATCAGCAACAATCTCTAAACCTCACATCAACGGAACAAGCTAAGCATACAAGAAAACAACAAGGATGCGGGTATATACTGTATAGGGTGGGGCTTTGACAGCCAAAGGAGGGAAGTAATATTAAACATAAAAACATAGAATTTGTTGGCAAAAAAGGACCAGTAAGCCCTTCCGGACTACCCTAGTCTTCCTGCCTATTACTACAACCTGGACCCTAATTGGTCACTGGTGTCCTATCCTCCTCCATTTCCTCTACTTACTATTCCCATGTGCTTATCCTATACATGCTGGAAGCTCCCCACTGTCCCGCACACTTCACCTCTTCTGGCAAGTTGTTCCTGCAGAGACAGAAACAATAACATGAAAAAAAAAAATGCCACACTTTCCTTGTAGATTTAGAAAGGATAGATATAGATATAGATATAGATATAGATATAGATATAGATTTAGTCATATATATATGGCTTTCTCTGACAGAGAATTAAACAATATTACAACTCTATAGGTCTCACTGCTTCAACAACTATTTCTCAAAAGCATAGAGATGGCTGACCAGCACTATAGCATTCTCACTGTAAAACACAAAGGATTCAAAAGGAACACCTCTTACCCCCCTCCGCAAAAAAACGTTGCTTCCATCTGAACTCAAGTTTTCCAGGTAGCAGTGCAGTGTGCTGTCACAGCACCAGTAGGACACTTGATTATATTGTATAATAAATCATTTTCCTTGTATTTCCAAAATTTGACATATTTAAAGATTCAGAATAACCTACATTCTAATGCTTGCATGTCCAAACTAATGTACTTTACAAAATACAAATTACCTGAATATGCATGGAGTATTGCTGTGGACTGCAATTGATAAACTTTACATAATCATGTATTACATTTATATAGATCTATGGACATTAAAGTACTTCTGTCACTGTATACTTACACTATAATCATGTTTATGCTTTTTGGATGAATAATACTGTCTACAAATAGTAAGCTATATTGTTTTTATGAAACCTTTCTATGGTATATAAAATAATGTGCTTGAGTGCACTGTTAAATGATGCTCTTTTGGTCTGGAAGTTTGTTTTATATAGTTATATTACATACTGTACATATGATATGGTGATAAATTTACTCTGAAACATTAAAGTTTTTTAAAAAAGTCTTTAATCTTTTGCATTGCAGATGTTATATCTACCTATACTAAGCCTGCAACCAGAATTACATGCTTTGGTGCTTCTGAAGTTGTTTATTGCTTCATTTTTTTTTTCTTATCACTGACAAACAGGTTGAGTATTCTGTCACATCATTCTGCAAAGAGTCAACCAACTGGTTTGTATGTTTTTTTTTCCCTGCAACTATGTTGAACCTTTGTTATGAGCCACCAGAGAGCACTGTTGGACAGCTGAGAATGGGTTATTTTTTTCTCAAATATTTTAGCAAAAAGAACCAAGTACATAAGTTGCAGAACTTTGCTAAATATTCATTTTTTCTTACCTGCTGCCAAATGTCATCCATGCACAAAGCATAGAAAATCAGTTTTTTGTCTACTTTAAATTAGCATGGCTCAGACACTTTCAAGTATTTCACCCACATTACAAATACCCTATTTATCCCCAGTAATCATTAGTGATAGCCTGCACTATGGTCCATTGTATTGCTCCATTTGATATTATTTTGCATTGTAATCTGCTGATCACATGTAATACTTTCACTGGATTCTGAGTAAACAGAGCTGTACAGATCATAGGTCCTTCACAAATGCCAATGGCATAGGCTCAGTGTACATTTTACTGGTCCCTTACATTGTACCTTTAATCAGACCCATATGTCTACCTGCTGTAAAGTGCTTTATTGCAATCTCAATTATTTTTTTTTGGGGGGGGGGCAGACATCTCACTTCTCCCGAGTCATACTAGATGCTAAACTTTGTGGTAGTCTTGTGTGTCAAGTTCCACTTTCTGGCTTTGGACATTCCTGAATTTGTAAAGTGATTACTTTTAGCACAGAAACAACTAGTTTCAGTGCAAATCTTTGTAGGCTAATTCTTCCATCGTATTTATTGATTGGAAATGTCAAGGCTTATGCATGCTTTTATTGCTTTATTTGCATTGCTGCATTGTCATTTGGTGTTACACAAAAAAGCAAGATATCTTCAAAGTAAAAGAAGACAGAGTTTCATAGAACAATAAGTGACAGCACAGAAAAAATGGCTTTTGTCATTTTGAATCATTAGCAGAACTGGAACAGTGAAGCACTTTGTTAGTCTAGCTACACATTCATGGACACGTTATACTTAAGCAGGTATTGGAATCCACCTTTTTTTTCCCAGGCACATCAGAGGCTAAAGCTAATGTATCAGTCTCTTAGGATCCATTCCCCAAAACTGTAGACTCTTATTACAAGACAGATAATCAAAATGCAAACCAGTATAAGCTGGTCTCCCCTTAAACTGTCCAAATGATCATTTTAATCATACACACACACACACACACACACACACACACACACACACACACACACACACATATGCACACACACACACATGCACACATGAACACAGACACACACACACACACACACTCACATTGGACTATAGTACAGTATGCCATAGAATGACTCAGTTTTGAAGAGAGTTAAATTGGTCCTGCACAGTGCTGCTGATTCCTGGGTTTACAACATGTACCAGACTCCCATACCAGGCACAAGGACTCTAACATAAATTCATAGCTAAATAGTAATTGATGGCAGAGAAAGGCCCCATGATCTATCAAGTCTGTCCATGTTTAACTAGTTTAAATCATGTATCCAATTGGTCATTCACTTCTATCTCATGTTTTTCCCTGCACCCACTGTAACAATCCCAATCTGTCTGTCCGACCCATGCTTAAATCCATCTGCTATATTGGCATATACCACTTCTGTTGGTAGTCTGTTCCACTTCTCTACAACCTGCCTGGAGCTTTATAAAATATTCTTCCACCAGTTTCATAGAATTACTCCTTGTGCCAGTGTCTGCAAATTTTCTAAATAAATTCATGCTGTCCACTCTGCGTATTCCATTTAGAAACTTATATGGCTGTATCTTGTCACCCCTTGTTCAAATGGCTTCCAGTGTGCATAAGTTCAGGTCTACTACTTTCTCATTATTAGAATTACCCTGTATCATCTTGTTGGCCTGCTTCTGCACTGCTTTAACTGTATCCCTTTCATTCCTCAAGTGTGGACTCAAAAAGTATGCTCATCACTCCAAGTGTGGCCTCACCTGGGCTGTGTACAAGGGCACTATAATGTATGGTAGAATGTTGTAATCTACCAAAATCTATCTTTTCCCATGGTTGTTATGCCATCGATGTGACGTGATGAAGTTGTTAACCCATCGATAATACGTCACATCGATGGCATAACAAAAAGGAATTTCCATGCGCGTAAAGTTCCAGCACCAGAACTGTGACCGTGATATTCAAAATTCATTGCAACTGTCATATTCGCAGTGAGCAGTAATACAAAACCACACAGTCATGTAAATGGCAGCAGCAACATTTTCAAAGCCTCTAAGTGAGGAACGCAAGGCATTTATTGAGCAGCAGCAAAACAAAAGAACATTAAAAAAAACAGAGTCAGATGTGAGGCTTTTCAGATCCTACCTGGCAGACGTGGGGGAGGCTCGCACAATCGGAGACAAACCTGTAGCCGAACTAGATGTCCTTATGGCAGACTGCATCTATAAATTAAAAAGAAATGATGGTACCGATTATGAGCCATCAACTCTCAAGGGAATTTTAGGCAGTCTAGATCGATATCTGCTAAATATCAGTTATGGCCATTTCATATTCCACAGAAATAAAAAAGACTTTTCTGAAACAATTGCTACCTTGTCTGCCAAGCAGAAATTTCTCAAAAAACTTGGAAAAGGTAGCAAGCCCAACAGGGCAGAAGCACTTTCACCCACAGACATTGAGAAACTTTATCAAACAGGGACATTGGGGCAACATAGCCCAGTGGCACTATTAAATATGCTTTTCTTCAATAATGGGCTTTACTATGCCCTTCGAACAGCGGAGCAGTATGCACTCAGATGGGGGGACCTTAGTCTGCATAAGGACACAGATGGCTGTCAGTTTCTAGAGTACACAGAGCTCCAAACAAAAACTCGAGCAGGCGACAACCCAAGGGACATTAGGGCAGTGAAACCGAGGATGTATGCAAACACTGAACGACCTGATAGAGACCCTGTAAAAACATACAGCCTGTATGCATGACAAAGACCACAAAGCATGCTCACAGCTGACTCCTCTTCTACCTGGCACCAAATTTATATTTCAAGCCTGTGTATCCATCTGGTTTAGGGCAATGACTCTTGAGAAAATAAAACTGCCTCTCTGATGCAGATAATTAAAACATCTGCTGGTCTGCCACATGAAAACGAATCACCAATCACTCCACCCGCAAAATGGCAATACAGCGACTAGTGGACTGTGCAGTTACCCCCACGGAGGTCCAGCAAGTCTCTGGACATAAAAGCCTGCAATCCATTAACAACTACAGCTTCATCTCAGAGGCAAAACAAAAAAGAAATTCAGTTATTCTTGGCGGACACAATGTCACAGACTACCAGCAGGCATCCTCATCAAAATCTACTCCCCGATCAGTTTCGGAAGTAAACCCACAAGTAAATACAGCCAAAAAACTGCCACTGTTCGCTCTCTTCGATCTTACAAACTTTAACTTGTTTGGAGACAATTCTATATTACAGCATGGCAACATCACTGTGAATGTTAATAATTTTTTTGCACCACAGAAGCGAAAGCAAATCGCAGTGGTATCAGACTCCTCGTCTGAAAGCGATGATGTGAAGGTAAGGCTTAATGTCCCCCCCCCATGACCATACAATCAGCATTAGCATTCATTCATACTAACTGATTTACTGACCAGCTGATCTTTTTCTTGTTATGTTTCTGCTTTCACCACAGGTATGAAGTAAAAAAATCGCAGACTATATTTCCTGCTTGCCACTTGCAGCACAAGCCCTTCTTACCCACTTTACGGCAACGCTGATTGGATGCCACATGACATTTGACCCCGAAAACTGTTTTTTGCAGTTCTCATTGTTATTACAGTCAATAAATATTAAAAATGTTAAGTATGTTGATATAATGTGATACGTTAATGGATTAGTAAATGTGAAATGGCCTGCTCAATCCCGTTCTCGTCTGAGTAAGGTAAGGCGACCACTGCGACTCACTATATGGAGAAATCATCTTTTTTCAGATGCACATTGATGCCCATACACTATAAAAGACAATCTATGAGCATCGATGAACAACAACGCTATGTGAGCCTCTTGTGGTTTCCCGACAACCAAGGTAAACCTCTCAGTTTCACCTCGAGGCTCATATGGTTGTCAGGGAAACCACTCGAGGCTCACATAGCGTTGTTGTTCATCGATGCCCATAGATTATCCTCTATATATCCACCATTCTTCTTCTACTGATGCCCCTGGCTATGCACTGCTGCCTTCTATCTGCCTTCACTAGTTTTTATTACTACAGTATATATTGTGAAGTTTGCTTTTGGTTATTCTTTATTAATCAATGGCAAGGATAATTCTAGTAATCTGATTGGCTGTTGAGCTCTAGACACAGTGATGTTATTATGCGATAACATCACTGTATCTAGAGTAGGCAGGGAAATGACCATTTAACCACAAGGAATCACTGGTCACTTCATGTCAACAAAGCATGACCCATCAAGGTCATGACTTTACCCCACCCAACGTGTGCCCCTCCCACCCAATTCCATCCACAGGTCCTACAGTCAGAAAAATTACAGCTGTACAACAGATTTCTTTTTCCATTGTTGCCTAAACAGCACTGCCTATGACTTCCTGAAAATGCAACCTGTACCTGAAACTGCTGCTTCCTGCAGTGCTGTCCTTCAGATAACAAACTTCAGGAACACTCCTGCTTGGCCACCTGTTTGCCAGAAAACACATTCAAGAAAAAAGAAATATATAAGCAAACTGAACACAGTAAAAAAAAAGGTGTGACAGAGAAAAATGACTGTTCCCACTCAACGCTGACACCCTGTCAGCACATGCACTGCAGAGCCTCACTATTCAAGTCAGGCTATACAGATGCTTAATGGATTCCAACCCTCACGACAAAAATGACTTCAGTATAAAACAAAATACGAAAGCATCAAACACAGTCCCCTTCAAACTACTGTCCACTGCTAGGTTTAAGACAGAGAGGAGGCTGATAATGAAACAGAAACAAGAGAAATCTTGGAGGAGTCAGGCAGCAATCTTATTCTGGCAGCAGCCCCACCTCATGGTGGAAAAATATATTCCAGACTCTTTTTTTTCAAAAGATATACCTACACCCACAAACAGTTAAAGAAAACATGCATGTAAATGTGTTTTATTTCTTTGTTCATTTTAAATTAACAAATGAGCCATTGTATAATAGCAGTAAGGCACTCCAGGGATGTGTGTTATTGTATAATAACATCACTCCAGGGGTGGTGGAAGCTCTCGGCTTCACCTTGTTCTTCAACCCACCCCAGGAGTGACATTATTACACAATAAAACACACCCTGTTGTGCCTTATTGCTTAATTAACACTCCTAGGTCTCTCTCCTCTGCTTTCTCTTCTGTTTTCATACCACCAATACATAAGTTACCGTTGGATTTATTATTACAATATGCATGACCTTACATTTTTGTATTGGATTTTAATTGTCAGATCCTGGACCATTACAAACATTTTTACAGATCCTGTTTAAGTGATCTTATATACTCATCAGTGTCTACTCTACCACAGATCTCAGTATCATCTTCAAAGAGAGGTATCTTTGAATTCCCTCACCTATGTAGCATATAGAAGCATTAAAAAGATTTGGGCCCAAAACTGATCACTAGGGAAACCTGCTAGTGACTCCCCTTTCATTAAACACTCCTCTATTTAGTATTACCCTCTGAACTCTTCCACATAACCAATTTCTAATCCATCAAGTGTTTTTTTTTCCTTCTGCTCCTGGATCATTTAGTTTCTTAACTAACTGCTCATGAGTTACTGAGTCAAAGGCCTTACTAAAATCTAGGCACTTGGCCTTTATCAACTGACTTTGTGCCCAATTTAAGAAGTTAGTTAGCTTTCCATGACATGATCTACCTTGTGTGAAATCATGTATGTTGTCTCTCATCCTATAGTGCATTTGACTCCAGAATATCTACAAATATTTCTTCAATAATGGGTTCTAGCAATTTACATGCTGTTAACTTCCATGACTTGAGTGCACTGCGGTGGCACCATGATCACTGTGCATGATAATGGCACTGTTTATTTCTTGAAATGTAAACATTTCTTTTGGTTAGTAGCAATGATGGCATTCATTCAGCGGGTGATCACATAAGTTCAGCCATCTGCCACTTAAAGTCCTGCATGACAAAAGTGGTCTCTAGCTTATAAGATGGGCTAGATATGCAGGAGAAAAGTGCGGCATTTGGTGATGCAGCATTTTTCCCAAATGTTCTTATGCCAATGATTTGTCCATTACCACAGCAGCCCCACACTGTAGATCTGTCAAGAGAATTGGGCCCATTTTTGACTCTAGATACCAAAAATTAGAAAATGAGTATGTTTGTTCTTTAATGCACCAACTACTGCTGTCTTCTGACCACAAACATTATGTGCAGCAAAATCAGCTAATTACAAACTGCTGCTCATCAAGACTGCATTAAATTGCCGGCCCGCTGGTGCAGCGGTAGAGCTACCTCTTGTGGCGCCAGCGACCCGGGTTCAGAGACGGACTGGGGAAGATGGAGGGCCAGCTGGGGGAGGAAGATTGAGCACCAAGGGGTTGCTCTCCTCCTCCAGGTGTGGTGGGATGCAGGTCCAGCTGCGATACCACCACCTGGGTGACCACGGGTGGAGGTGCAGTGAGACAGCAAAAGTAAGGGAGGGAGCTGGAGCATTAGCACATCTCGACATGTGTCACTCCTTGGCCCCCCTTGCATGCAGACGTCCTGTGGGTTGGGACAAAGAAAAATGGAAAAACTCTGTGCTGGGCTCCTGTAGACAGGACCCAGTTGTCCCGAGATAACCCTTAACCAGGCTGCATAGATGGGGCTGGAGATGCCTTCCGACACATACTTGAGGTGTGAGAGGGGGAATAAGGGGGGGTCCCTCTCCTCCCCGCCCGGGGGGGGGAAACAGAGGAAGGATGGGGAAAGGCTAACCACCACCCGGAGGGAGGTACCTGGGGCTGGACTATGGGAATACACAACCTAGGGATCCCTGAAGAAAGGAAAAACTATCACAGCGAGAAGGGGGCATAAAGAGAAAGTATAAAAAAAAAAGACTGCATTAAATTCATAAATAAAATGTTTGGATTACAAAGTACAATATGAACCCACTTATTGTATGCCATGTGCAAAAAAAAAAATATTTTTGGGGAATACAAACCATAAGCGTGAACAGTCAGCATTAACAGCTCTACACTTAAGTGAGGGTCTGTCCGATTTGCACTTTATTCAGCAAAAAATGGTTTTATACTTACTCTATACTGTGTTGTTATAGTTTTTATCTGGTTTATCCTGCCAATTCCCGGCCCAACATTTTCCCAAATCAGGCATCCCAGAATCCCCCCATGGCTGACATTAGAGCTAGTCCACAGCCTCAGGATATTCCAAAGCTGACTGTCACTGATAGAGCTTTTAAAAACTCCTATCAAGGCTGACCCAGTGATGCTGAGGGTCGAGGCGCTGGATGCCACACCTCATGCTATGCTGGCGACCCAGGTTTGGGAACGGACTCAGGGTTGTCAGGGACTGGCAGGGGGCAGAGGATTGAGCATCCCAACTAATGCTCTCCTCCACCAGGGGTGGGTAACCGGGGGTGTCCTGTGCACTCGATGTTCCTGGGGGCTGGTGGAAGCACCAGTTCACAGGGACAATGGTGGTTCTCTCTGAGAGCTGGGGAGGGGAGAACTCTCTGTGTGCTTGGCAATGGTTTGCATCAGCATGTCATCTGCCTGGATTTCTGTCCTCCACACCTGCGTCCTCAGGGGTTCAAGGGGAGAAAACAGGGAAAAAAATCATACAACCCCAGCCCCCGAGCACAATAAAGCTGGGGTGAGGTGGCCTTGAATATCCCAGGTGGACAGAGTAAGGGGAGTACAAGGCCCCCTCTGAAAGCCATGGGAGATGGGTTAGTGCAAAAAAAAAAAAACTCCTACTAACTGTTTGTCAGTACTACTGTCCTCTTTGTGCTAAGTGGAGTACTCTGTAATTGTGCATAGGCCTGATAGGGCAGCAGTGCATGCCAACAACTGATAGGTATTGGTATATGCTCTGATATTGCCAGCCCTTTGAAACAGAGGGTTTGAGGAACTGGACACTACACCTCCAACCATGCCAGCAAATCAATTTTGGAAATGGAATCAGATCACTGGATATCAACTGAGAAAGGAGAGAATTGGGTATCTGTTTGACTGCTCTTCTCTCTCAGGAAGGGGGGACCAGCTAAACTGCTTCTTTTTTACCACCACATGGAGTCCTGACAGCTGAATAGCAGATGTGACTCAAGGAGCATGGGCAGCATCAGATGCCATGGTGCATGTGCAGATCCACATGAGCACATGCCCCATAATGGGGGGGTTATGAACAGTGAAAGCAGGGGAAGGCATCAATGTCACCCCTGGCTGCCAGCTTCTGGACTGTGACACTGGCTGGGGACTACTGCCTGGATGTTTGGATGCAGCACACACACACTCACCCCTTGGACATGCAATGGAGGTAAGCTGTGGAGAACCTACTTTGCAGATAGGACCTCAGGGAAGGTTGTAGCCAGTTGGGAGAGACAGAACAGGAGGCAGAAGTGCAAGCCTGTACCAAGAGCTAGTAGAAAAAGCACTGTAGGAAAATAAATCACTAACAGTAACAATAAGCCACTAATTTGCCATTGGCTGCAGCCTGGCACTGATGTCAGCTATGGAAGATTCTCATATGGCTGGTTCAGGAAAATGTTGGGGTGAACATTTATTTATTTTATTTTACTTATTTATTTGTACATCAGTTTACAACCTTTGAGCCAGAGGCTCATTTCCAAAGGTACGTTGTCACATTGAGGACACATACATTACAACTTTTTGTTACATTGGCAAGATCAACCAGTTACAGTCTCTAACAACACAACACAGAGTGAGTAAAAAACAAAATCTTCATAAAGTGCAAGTTATGAAGAGTCCCACACTTGTGTGTGGGGCTGTTATTGCTAACTTGTTCCCCTTTAAACTTTCTCTGAATCTTGGTTCTGCAATAGCCTGTCTCATGGTGATTTGTGCCACTTTTCAACTTCTATATCTTCAACTAATAGTTCTAAGTGCTTAGCAAACATTTTACCCTCCCTTCATGTAATCCCTCATCTTCCTTGTCCATACTGGAAAAAAATAAATTAGGTGCATAGCTAAAACAGTTTCAAAACTAGCCCATTTGAAGAAATTATGTTTAGAAAGAGTAACTTGTAGGTAAACTTGAGATAAATCATAACAGTACTGTAGTCATGCATTAATTCACATTTCTATACAGTACATTGAAAAACATTACATTTTGGCTAAAAGTGTATTGAGATACTGTATTGATACATGAAAACTATATCAGCAGATCAATGCCACGTTAAGATGATTCCAAGTTCCTTACTCTAATGCAGTATAGCCTAGAGGTAAGAGCAATGAGCTGTGAATGAGCTTGGTACATCGAACAGACCTGGGTTTGATACCCACAACTTCCACTTACATACTCTGTGACTATGAACAAATCACATAACCTCCCCAGTGCTCCTGGGTTGCCCCTGAAAACAAGAACTTGTTCTTAGTGGTCCTTACCTTGTTAATAAAGAGGGAAAAATAGCAGAAGAAGGGACTCCATTTTTTAGCAAAGGTTTGGAATCACACTGCTGTGTAATTGACATTCAGATCTAGTGTCCATGTAGAGATACATACAGTTGTTAAAATCTGATTAGTAAAAAGCAGGATTTCATAAATCAACAGCACATTAAATATTTCTAAAATATTTGTTTATGCCTTTGTGTATATGTATATATATTATCTTTTAGTTTATCGCTCCTACTGTTTTAACCCAATGCTAGCATAGAAGAAGGATCTAAAGAGGGTCTGTCTTAGGAACAGAAGGTGTTGTATCTTCTTCATCTTCACTACTGCTGCTATGGTCCTCATCTTCTGGGTTTGTGTTTACTTTTTCCAGAATCAATCAGTCAGTTAGCTGTTCCTGAATGGGGTCATCTGAGCATTTTTCTCTCACTCCTACACATCCACCTGTATCTGTGCTGCAATGCTGTTAAGCTCAACAGCGCCTTGTTGTAACTGATCTGGCTGGTCTGTGGGTGTCAAAAGATGTACTGTTTTTTTTCTTTTTAGGAGAGTAGATCTGCCACGGCATTTAACAATAGCAATTGACCCTAATCTCTCCCCAGCTTTCAGCCAGCATGCAGATAGCACTTTTGATGCTCAGCATATTGATAATGTCATAAAACTATTTCTGGTCATTCTCCTCATCCAGCACAGCTGTTAGTAGTTTGCTCCTGTACAACTTTGTTCATTGCTGCCAGGATCCATTGATCCATTGGCTGGATTTTTTGGGTGGGGTTTATGGAGAGGAATTTGCACCATATTGTGCCATCTGGGGTAATCATGCTGTTACTGCTGGGTTGGGCACCCATATTGTCTATTAAAAGCACATCCTGAGGTAGGAAATTCTTTAGTTGAGGTGATATTTATTGCAGGCACAAAACTGCTGAAAAAACAGTCGCTGAAGATATCAGACTTTATCCAGGCACTTTGCTGTGCCTAATAAATGACAGGAGCATTTGACTAAATTAACAAAATTAATGTGATGAGGCAAAAACTCACATTGCAAGGCTCAAACTAAATAATAATAAAAACATTTGCAGTTTCAGAAAATACAGGATGTCCAAGAATTGATATGGGGACATGATATTTTGAATAGTCTCATCCATGTCTTGAAAGAAACTTCTCAGAGATCATATGAAGAGATCATGAGCATTTTTTGTAAAATAAATGAATTTACAGTACATATAAAGATACTAAAGAGATACTATCACCAGTAGATAAGCGGTTTAATAAAAATTGTAAACAAGCAAAAAAAAAAAAAAAGAAATTGCCAAACTGATAAGATGGATCAAAAAGAATCCTTCTAGAAAAAACATTGAGAGGCTAAATAAAGAAATAACACAAAATAATCTGTTTCTGCAAATATAAAAAGGAATTTTTCAAGATAAATCCTGGGGAAAAATATTGCAAGTCCTAAATAATAGAGATGGTGTACAGTTTTGGAGACTAGTTACGACAAGGTCCAGTCATTTTTCTCCTTGTCTATCCATTCATATCCCGGAGTATTCATGGGTTTCTTATTTTTAAAAATCTTTTTTTAATGAACAATTAGCCACATTTAAATTGGTCAGAAATCAAAAACTTAGATGCATCTGCCCCTCCCTTAGTTGTGACAATTATGGAAGTTGAAAATGCAGTATTAATGGCCTCTAAGAATAAAGCTCCTGGTATGGATGGTATCCCAAATGAGGTTTACTAATGCCAGTTGAGTATATGGGTTCCTGTTCTTGTGAATCTATTTAACTAATGTCTAAAAAAACATATTCATTCTGGATCAATGGACACAAAATATTATAGTACTGATGTATAAAAAAGGGGAACCAGTGGAAACCATAAACTATAGACCTGTTAGCCTCTTGGATTCTATTTCAAAGGTTTTTTTTTAGAATTATTCTAAAAAGATTATTACTTTGGATAGAGAGAGAAAATATCCTGTCTCCATGTCAAGCATGCTTTAGGAAAAATAGTTCAACAGTAGATAATACTTTAACATTTAATTAAAAAATACATTGGAATAAGGAAGACAAAGCTGTTTGCCATCTGTATAGACTTTTATAATGCTTTTGATTCCTTGGACAGGATATTGCTATGGCAGACCCTGATTAATCACATAATTAATCATTCATTACTTATCCCAGTTATCAAATGTTACACTAATAATGAATCAACAGCACAATACATTAATCTGGGAAACTTCTCAACATATTTTGTTTCAAATACTGGGATTAAACAGGGTTGCCTATTGGTACCATGCTTGTTCAATTTATATATAAACCATTTGGCAGAGTCCTGCTCAGATTCCATTATATATTATTCAGAAACACACAATAACCAAGGTCCTCTCTTGGCTTACATAAATTATATTTTCCTCCTTTCCCTCTCAAAAATTGGAAAGAGCAAAGGCCGATGGCACATTTATAAGGTAGAAAAAGAAATGGGCAGACTGGATGGGCCTTGAGGTCCTTATCTGCCATCAGCTTCTATGTTTCTATGTTTCTATGGAATTCAGCGTAATTTGGATAAATTTGATGAGAGTTGTGCAAGTTTAAAATTAAAAATAAATTTAGTAAAAACCGAGATGATGGTATTTGGAAGAAAACTAAAACTATGCATGCTTTCTAGTGAAAAAGAACATTTTGTAAATTCAAAAATGCATCTACCTGTATCAGGGTAATATGATATGTTATACAGGACACTGTATTCATCATATAAATGCACATGCCAGTAAGGTAAGGATTAATGCCAGAGGCCTCCTCATGTTTAACAATAAATATGGAGGATGGTCAGTTGTTCCAGCCCTGAAAGCAGCACAGATGAAACTTTCTCCTATAAGGCTGTATGGGGCAGATGTGTGGGGATTACAAGTAACAGATACTATTACAAGACCATTTAACACATATTATAAAGCTCTCTTTAAATCCCCAAAACTAGCCCAAACTGTGTGGTTTGTAGAGAACTAGGTAGAATACCAATTAAAATGTTCTATATTGGCCAAGGATAATAAATATAAATAACACTCCTCCAACTTTATGGTCTCTAAAGGAAAAGATACAATGGATGGAAAGAGATTTATCATCTCTCTGGATATGTTTCCTAATAAATACGTTAATGTTAATTCAATTTGAATCACTGTGGATGTGTTCACTTAAAGGGATATTATTATCACAAAAATATAAAAAAAAAATTAAACAAAGTATTTTTTGATAAGGCCACTCAACTGGACCTTGAAGCCATGGGTAAACTTAAAGTAGCCCAATGGTTGTCACAAAATTAAAAAAATGGCATTGTTTTAAGGTCTAGCTGACATTATCAACTAGATCTGAATATAAAAAAGTAATAAAGAGGCTGGATTTCAATCAATCAATCAATCAATCAAATCTTTATTTATCCAGGCGATCATCATTGAGCAAGCTCATTTACAAGGTGAACCTGCTGTTGGCAGGGAAAATTGTACAGTTACATATAAATATACATAACACAAAAGGAACAGCTTGTTTACAATACTGATAGGAGCAGAGTATTTACATTCCAAGTCACATGTACACGAAAGATAAATATAAGACAACTCCAACATGATATATTTATATATATATATATATATATATATATATATATATATATAATGAGGCAAAAATTATGTTTAAAGCATTAGTTAGGGTTGTTCCAAGCGACAAAGTGAGAAATTCACTGTTAGGTTGAAAACCCCTTTGGACCCACTACCACCCCCAACCGGCATTGGGGTGTGCGTTGGGATTGTCAGCCCCAACTCTCACCCCATGACATGTAAAGCAGCAGAAGTATAGGAGAATGGGGTGAGAGTTAGGACCCATGATCCCAATGCACACCCCAATGCCAGTTGGGGGTGGGGGGTCCAAGGGGTTTTCAACCCTAACAGCGAATTTCACTTTTGTCGCTGTGAACAACCTAACTAATGCATTAAACAGAGTTTTTGCCTCTAATTTCCTTCTTTGAGAATGATAACGAGAAATAGTGAATGTAATGCAGCAGCAGGAGCGCGAGGCCCTCGGGAGCACGAGACCCTTCGGCCCCGCGCTCCCACCTCACGATGTCTTGTGGCATAATAACAGGGACAGCAATGCAACAGAAATGCTAACAGTGGCACACATGGTAACACAAGCGCGAATGAGAACAGAAAGGGTAACGCATATGGTGGCGTAGATGGGAACAGTCTGCCACGTGATGTGTTGTCACATAGTAACATGGTGCCTGCAAACAGAAATGTCAATGGGCATGGTAACGTAAAGTGAAACAGAAAGATAAACAGTACTGTAGACAGAAATGGCAAAAAATAACAGAAACGCAAGTGCAAATGAAAACGCAAAGGATAACGCACATGGTGGTGCGGACGTCAACGGTAAGTGAAACGGGTACGGAACCGCAAGCAGAAAGGGCAACAGTAACAGTAATGTAAGCGCACAAGCTGGTTTTCCCCAAAACCTGCACAGAGAAAGACAGTGAGTACAAATAATGTATGCATAATAATGAGTGTCGGCGCAGAAAATGAGAACTTGGAATACTAAATACGTTATATCTCAGGAACCATAAGACATAGAAAAAAAAATTAAAAGTCATATTATTTACAACTGTCCTGGCTAATTTGGTACTTAGTCCCTGGTTGGGGGCTAACAATTTTTCCGATGAAAAGTCCGTATCGCGAACCGTTTCCAAGATACGGGCCCTGAAAGGCGCGGCGAACGCCGTAATGTAATCCTATGGGAAAAAAGAAAAGTTCAGAGTGCCATAACTTTGCCTCCCTGTAATGTTTTTTCACCAAACCACTGAAAGGCACATCTGTGGGCTGTTGGCTGTCTTCCCTCCAAATTTCAGGAAAAGAGACCAAACCATTATTTTGCAGCAGGGATCTAAAGGATTTCTGTAATGCGTTGGACGCCGTAATGTTATCCTATGGGAAAAACCATCAACTTTGGAGTGCCGTAACTTTGCTGCCATGTAATATTTTTTCACCAAACTACTGAAAGACACATCTGCGGACTGTTGGCTGTCTTTCCTCCAAATTTCAGGAAAAAAGACCAAACCATTATTTTGCAGCAGGGTGCCAAAGGATTTCTGTAATGCGTCGGGCACCGTAATGTTATCCTATGGGAAAAACTGTCAAATTTGGAGAGCCTTAACTTTGCCGCCGTGTAATATTTTTTCAATACAACACTGAAAGGCACATCTGTGAGATGTCGGCTCTGTTCCCTCCAAATTTCAGCCCAAAACTCCCAACAGTTCTTTTGCAGCGCAGTGCCAAAGAATCACTGTCACTTTCCCACAGATGGAAAACTACTGTCACAATTTGCGAAAGCTATCGCTAAAAAGTTTGACACTTTCGTGAGCACGAAAGTAATTTGTGAAAGTATTTTTTCCAGAAATTTTAAAAACATATTTCTGGGGTGTTTTACCACAAAATAAAGACATGGCAAGCATCCTCAGGGTCCGACTAGGTGAATACAAAAATAATTAGGTTGCTAGAGGGTCCCAAATTTAAATGCCAACCATTTCTCTGATCACCAACTGAAAACAAAATGGCCGATTTGTGAAAGTAACAGGCCCATTTGTGAAAGTAAAAATGCATTTGTGACACTGTCGAACTTTTTGTTAACTTTTCCCATTGACTTATGATTGGAAACTGTTTTTTGAATAACTTTTGAACCGTTTAATATTTTTTCACGAAATCTTCTAAAGACACATTGGGGACCCTGGCCACACATTCCCTGAAGATTACGGGCCAGTCGTGCAAACCGTACGATCTGTAGGTGCAACTGTAGAATTCCAGAAAAAGTGTAAACGTGTGCACAGATCACGCTTAATAACTCCGCAGCCGTATATCCGACCAGTACAAAGCTTGGCAGATCCCAAGGCCTATGGTCCTTGATCGTGTATTCTAAATTTCAGGCAAATCCATCAAACAGTTGCAAAGTTATTAAGGTGCAAAGTATTGGGGTTTAACATAGAAATGGCTCTCAACTCAACTATGGTAGCACTACCATGCTACTATAATATCTACATATATATATATATATATATATATATATATATATATATATATATATATATATATATATATATATATATATATATATATATATATATATCTATATATATAGATATATATATATATATATATATATATATATATACAGTTCCACAGGAGCAGGATGTGTATGGATGTCATATACAAACCATAGAAGAAAAAAGAAAGATTATTTATATTTCTGTCCAGCAGAAACACGTTACTGGCCTAAATAGAAATTCCTAAGCTATGGAGGTGTGTATAACAGTGTGTAAGCCTTAGGTAAATGCAGCAGAAGGGAGTTGGTGAATAAGAGGGATGCAGAGGGTGCTAAGGGCAAGATTTGAGTTCTTACCAACTAAATAGACAGTGTATGTATGTGTATATATATATATATATATACATATATATATATATATATATATATATATATATATATATATATAAGGCAAAAACTCTGTTTAATGCATTAGTTAGGTTGTTCCACAGCGACAAAGTGAGAAATTTGCTGTTGGTTGAAAACCCCTTGGACCCCCGCCCACCTCAATCCGGCATTGGGGTGCGATTGGGACTGCCAGCCCTAACTCTCACCCCATGACATGAGTAAAGCAGAAGAAGTATAGGAAAATGGGTGAGAGTTAGGACCTACAGTCCCAATGCACACCCCCAATGCCCAGTTGGGGTGGGCGGGTGTTCAAGGGGTTTTCAACCCTAACAGCGAATTTTCTCACTTTTGTCGCTGTGGAATAACCCTAACTAATGCATTAAATTGAGTTTTTTGCCTCTAATTTCCCTTCTTTTGAGAATGATAACGATAAATAGTGAATGTAATGCAGCGGCGGGAGCGTGGGGCCCCACCAAATGATGTTTTGTGGCATACTAACAGGGACAGCAAAGCAAACAGAAATGCTAACAGTGGCGCACATGGTAACACAAGCACGAATGAGAACAGAAAGGGTAACGCATATGGTGGTGTAGACGGGAACGGTCTGCCACGTGATGTGTTGTCACATAGTAACATGGTGCCTGCAAACAGAAATGTCAATGGGCATGGTGACGTGAAGTGAAACAGAAAGATAAACAGTACTGTAGACAGAAATGGCAAAAATAGCAGAAACGCAGCGCAAATGAAAATGCAAAGGATAACGCACATGGTGGCGCAGACATCAGCAGTAAGTGAAATGGGTACGGAACCACAAGCGGAAAGGGCAACAGTAACAGTAATGTAAGCACACAGGCTGGTTTTCTCCAAAACCTGCATAGAGAAAGACAGTGAGTACAAATAATGTATGCATAATAATGAGTATCAGAGCAGAAAATGAGAACTTGGAATACTAAATACGTTATATCTCAGGAACCGTACGACGTAGAAAACAAATTTAAGAGTCATATGATTTACAACTGTCCTGGCTAATTTTGTACTTAGCCCCCATAAGGGGGCTAAGCACTTTTCTGACTAAAAGTCCGCATCTCGCACAGTTTCCGTGATTCGCCTTGAAAGCGGCGAATCGCCAGAATGTTATCCTATGGGAAAAGAGAAGTTGAGTGCCATAACTTTCCTCCCTGTAATATTTTTCACCAAACCACTGAAAGACACATCTGTGGGCCGTTGGCTGTCTTCCCTCCAAATTTCAGGAAAAAAGACCAAACCGTTATTTTGCAGTAGGGATCCAAAGGATTTCTGTAAAGCGTCGGGCGCCGTAATGTTATCCTATGGGAAAAAAAACCCGTCAACTTTGGAGTGCCATAACTTTGCCGCCATGTAATAGTTTTCCAAAACAACACTGAAAGCCACATCTGTGAGATGACATCTGTGTTCCCTTCAAATTTCAGCCCAAAACCCCCAACCATTCTTTTGCAGCGGAGTGCCAAAGAATTACTGTTATTTTGGGCATAGTGTCACAAAGTAGTGTCGTGATTTGCAAAAGCTTTCGCAAAAATTTGCGACACTTTTGTGAGTGCGACACTACTTTGCGACACTACGTTTCCAGAAATTTGAAAAACATATTTCTGGGGTGTTTTACCCCAAAATAAAGACGTGGCTAGCATCCTCAGGGCCCGACTAGGTGAATACAAAAGAATTAGGTTGCTAGAGGGTCTCAATTTTAAATGCCAAACATTTTTCTGATCACTAACTGAAAACAAGATGGCAGATTTGCGACAGTAACAGGGCCATTTGTGACACTAAAAAGTGCATTTGTGAGACTGTCGAACTTTTTGTTAACTTTTCCCATTGACTTATAATGGGAAATTGTTTTTTGAATAACTTTTGAACTGTTTAATATTTTTTCACGAAATCTTTGAAAGGCACATCAGGAACCCCAGCTGCATGTTCCCTCAAGATTTCGGGCTGGTCATGCAAACCATACAACCTGTAGGCGCGACCGTAGAATTCCAGAAAAAGCATAAATGCGCGCACAGATCATGCTTAATAACTTCGCAGCTGTATATCTGACCGATATGAAACTTGGCAGATCCCAAGGCCTATGGTTTTTGATCATGTATTCCAAATTTTAGGAAAATATGTCAAACAGTTGCAAAGTTATTAAGGTGCAAAGTTTTTGGGTTTAACGTAGAAATGGCTCCTCAACCCTAATTATAGTGGCACTACCGTGCCACTATAATGTGTGTTATATATATATATATATATATATATATATATATATTCTATGCAAATAATCTGCATTAATGCATCATTTAGGGTTAATGCACAAAAACTCAGGAAATGAAAAATCTTTAGGGTTGCCCCCCCCCCACCTTGTGGACCTGCCAATTATCCCAAGATTGACAGATGATGAGGTGTGTCACTGGGGTTGTGAGGCCTAAATGTCACCCCATTCCATGTGTAATCATATTGACAAGGGACAGCAAAAAAGAATGAGGTGACATTTAGACCTCATAACCCCAGTGACACACCCCATCATCTATCAATCTTGGGATAATTGGTGAGTCCATGAGGTGGGGGGAAGGGCAACCCTAAATATTTTTCATTTCCTGACTTTTTGTGCTTTAACCCTAAATGATGCATTAAAGCAGTTCTTTTGTGTAGAATTTCCTTACTTTTTGAGAAACAATAGAAAAGTAGAAACTTGCGCAAGTTGGTAAGGGCCCCACACTCCCACCAACTTGCAAGTGTCTGGCTACATTACACACCTAACAACTAAGAAGTACATTTACAAGTGCAAGGCCAGCTACTGTAAAAATTTCAAGCCGCTACCACAATGGAAAACACTGTTTTGCAAAACGTGAACTGTGCCACACAAAATCTCTGCAAAAATGTTTTTTCCAACACGTAAACATGTATTCATATCTACAGGACATGCTGTCAACATCCTCCAAATTTCAAGTAAAAAGACCAAACCGTTTCCGAGATATTTAAAGTTCAATGGCAATCTCCATTTTTGCCCTACAGTAAAATCTGGTGAGATGTGGTTTCACGGGTTAAGGATGGCCTCCTTCTCTTCTCTTTTTTTCTTTCAGTAATCAAATTAGGCATTTTTGATTAATTATGTAGTTCTAAAAGTACGCATTGTCAGATAGCTACGCACTTGATCTTTTGCCTCCTATTGTGGAAGGGGTTTGCACCTTGACGTAATTTTAGTGCAAGAGTTTTCAAATGCTTATGCTGAAGTGTTGTCACACGTACTGTTTGTTGTCCTGAAAGGCTGAAACAGAGTTAAATTGTTGACCCCTGTATTTATTTGAATGGATTCATCGTATTGTTTATGATATGTCATGCCTTCCTCTAATGAGTATGATGAGTTTGATGCTGTTATTTTTGGGTCCTGTATTCAGCCGTATTCTTTTGAGCCTTTGGCTGACAGTGGTGGGATCAGTGATGCGGGACAAGACAAAGACATTTCTGCCTCTGATAACTGAAGCATTCAAGAGGACTCCTAAGTGCCAACCAATGAATTGTGATTATTGTTTTTTTATGTCTTCACCAGTGATATTGTAAGTGATATTTTCTGCTGGATTATTTGTATGGTCTAGTCTGTTGATGTATGCCATTTTGTTATTGACACACTGCTGATGGCCACAGTGTGCCAATGAGCTCTGTAATGTAATAGTTTGAGGTCACCAGTGCATTTTCAAAGGGCCATCTCATCCCTCGCTGGCAATGCAAGATCACGATCAAAGAACCTTGCAATCAAAGAATTTGCAGGCTCACGATCGAAGAATTTGCAGACTCACAATCAAAGGATAAAAAAATGGTGAAACTCGAGTTTTAGGCAGAATTACATGAAACCACCATCATACCTCGATAGAACGAAGCCCCCTAACCACAACCCATCCTCATTTATGTTACTAGGCCACCCCTGAGCTGAGAAAATTGTAATTTTACCTTGGGATGCAAGATCATGATCAAAGAATTTGTAGGCTTTCGATCAAAGATCTTTAGTGAGTGGCGATCAAAGAATTTTAAACATTATAACTCTATTTTTTGACCATTTTAGTTGAAACCAAAGACATGGGTCAATAGATCGAAGTCCTCTGAGTAAAACCCATACAGGTCTTACTTCAGGAGTGACCCCTGAGCCGAGATATTTGATTTTTTCTGGCAGAATTTAAAAAACAAAATGGTGGACCTTATGATCAAAGAATTCTCTGGGACAAAGATTCTTTGACCGCGAGGTTGCAAATTCATTGGCCTCCAGGTGGGACAAGATGGTTCAAACCCCCATTCTTTGTTCACAAAACAACCATATAAATTGTCCCATTGACTTATAATGGGAGTTTAAAAGTGGCTTAACTTTTGAATGCCTTATTATTTTATTACCAAATGAAAAGAGGCATGTTCGGCCACTGACGTTCTTTCAGTTGAGCCATCTCACAGACTGGCACACCACATGACAGCTGCACAGGGCCATGGGCAAAATTCCAAAAACAGCCTCCAAATACTGGCAAAAAGTGCATTTTCAGTATTTTGGTGTGCAAAGACCGTTATTCCAACAGTAAATAAATTGGGAAAATCAAGAGATCTACCATGCCCCTCCATGCATACCAAATTTCAGGCAAATCCGTTAAATGGTTCCAAAGTTATTAATGTGCAAAAGTTTGACTTTAACATAGAAGTACCTTCATAACCCTAAATATAGTGGTATGACCGCGCCACTATAATATATGTGAGCAATAATACCCGACAGGGTGGGTGGTATTGGGCAATACCGCCCACCCTGGAGGGTATTATTGTGCTTAGAAAATGGGCAACTGTATTCTGCATGTTTGGAAAAAAAAGAAATATGTTTAAAAGTTAAAATACTTAGCTGTTTAAGCTTTTAGGAATAAAATAGTTCCTCCGCAGCATTTGAGTGCTGCCTTTTTTTTCACCTTAAACCTAAAGATGTTTTAGTGAACCTGCCAGAGTTAACTTCTTGACCTGGTTGTCATGGTTAGCTGACCCCCCTCCCCCCACACACACACTCACTGGGCTTGACATTTTAAAGCATTTTTTTTTACCTTGTTTCTCTCTTTGTGCTGCTGCATCGTGAAATCTGATGCCCTCCCGCCTGCTGTTACAGTCCTGTAAGTTTATGAAGGTCAGCACTGAAGGCAGAGAATGGCCATTGCTGTCAGGAGTGTGAGGACAAGGGGAGTGACTGCTTCACAGCCTATAGTACTGACAGCTTTTATTTTACAGAGGCAGCCTGCGTGGATCTGCTGGCACTGTGAGTGATAAATAGAAAAGCCAGTCTGACTGACAGCTTGAACAGTCATTAAGTGTTTTTTTTAAATAAATAAAGAAATGGTATGCTGCTGGCATTTGGGATGTTCAACAAGTGGGGACAGTAAGGGCAACTCATGGTGAAGCCGATCTCAACGATGAGTCTTACTTTGCTGTACTGTTGGGAAGTTTGGCTCAAGGAGTAGCGACTGCGCTTGCGACCTTTTCTGCCCAGGTATGGAGACGTGCTGCTGGCTCCATTGTTCTACTGCAATAGCCGTTTTTTGGGAGAAGGCAGCATGTTATCTCTCTCAAAGTATGGGCAGTTTGTTGAGGCTGCAAAACAGTGCCTAGTGTATTTTTTAACATTTTGTGATATTTTTAGTGACTGTGTGTTTGGTTGGACAATGTACTGTACATTCATGGTCTTCTGGGGTGGTGGGTCACAAATAGGCTACTGAGCGAGTGAAGAAACAATGGTGGCTACAGAGCTTGTAAATTCTGGGTGCCCAATAATATGCCAAGTAATGGGGCACCCCAAATTGGCACTCATTTTCTAGCAGGCTTTGTCGAGAAATACCCGACCACTAAACTTGCTGTCCTAGTCAATGAGAATGCTAGGATTTACTAGCCCATTTTCTAAAGATATATATATTTATATATTATAGTGGCATGGTAGTGCCAATACAGTTAGGGTTGAGTACCCCATTTAAGGTTAAAGTGTGACATTTGTCAGCTTCATAACTTTGGCTCTGTATTTTGGATTTGCCTGAAAATTGGCATGCACAGAGCAGTACCATAGA